>OX392539.1:47023612-47623612 GCA_947623455.1 Mimachlamys varia | reverse complement strand
ACTCATAATTCATAGACAGGCTTAGCTGCTCTATAAATAGATTGATGGGGGTACGTAATATTTTAGTGGTACAGCAGTGTGTTTAATTTTCACAGGTGTTTATTTTTTGGCACCATATCACCTTGCAAGGTGAACCTAACGATGGTTTAACACACAGTGTGCACATGAACCTACAAATAGATCCCGACAAAAGTGATATTCTACTTGTATTTTCTAATCATGTCTGTGGTCACCGATTGATAATATGTCCTAATGTATTAGTTTCAAGATTTGTACCTGACTTTTATTCAGATGTCAAAGATAATGGTTCCACATATAAATATGAGATGGAGAGAGAGCGAGTGTGTTTTATACGTTGTAGGGATGGGCTGCCTACATGATTGATGGTTATGTCAGAAAAGAATGATTTAAGACGAAGAAAATAAAGATGTAAATCGTTTCTTGCCAATCTATACCCAAGGTCATTTTAGTGCAAATTTATTGTGTACACAAACCGGATTTTTGGCACTAGCATCCTTTTTAAAAGCTGAATTTAAAGGCATAACACACAACATTGCACTCATATCTGTGGTATATTCTCCAGATGGGGGAGAATTGTTGCTTACACCCCCATCCCCTCTTACATTGCTGAATTCTATCTTAAATCGTCAAACCAATGCCTAGATTGAGTATACTTTATGTAAATATGAGTTCACATCAACAAAACGCATAGAACAGTCATAATCTAGACTTACTACATTTCTCATCTGCAATATTTTGATCTTTTTATAACCCTAATAATAATAATAATTCGAGATTCTTATATACCGCTAATGAAACAATTAGATGAAATATAGTTCTAAATAGCTAACTGTAGCCAAACAAGAATGCTGATATATATTACCTTCCTTTCTTTCCGTTCATCCTTGGTCTCTACTCGTGTTGGAGGGGGCGTGTCCTTAGGGTCCTAAGGAAATAAAACACATTATAAGTATATAGAAATATAAACACTGGATAATTACACCATTTATATCAGGAGTACTGCACTTATTTATTGTACTCCAAAACCCTACATGAGAGTGTTCTGTCCCTCACAATAGTTGGTTTTAACCTTTAGCCCAATAAATCAAGGACTGCATGTCCTACAACTTGGGGGGGGGGGGGGGGGGCTTACAAAGACTAAAACTTCATTCCCCTAAGATCTAGGGGAACATTGTACAATGTACAAAATTGAGTTATATCGATACACGGTTCAGGGTGAATAAGTTAGCTGGTATAATTATTTATGGCTTCAAAAGAAGCTGGGCTACCATACAACCTAAACGACAAGGGTGAAATACAGGTAGAAAAGTCCAGGTAATCTAATTACCTCTGAACCTATACTGTTAACATCCAAATAAACAAGTAGGAGAAGGAACAGTAGCCCCAGGGAACATGGAATGGGAGGAGGGGGGGGGGGGGGAGGCTGCTGTTACTCCAGGTAAACAGTAGGGGGTTGGCCACAGTGAATCATACAATAGGCCAACATGCCCAAGGTGTTCAATTTTAATGAAGCCCTGAAATACAGGTAAATAACAATGACAGGGGAACATCACAGGTAAAAAAGCTTAAAGCAGAAATCGGCAGGCAAACATAGAGATAATGGGGGAGGGGGGAGTTACTGTAGATAACACAGGTTAATACATACACAAACAAACAATAGCCAATAATCCAGTACACTTGGGAACGAGGCAGGTATGTAATACTGGAGGGGGTGGGGGGTGGGCACAATGACCAAGGAACACAGTGGCAAATCAACAACTCAGGTAAAATTACAGGTAGATGCTATAAACAGAAAACTGGGGGAGAAGGGGAATTGATCCACTCCATCTAAAGAGGGATCCTGTAATATAGGAATATATATTAATCTTTATTTTGAAGTCTTCAGAAGGTTTTTATACCATTGCAGGGATAATTCTGACTCTAAAACCTATGGACAGTATGGGAGAATTAGAGGGATTTTATGGGATCAGCAAAATATCAATGAGATTTTTTTTATATAAAGTAATATCATTTTGAATTTTTAATGAGATTTTCAGGAAAAATATGGGTAAAAATCCCCAAATCTCACCCCAAAGTGATCCCTGCCATTGTTGTTAATCAACAGTTAGAAAATATATGTAATTTTATAAATTATCATTAAGTTTCTTTAAATTGAATTTTGTTGAAATATTATGGTGGACATGTCAATGTGTTTTTTAGTAATTGATATCATATCTCCTTACACATACAAGACTCCAATAAATCCAGACTTTGTGGTGAAGTTTTCAATTTCCTAAAATTTCTGATTTGTTTAAAACAAAAAATTGCATGCTCAAGTCAGTTTTGGACAAGTTAAAAACTATAGAGCATGTATAGCCCCTCCCCCATACAGGTATAACTACAAGCCAAAGCATTAGCAATTAATCTATATAAAAAAAATAAACAAAAATAATCATTATAAAACCTTGCAGCAAAATAATTAATCCAAACAATTGGACAACAACAGCTGGTCCTTATTTAAAGTTTGAAAGATTGGAAATTGTACGATATCCGAGTACAACTCGGAAGTGACATTTAATTGAGAAAACCAAGCGTTAAATTACAAAATGTTTAACTATTTTTATTTGTATCCATACATCTTGTCCCTAGTTTTTTATTTTTTGACAATACGATGAATTCCTTTTATCTAAGTGCTGTTTCTGTTCAATTCTTTTCTGGTCAATAATATGATGCAACATGTTTTCATATATATATATATAAATTTTATTAATATGGATTTCACATGGACCATATTATAACATTCTGAAATGCAATGAGATTGATACTAAATTCCAGCAGCAGTTATTCTTCCTGAAACATATACCCTATACACATAATCTGCAGCAATGTTGATTGCATATGGCTTAATATATTTGTCTGCACATATTGACTTCAAAATCACGCACAAAGCACCAGGCCGCTATAGACAGTATTGATCGAGAAGGTCAGAATTTGTCTATCTCCTCGCTGTCTGTTTCTTCTTTACTTCATTTTGCTGCAAAGTATTTTTTACTGCAAACAAAAAGGGTGTAAAATAACCATAAAATCCCTTCTTCAGCGGTAGAACTCTGTTGATTTACAAATAATACCCGATTACTGGAAGACAGACTGATGACTACAGGTTAACACACCAAATGCCCATCTAACCTGTCCAGGTTCCAGCCAGTAAATAAACAAAACTTTCCTCTATTTGTCTACATTGGACCACTGGGTTTCCATGCACTACGTCTGACAGACCATATAGGACCAAAACGATCCCTGTTTAAATTAACGTATAAACAATTTTTTTCCCTTCCACACAGACCATACATGAAATTTGCTGGGAACGATTTATCAACGAATGCACGCTACCAGATAGATCTGTAAAATTCACTTCACTTTCCTTCTTTACTTGGCTAATCAATATATCGCCTTCTCTCTAGACCGGTACACACCATTATAATGCACACACACTCAACATTCAAGTTGAACTCTATACTACGGTACTATTTTCTATAAGATTTTAAGAATCTTTTGGCACAAGAAAGTGACCACACAGGTGAAAGTCTCCTACTCTATCAACTGGACTGTGTTCATTATCTGACTCATTTGTAATAGCTGTCAATTCTTCTGTCTTTCTTCTTCAGCCTAAAGACCTCGACGCTGTTGAATCACAACGATTAGAAAGAGTTCAGGCAGCAAGACGGATACGGAGAAGTAAATCTGCACCAAATAGTGGAAGGTCGAGTTCCGTTTCCGATTCATCTCGAGGAGGAGGTGGAGGAGAGGATAGTAGTAAATCAACATGTCTTCCAAATATTTTCAAAATGCAACAAAAATCAACTGAAAAACAAACGTGTAAAGACCAACAACAACAGCCCCAAAGACAAGACGTGTCCTCATCTCCGCCAGTATCCTCGCCCGACTCGAACCCGCCTTCATATAACGACACCATCAGCACAGGTGGAGGCAACAATGGGAAATGTGACCCAATAATAGTTGTTGGCATTACACAGGACATTGCCAACAAAAATTGTCACCTAAATAATGATGACTGTCTGGACTCGAAGGACGACACAACCACGCCACTGCTCGACCAACAGCCCTATCCACGGTAAGTGCCGATCCCTATTCATTTTATTGGCTTTCATGTTGCTTTCAATCTCGGTCTTGACACCTAATTCAAGTGTAATTAGTGTGTTAATCTATGCACTGTAAGCTGTTTTCTTTTCTGGCAGTACAGATCAATAACTGGCTTTGGTTTTCTACACCGCAATTTTTACCCCCAGATCGAAAAACCCCTGTACCTCCAGCGCCAGTCATTTTTTAGCACGCGTTCCAGTCCAGTGATAATTGCAACAGTACCTAATGTCTTCAATAACCAAACCATTTGTTCAAACCTATGAGCAAACATGATATATATGCACCGGGAAATCAATTTTAGAGCCGTCAGTGTGTCACACAGAGTACCTCCATTCGGAGGTGGTAATTGCGCATTGCAGGTTGTACCATTGATTTTGGGCTCTTTCTCTGTTACTTGTGTGTACATGTAACTGTTCCAGTTAAAACAAATTTGCCACTACAAATAACGCACACAAACCCTATTCTGAAATCTTTACGAACATTCCACTTTATCACTAGGGCTTGTAGAGTAGTACCAGCTAAAAACACCTGGGATTATTGTTATGTGGAGGAGAGATCAATCAGAATTTCTCCAAAGGTGGAAAGGTTCAATTAAATTATGCTAAGCTAGCAGGAGGAATGTGTGAATTATTTATACATACAGGCATCAGCTCAGCCCCGATAGCAGAGGCTTGCAATTAGTGACAAGAGGAGACTCCCAACCTTAGATTATCATTCACAGATACCAAAGAGAATGTAAACATTAACGATGTGAGCGGAGTGTACCATTACTGATTTTCTGGTGTGCATTGGTGTACTAGCCGAGTCGATGCGGAAAGATGTATCTCGTTCAATCTCTGTTGGAAATGTAAGAGGACAGAGTAGGGATGGTATACATCACATCACTGATTGTGTGTCACCGCTGTTGCTGCTGGTTTTAACAATGCTGTGCACTAAAATGACGTGAGCTGCTTGAAATTTCGTGTGTTATATCGAGGATTTATATTCTCGGTAATCTGCTACTCGACTAGGCACACAGATCACATGCTGAAATTATTATGGCAACCCTGGTGTCCGCCATTTTGGAAACATTGTAAGTGTGGCATTGTATGTGTTTGACCAACATTTATGTGAAATTCATGCTAAAAGTAACTATTATTTCATGCTATGACAATAGATGTAAAATATAGCAATGTAAATTTACCTCAAACTCGTTAAGAAATACTGCCACTCCGCCGTAAGGCACCCTTTTCTTCTCGTGGCTTAGTTTGTCAGCCGGTGGTAGATATGTTATGGGGTCTCTAGCGGCGAAAAGTGCCAGTAGATTTGGTGGTAAAAATGCAGTCATTTTCTGAGATGCTTTGCTTCTTTTTAGTTGTTAGTGTTTTTTCAAATCTTGTTTCCTTTATCGACCCTCACAATCAATTATTTTCCACGCATCTCACCGGGCTTTTGTGCTGCACATGTTTTTTACCTTCTCCCTGAAAACAGCGCACACAACGTCTGAGCTACGTTTAAATTGTCTAAGCTTTTGATGACGTACCTCTGGGAATGTGGTAAGCTTCCATCCGCAGTAAATAATTTCTCAAACACTGATCTGATAAATATATTTTACTCCAATGTTATTTGTATATTACACAAAGTGAATCGTGTGCTATGTTATCAGAAACAAAAAGTAGGATAGCCATATAAATATTCATGTACTGAGCATAATTTAGCTGGAACTCGGAGGCACCTGTTAGAAGTTATTTTCGTCTGTCGGTAGATCTCCAAGCCTCGATGTTAAACCGAATTTCATTGGTCGATCGATTTGACAGTACTAGCAAACATGTGCATGAATTATCAAGATTCGTGTCAACCTAGCGTAAACAGAACGGAGGTAGTGGGCGAAAACTTTGCATGAATTACGGTTTGTTGTTAATTGTGATTGAGTAATAGCATGCGTATCCAAACCTACTACCTCCATGCATGTAGAAAAGGCATAACAGTCACCACTACTGATTTGGATTTTAATGGAAAACCCCTCGAATATCAAGACAGTTTATCGTGCTTGCAGACGAAGCTGACATTTTAGGCTGACTTGTGTACAGAAATAACACAATTGTGCTATCCTTACTGCCTGTAGGACTAGTATCTACCATAGCTATGTATTGTATGACGACAGGCATCACTGATCGTTGCAAAGTTTCATGATTTTCATCTTTTTCATTCTTCTGGACCGGAATTTATACGGGTGTTTATAAACGGAGCCCGGAGTGGGAGGTTTACCGTTATATTAGACTTCTTTCACTTTTAACCGTGACATGCTTGGTTTGTTTTCATTTATTTTTTTTGCTATCGAATTGAATTTCAATAATATTTTTGATTCAGATTAATTTTGGTCGGCCATTTTTGTTGACCCTTTTGTTAAATACAATAGCAGACTGTGGTAGCCTATATAATATGTTCATTCATTGTTGTGGTGTTTGGCATTTTCAGTATCAATTCAACTACGTTGATTGGCATTGTCGCCCTACTCGGTATTATCAACAATGAATGAACCCAGAAAACCAAGCATGTGATTTAAAGTTCTACATGGTAAACTCTTTAACACAGTGAACTGTGATAATTCTCAAAACATTTTGTGTGAAGGATTTACAAAAGAAAATACACTAAATCACCAAGTATGGAGGCTGCTATGGTAGGTTTTGATCCTCATGGCAATGGAGGTCCACCTAGTTATAATGTAATACACAGTTCGCAAAGACCACTTCTGTCGAAAAACAATCACGATTGTCTTCAAAATTCCAGGTCCTTTCCAAAGCCTTCCGATGATGACGACGGTATGGGTCCACAGGGACACGGCAGTGACTATGAGTGCTGTGAACGAGTGGTGATAAACGTCAGTGGTCTGCGGTTCGAAACCCAACTGAAAACTCTCAACCAGTTTCCAGAGACATTATTAGGTAACCCACAAAAACGAAACCGTTACTATGACCCGCTTCGAAATGAGTACTTTTTCGACAGGAATCGGCCTTGTTTCGATGCAATTCTATACTATTACCAAAGTGGGGGCAGACTCCGAAGGCCTGTTAATGTTCCTCTGGATGTCTTTTCGGAGGAAATGAAATTTTATGAACTTGGTGATAATGCAATTGAAAAATTCAGGGAAGATGAAGGATTTATTAAGGAGGAAGAGAGACCTTTACCTCAGAATGAATTCCAAAGACGGGTATGGCTTCTATTTGAGTACCCTGAAAGCTCAACCGCGGCCCGACTGATAGCTATCTTTTCAGTGCTAGTGATCCTTTTATCCATTGTGATCTTTTGCTTAGAAACATTACCAGAATTCAAACATTACAGGTTAGTTAACCAAACAGCAGGATCAAATACCTCAGAAAAGATAGAGGAAGATGATATTCCCAAGTTCAATGAGCCATTTTTCATCATAGAAACATGTTGTATTATATGGTTCACATTTGAATTGCTTGTACGTTACGCTTCCTGTCCCAACAAGCTGTGTTTCTTCAAAAATATTATGAATTTCATTGATATCGTGGCAATCATTCCATACTTTATTACGCTTGGTACCGTGATCGCAGATGAGAGCAAAAGCAATAACCAGGCAATGTCATTAGCCATTTTGAGGGTCATAAGATTAGTTAGGGTTTTCAGAATATTTAAATTATCAAGGCATTCTAAAGGTCTTCAAATTTTGGGACAAACATTAAAGGCCAGTATGAGAGAACTCGGACTGCTCATTTTCTTCCTATTTATTGGTGTTATTTTGTTCTCAAGTGCGGTATACTTTGCTGAAGCTGATGCAGAACTGAGTCATTTTCGAAGTATACCGGACGCATTCTGGTGGGCTGTTGTCACTATGACGACAGTTGGATATGGTGACATGCGGCCTATAGGAGTGTGGGGTAAACTCGTGGGTTCATTGTGTGCCATAGCCGGTGTGTTGACCATTGCATTGCCAGTGCCTGTCATTGTGTCCAACTTTAATTACTTTTATCACAGAGAAACAGAAGGTGACGATAAGTCCTCATACCATCATGTACAATCCTGTCCAAACTTTTCAAACAGCAAGAAGAACTCGCTGGCTTCTAATTATAGTGGCTCGGACAATATGATGGAGATGGAAGAAGGAAGTAGCTTCAACCTGAGCAACGACCGAACGAAAGAAAACCATACAAGTAAAGTAAACAATCCTTCCAGCATAAACAACCTAAGTATTGAAACAGATGTTTGACTAAAGCAACACCTTATATTTTTCGGACATTGTGATGAAAAGAAACCATCGTTGTAAATGCATGGTGAACATTGTCGAGGTAACAACAGTATATAATTGTATATATATTTAAAATATATATATTTGGTCTCCTTACTAATAGTGAACAATAGTAAAACAAGACATGACAATCTGCTTTCAAAATAAATTCTACAGAGTGAGTCGATGTTGGACGTCTTGACTTGTGATATTAGGAAAGACAGAAAAACTCCTCAAAGAACTAAAACACCATATGTGATATAGCATGTGAAGTCAGTGACAGAAAAGAGAAATAAGTGTGAAAGACAGGATTAACTGAAGGACGAAGAAAGCCATCACTAACAAACAACGGTGTGAATTAAAAAACAAACTAAATCCAAATTACGTGATATTTCTATTTGTGATGTTGACATTTGACTAAAAAGTATTCGTTCCTTTCGGTAGCCTTTTACGATGATGTGTGTTTTTACAGAGGACTTCTTCAACAGCTTTACATAATGGGTTAGATTACGATGTGTGAATCTTGTCATGGAGACAATTAACTGTGGAAGACCTGTTTTTGAGAACGTAAAACGATGTTGGACTGGTCATCATTTGACCTGCGATACACCATGAACAAAAAACCAATCTGTGACCATTCCTATACCCCTCCCTCCCTCCGTTCCAGAGAGGAAAATGACGTACATGACATTTGAACTACCGAGGGAAACAAACCCGGTCTCCTAACTTTGGAGGTTGTTACATATATGTATGTATATAGATATATACGTATGTGGAAAAAACCTGCAACACCATTAACGATTGCAAATGGCCTCCTGCGGAGACGCATCCGAATCATTGGTGGAACAATACATGTATGTGCACTGCAAGCCTGCAACCAAGATACAGTGATTTTTTTAATTGTTATATTCCCCAACGTGATATTAATTAGCTATCATTACTCATCATCATTACCATGTGGAGATCCCAGCCTGCGATCAGAACTACTGTTCAAAACTCTGAACACTTGCCAACCATCTTTCCCGTGTGATATAAATACCGGATACCGTAATGACTCCTTAGTAGAGAGTGTGAATGTCGCGGATTTCATTGTTTACATTTTGAAAGATGCTGTGTCATTTTGGATTTAAGTTAAATATGGATTACTGCGTATTACGTACAAAGGAGTAAAACGACAAGAAGAATGGAATTCGAATCGGAGGTGTGTTTGAGATTGTTTAAGATGATCATCTTTCCAAAACCGGATATTAAACCCAAGAAATTGAATAGAAAGTTTTGACAAGTTGAAACACACATTGTCATGAGGGATTCGCGCTTGGATGTATACTTCTAAACAGAGAAAACTGAGTGCTGAAGAAATGTGCTTCCCAATCGAAGATCTTATGAAAATGTAATATATATATCGAGTATTTGTATATAGATATCTTGGACTGCAAAAACAGTCAATCAATTCCATTCTTCATTAATATAAGGGGGGGAATGCCAGAACAGTTGTACCATATATAAATAGCATCTTCGTTGCACATATTAAGGATAGTGAAAATTGATGCACTATATAAATCTATGCAGTTTTTTTTTTTTTAATTTGGTATCTTAATGCATATTGATAATCTTATGTCTGTGTTACAGACGAAATATGACGTTTCAAGATTTTTTCCCCCATATTTTTTTTCCTTCAAAGAATCACTCAGTTTTTTTTTCGTGGATCATCAGTATAATTCAAATACAAAGTTAAAATTCCCATTTGCTGCAACGATTCTTTATGCTAGAACACAGAATTACAGAGAAAGAACAGCATTACGATGATGACAACAGTATATGATCAAGATCTCCGCACCTGTGGATCAACAGATTCGTGTCTCCAGCAAAGGGGTGAGTACATTTATTTGTTACGTTTCGTACATTTAATGACGACTCCTCGTCATGCAATACACTTAAGCATGGCAGCACATGTTAATTGATTTTTTCTTTGTCAGCATTGACTCGGCAAACAATTCAATTTCGATTCATCAAATGTTCATAATAAGTACATGTACCTTTGAAATTTAAATCTTGAATTAATCATTCCTGAATGTGAACAATTAATGTTGTATTAGAAAAAACTGTCACTGGTGAAAAGAAAAACTCTGACAGTTATAATCAAAGAACATTCGTCAATGTTGTAAAACAATTCTGACAATGATATTATGTATATTTTATTACATTGTAAAAGGAAAGGACAACATTTCCCCATTCAAAGTTAGTTGATGTGTGTTTGGATAATGAAGAGTTCAAAAAAATTCATGAAGAAATGTACAACCACAGGTATTAAGCATGCTTTTTGTCAAAGATCGAACTATGACAAAAACATACTAAATACCTGTGGTACGGTACATAGCATAACCTTTTAGTACATGTACATCTTTAATTGGTACATAACGCTGAAAATGAGAATGATGTGTTTCTGTTCAACTTTGGAATAATGGACAAACGTAGAACAGAAACATAATCACTCCAAGTTTCCATTGTTGTGTTCATACTTGTATAGATGCATTATAAATGCACTGTACTGTTGTGGGGCTGCCATGTGGTAAACGGTAAAGCAGCTTGGAGATGGTTTCTTTTTTTGGAAAACAGGTTCTGTATAATTAATTTTCCTTTTAAGCTTTATTTCTGTCTTCTGGTGTTAGCTAGTTCATTTATTTTTAATTTCGTTTTTTAGTCATTTTGACCTCAGTTTCAGTTTAGAATATATTGGTATCATAGTTGGATTAAGTGTTTTATATTTAACTTATCACCCCTGAAGGTCCAAATATGTCTTCCGGGGTGGATGAGGTCAGAAGTAGGATCTTTTATTTCACAGGGTAGAATGTATTTTCTACTTTTTCATTGCTAATAATTGCAATTTGATTTACGGATAAACGCAACTTCTTTAAGACTATTCTGGTGTAAAGTTACTGCCATATAAAATTACACTAGTTTAATTTTCTGGAGAAATTTGTAGAATTTTACAAGCCATGTGTGCTTAGCTGCACATGCACTGCTTAGCTTTCTTTAGTAAGGCACTCCTTATGTGTGGGAACTTTCAGAGAGGCAATTTTATCATACAGTACGGTACTAAGTCTACAGTATGTATATATAGCAGACACCAAAAGCACACAGATGCTAATGAGGTTGAAAATAGTATTTACATTATAAGCCAGGTTAAAAGTGTTCCTGTTTACTGATATAGATATAAATAGATTCAATGTTTTTGATTAATTTCCCCCAAAGGTGACTATGAATATTCCAGAATGTAAATGGAATGACCTTTTAACCTTTAGCAGGCCAGTACTAGTGGTGAAAATAAATTTGAAATGAAACAGAATCTTCCATTTGTAGTGCCTTTGCATGATAACAGATTTAGTATAATTTTTTAGCACACTCACCCTTGCATGGTTTTTGAACTCTTCCCATTCATTGAATGGAATAGTTCATTATGAACATTCAGGAGTGAAAGAGCTAAAAAGCTGCACACCATATACCATATATTTGTATTAAAGGTTGTACACTGAAAAAAAATTAACTTGGACTGTATAAACTTTGTTAAAACATTTTACAAATGATTTCAAATGTATATTGGAATGCTTGAATTAAACCTGTAATTTTAATTCAGGGAGGTCCAGAAAGTAGATATTAGCAATATACTATGTATGTCATTGGCATTGTAAATCAGAATGATTTTATTCATGAATACAACTGTACTATACATTTAGTTATAGGCAGCTGAATGGGTATATACATATAGTGTCAGGTACAATGGGCTACAGACTGGTGAATTTCGTCACTGTAGAAAACAGAAATGGCATTGTGTTTTTGAACAATGAGTTTCCCATAATAATGAAACGGTATATCGCAAGTTATAACGGCCCAATGGTATTTCAATATCCTGTTCGCTATATATATGTGTGTACACACAATACGATCAACAGACTTTCTCAAATGCATAATATAAATAACTTCTAACCGGTATGTATCGGCCGTTATATGCTTTCATAAGAATTACACACATATGCAGTGTAATTGATCATTGAAAATAAATCTTTGGCAAGACCGAAGTGGCAATATTTGTGGAGATTTTGTACACAGTGGCTTTAGCGAGGACTTAGTAGACACCTCTAGGCAAAATTCTAAAAGCATTGTTAGTTTGGTGACATTTTAAATTTGAATATTTAACACTTCATTGCTTAATTTTGTAATATATGCAGCATTTTATGCAGCTATTTCTTGTCAATTTCATCGAAACAGTAATATGTTGGTTTTCAAACTGAACATCGACACTGTAAAAAGTATGAACATTTAGTTTATAAATGTGCTGATGTACACTTTTTTAAAATTTAAGATCAGCTTGCATCCATAATCGCAGTATAAAGGACTACTTATCGTACTTTGTACACTTGTGTTGTAAGAGTTGATCCAATCATTTGTCCGGAATTGCCGTAGAATAAATTTACCGGTCTGTTTCTATAATGTACAAGCTGTTGAGAAAACATGAACTTTGTGTAAGGAAATCGGCTAGTCATTATATATATATGGTGAAGACTGACAGCATGGGTATTCATAGTAGGATTAGGGGTCAAGGGGGGCTACTTTAAGTATAAATGGCCTGGAACAGAACTGTCATGAATACTAAAAGTCAGTGATGTAACTTATAACTCGTACTGTATTATAACTAGATGGTAAAAAGCCTGGATTTGGTTCATTATATGCTGTAGTATTATAACTAGATGGTAAAAAGCCTGGATTTGGTTCATTATATGCTGTAGTATTATAGCTAGATGGTAAAAAGCCTGGATTTGGTTCATTATATGCTGTAGTATTATGTAATGGTTTGATTCATTTGCTACCCAACGTCCAAGATTATATAATGAAAACCTTGTAAATTATATACAGTATATGATAACCAACCATGCATGTACATGAAGCAACGGAAAATTTTGTAATGTAAATTATGAAAATACGGTCTGACATATATTTATACCATATTCACCATAATAAGTGCCACTACGCCTTTATTAGAGGCCTTCCACCTTCAGCGAAGGTGTCGTCACAATTAAACGCCCAGGCATGGCAATGTTTTAATAACTGTACAATGTGCTGCATTTACATTTGTTTTTGTTTTTGCATATTCCACTTCATAAGGAAATCTCATTACGTTGCTTTATATAAACTTTAATTAGTTTACAACATTGTGAATTATGTAATTTATGAAACAAGTTATCCAACTTATATTAATCACTCTTGTTGGCCAAGATGTTAGCGCCAATCAGGTTTTATTGTGGGAGGAAACCGGAGTACCCGGAGAAAACCCATGTGGTCGTGCAGGTGACCCCATACCTTTTCACATCCGGTCAGGGAATCAAACCCTGGCCGCCTTGGTGAAAGGCAAGTGCGCTATCCACTGCACCACCCGACCACCCAAACCTTTGAATTGGAAGAGTTCAGATATTTCTTCAGGGGTGAATGAGTGAAGGGGAAAACTACAGAAAATCATCGCCCTTCTGACATTAAACTACCCTTCAAACCAAAACACACATATATGTGTGTAGGTCTTCATCGAGTTCTGAAAAAAGGATGGCTTTTAATCAGTGTTTATTTATCAAAGATAAAAAAAAATGATGGGTTTTTATTCAAACTTGTTAACTGTGAAATAGCCCCACCAGAAATGTTTACAGCTGATGTGCTTATCATGGAACATTCTCATACCAGATTACTACACAAAATTTATATTTCCTGGCCAATAGCAGCATAGAAAGAGTTTTGCTAAATGTCATTCAGCAACATTTGCATGGTATATAATATTATATAATGAAGCAATTTTCTGTAAATTTTCAACTAAACCTGTCAGCAATTAGACAAGGGTATTGTCTGTATACACCTTTACTATTGTGTGATATAAATGTAAACACATGTTGGTTAGACCAAACACATTATTAGGTTTGTGTCCTTTACCATACTCTGATAATTATCATGTGTATTGTTCATGCCAAAATACCTAGATAATTTGGTGTCTTGTCTGTGTACTTTGATATAAGTATCAACAGAATAGGGATATTGCTAAGGCCAAATACATAGATTTGTTTCTTGTCTCTTTGTGAAATATGTGCATTGATAAGGTTGCCTTACAAGCATGAGCTGTAGGGAATTTCCCTTTAGCTCAGCTGTAGAGCATTGGGCTGCACAGCTTAGGATCGCAGGTTCGAGCCCCAGAGAAGGCACTATCTTTTATCGTTTTTCCTCGTCCTATTACATACATCTGTACATCTCTGCTTCTGATATTTTTTTAGGCTTAAAGCATTTAGAAAAGCGTGTCCTGTCTTCATGCTACTGATATAAATTTATTACCAACAAGTGTTCTGGTCAAAAACAAAAGAAGTTTTTATTAAAACTCATTCACCTCTGAAGAGTGAAGACACATTTAAGCTTTTCCAATTCAAAGGTTGGAATAGTTCATTATGAAATTTCAGGGGTAAATGGGTTAACTCAGAATAATTCTGATCTAATAACTTGAAATGATCATGACTTGACATGATATTACAAATCAATTTAAGACTTTGTGTCCTTCATATAAAGTTTAGGGAAACACTTCTTATTGCAATGGCCTGGACCAATCTTTTATTTAAAGGACCATGGGAAATCTGATGTTGTGTAAACTGAAACCTTTGACAAGTTCCCAGGATAAAATACTTGATAACAGTGAAATCTGATCAGAAAAACTCATTAAAAATTTGGCTTCCATATTTTGTTAATTACAAGGTATGATAGGAATAAGAAGTTTCTTTAATTTAGTTGGGGGAGAGGCAGTGGAGCTGATATAGGGGAAATATGATACATATACATAGATATTAGGAAGTTGTCAGACAGAAATAGGAGTTGAATGGAGTACATATAAATGTAATTGGTTCAAAACAAAAATCTTGGGATGGGGAGGAAAAACAGCAACAGAAATAAGGTGAAGGGGTGGGGAGCAGGTCAGATATCAAAACTTATCAGCATGCAGACTGTTGGTCAGGGCAAGATTCCCAATCAGACATAGAAAATAGTACTGGGTTGTCTTCTTGACCTTGTGGATTTTCTCCTTGTACTTGAGTTTCTTATCACTTTAATTACCCTATATTCTGCCATTTGACCATCTCTAGTAATAACTATACATATAGCTTACTTTGCTTTATAATTGTTGTAAAATAAATAAAGATGAAAATATTGGTAGGTAGATGTTATCATGAGGGAGTTCTGCTGTGATTAGAAAAGGTATAAGTTGTTCACTGAAAACCATGGAGAGCTATCTAGGCTAGCCTGGTGGTATATTTAGGTGGTGATGAGTATATTGTGTGGTGGAGGGGGAGGAGGGGGTGGTTGGGGGGGACCATGTGGGAACCATGTACTGTGGTAAAGGTACACCTCCAGACACTGCCTTAGGCATGGTACATTCCTGACTCGGGCCACATATTCTATACTGTTGATGCATGCATGAACTTGTGATGAGCTCATATAGGTATAGCCAGGGAATATTAGACCCTGCTCTTGGTTTCACTCCTATATAAATTGATGCTGTGGTAATTTGACCTTGCATGATCATGGCAGTATTTCATAAATGAAAAACATAGAACTTTCTGTTTCTGTCTATCTCAGTGTTACTGACCTTGATCCTGGCAGTATTGGCCATTTGCAAAAATGAAAAGGACAGAATTTGTTGGAGGGGGGAGGGTGTGTGTCTATCTCTGTGTAATTGACTTGATCGTGGCAGTTTTGCATAAAATAAAAACATGGAATTTGTTGAGGGTTTTCTGTCTATCCCATAAACCTTAATCTCTGACAGCCTGCATTGCTAATTCTGTTTTCTCACTAAAAATAAACAATAAACCTGTCTTTGCACCTGAAATCTGCACAGAGCGCTCACCTCCGAAAGTCTGGTTGTTATTTCTGTTTTTACCTATATCAAATCAACAAACAAACATTCCTGGATTTTACACCTAACCTCATATCATCTAACTTATTCACCCCGAAAATTCATAATGAATTATTCCAGCCTTTGAATTGGAATTGAATTGGAAGAGTTCAAATGCATGTTTAAGGATAAAAGGTTTAGAGTCTAATGTAAACAACCTGCAATGTTTTGGTGTGGTATCATTTAGCCTAAATCAATGGACACTATATAATAACACGTGCTAACCATTTCCAGGGCTTTATCAGCCCTCTTTTCAGGTCCAGTAAATGGAACCATTCCCAATGAAAAAAGGTGCGATTTTTCCCAAATATCCTGTCTAGTTTAAAGCAGTTGTAGAATATAAAGTCAATGGTACTTTCTCTAAATGTATTACAAAAGTCTTTGTCATCCCTTATACCCTTGGTTTGTTGCCTATCCAAATGCTTTCCCGTACTGAATATTCCAAACAAAACCACTTGCGATCTTAAGAAATGTCTCTAATTGCTTATAAATTCAGTACATGTACAAAGGTTTGCCTAGCTACCAGCCAGCTGCCTCTTGGTGGTGTTACTCCATTCTACCTAGCTGTATAAAATTAGTATGTATATGTCGTTATATGCTGAGATGTATTGATGTGAGAGTCTGATGTCCTTTCACCAGGGAACTATATTGTGTCTTAGAGTCACTTCATGTAGAGGCAGGAAGGTTAATTCCTTACTGTGTATATACAGTCGAACCTTATTATTCTGGAACTCGTATAATTCAAATACCCCATTTAATTTGAAATATTATTTGGTTCCTGTCAAGCTTTACACTAACATTTAAACTCATATAACTCGGACATTCAGATATCTCAAAGTTTTCCCATGATCCCATCAGCTTCCAGATAGGGAGGTTCGACTGTAGTTAGTTGGGACTCCGGCAACTGGTTACTGAATGTACTAAGCAACCCATCTCATATGTTTCCGGGTTGAACTGCATGTCTATAAATTTCTGATGGGTTCCGTAATTAGAGTGAGATGATAAGGTATAAAATTCAATGGAATCTTCAAAAATTGTTGGGTTTTTTATGATCAGGGATGATTTGCAATGCCAAATTGGACTAAACATCAATTTCTTAATTTAATGATTTGCCGGAAGCCAATTTATGTACTTCAAACTAAGTGGAAACAAATTCTGATCTTCCGTATGTGGAAACATGTGTTAATTCATTTAATTGTATTGATAGATAAAAGCAGGTGAATGTGTTGTTGATTTCCATAATTGATTCGCCGATCAATTACTCTCTGGTAACGTGTGCACTAAACACATGTAAGCTTTGTCGAAATCAAAATAGATTTGCATTGTAATTGACGCTGCATCCAGTATAGGTTATTTGAATGAACAGGCCTATTGGATTTCGTATCATTGCGGAACATCGATTACGGACAGAGTATCGGGAAACACATTCTGGTATCGTAATTTATAGTGACGTACATGTGCACATTTTTTGGAGATAAAAATAGACTTGTGTCTGAAAATGAATTGGTGGGTAGTGAGTTGAGGAGTCAAAGATATTGAATTCCGCTTGATGTTTGCTCTATATGCAGTTTATTCCAATTTAAAACCGCTTATAGAATTACTTTATTTATTGATGACGTACAAAGTCAAGTTGATCGACAAAAGACGACATTTAAATGCAAGGAGTCATTTATTAAATTAGAAATTGATACCTTTAAAACTTAAAGCATTTTTGGTAATAAAACAAGATATGGCTTGAAGACTGAAAAAACCAACAATCCTAACATCTATCAAAATGAAATCCTTTGAAAAAAAAATGCAAATTAAAGGTTCATTGTAAATTTTTTTTAATGAAATAAACAAGTTTGACGTCATAGATCATTGTGATACATCATTCGCTTTGAAAATTGTTTTGGCTAGATTTAGAAATAAAAATTGTTCTAAAGTAATTGTTTAAATGTTTTTACTGACGTCTGGTGTTGTTAGTCCTAAGATTTGAAGCCGTTCATTGGTAAAAAAATACAATTGTAATTAAACTATTTTGAGATAAACACCAACTTTTTCTGTTGCCTTTTGGAAGAATTCAAGCCAATTTCTACTTCCACCGACATTTTTAATGTACCTCCTGGTTATATATATCTGGATTTTGTATTCTGACTGTTGCAGAGACAGGAAAGTCACTATAAACTCCATTCTCATATTTAATTCCCTGTCAAAAAATTTCATCCTTCTTATATTATTCATTGGTCACTATAGCAACAAATATTGTTCAACGGTAACATAGTTTTCATTCTTGTATTGTAATTTTTATTGGAGGAAATGAAACAATAGTACCACAATGAACAACTCACAGAAATATTATCAGATTGGGGTCAAAGAAAATTTTTAATTTTGGTGTACTACATGATTGTTAAAGTGATATTTTTGACTCAATTTACTCTTGAAAACACATTTGAACATTTCCACTTCTAAGGTTGGGATAGTTCAATATATGAAGTTTCAGGGATGAGTGTGTGAGTTGAGGTCATCATTACACCAGTGTTCATGTAGACCTAGCTTAATTCTGTGGTGGATTTTGGGTGAAGGATGAGTTGGTACAAATCATTATCATCACACACTGCTTTCTGCTGAAACTTGATCATTATCGAGGAGATAGCACCGAATTCTTGACCTCCCCAGACCATTATGGAAAGGCTAGATAGTTCTGGATTCTTGACCTTTTGTAATGGTCATCAACAACACATGGGGTCTCTTTACCCTAGATTCCATAATACTACACCCCCTATAATCACCAGTGTTCCTCCTATAGCTTCTGTATATGATAACAAAGACCAGCGTATCATAGTCTTTATGAATATAAAACAGCTAAATTGGTCTAACTGCTGAATTTTATACTGTAACCTGTTAATGAAGGGGGTTTGGGGGTGAGGGGGAGGGGAAATATGTGGGGTTTGAAGGTTGATGGGCCCCGGAAGGGTGGGTTAGTTAGGGATTTTGTGTATTTCTGTCATTTCCATGTCTGGTTTTAATTTGTCCTTTTACATCGAGCTGCAATTCTTTATCATGACTATACAGACTTCAATTCTTCATATTTCTGTCATTGCTTACATGTATTTAATTAAGTTGGAATGAATATGAGAATACCTCTGTCAGCTTAAATTATTTTATGGTTTCAAGGTCAACACTGTGCTGATATGAATTATCATTTTTGAGCCAATATAGAAGATCAATTACTCAAAGTCACTGCAAAAGATGACATAGAACACAATGATGTAACCACTAGGCTTATATAAGTGACCCTGGGATCATCACCCTGCACACCCACACATTGAGCGGTAACCATTGAGCTGTTGATTAGGTTCATCAGTGGACACAGAGGGGGGTCTTTACTACACTGATTAGTGGGAGGTAATTACCTGGTATTTATACCATTCTCAGGTATATCAGATAATTAACTAGGCCACAGTTCTTATCCCTAATGTAGGGTCTTTTGGACTTAGATAAATATGATTACTGGATGACATGTTCAGAATGTATAGATTTGTCATATTCATAATACTGTAATTAATATAAGAGATTTATCACGTTAAGTAAGCCAATGTATGCCTGGTCATTTACCCCTGCTAGAAGACATGCCTGGTCATTTACCCGCTAGAAGACCCATTGGAACCCTTCCCTTGCATTCAAAGGGAAAAAGTAAATTGCAGAAAAGTATGAAAATGACAAGACCAAGCAGCAACTCATTAACGGTGATGTTTCTGCTTGGAGTCCTGATGGCGAAGCCAAAATGTTTTTGTTAAAACTAAACTTTAAAATAGTGAAGATATTTTTCATGATTATTGAACTCTTTAAATTTCCTATAGACAATAGGCAAGCTTTAAAAGTTAGAAAAATTTTGTTCCATTCGATCAGCCCTAAAGTCACATATTTGAACTTAACCATATTAAAAATTGACAAGTTTAGTTTGAAAATGTAGGAGCAGTACATAAGTTTAAGAAATCAGAACTCTTCTGTGTTGGAGGTATATACAGCCAGAGGGCACCTGCAATCTCACCTTTACTAATTTAACCCTGAAATTTCTTAATGAACTATTCTACCCTTTGAATTGGTCAAGTTCAAATGTGTCTGTATACGTAGGGATAAATGAGTTAACATAGATTGACCTTGTTTTAGAAATTATTTTCTAAGTTTAAAATAGCTTGCTTCAAAGCTTCACGTCCAATGTTGGCTGTAGAGGCTAAGAAGACAATGGTAGAGTTTCTTGGCTCCAGACATACATATATTGTAGCTGAGGCTCTATCACCCAAGCCGCGGACATGTCTGGTCATCGATTGTGATTTGTAATGAGATTATTGAAGAGGAATTATATATAATTGTATATTAACAATAGATGCAAGTCGAGGTGCTGGCGGAGCCTCAGTCTGGTGGTTATGTCGTTTCCGAGGAACTGACGATGGTCAGACTAATGGACCTTGCTACGTCGACCAACAGGTGTCACGAAGCACCTCCTGATTATTCGTTTTCATATGAAAAAGATCGTTTAAAATGCATCTTGGTGCCAAATTATCAAAATATATAGGACATATTTATGTGGGTATTGGAAAATGTTCCTGTTCCACATTTCACTGTTATCCAAAATCAGGTTTTCCTTTGAATCCAAGACAAAACTTCACAGACTGTTATTTTCTGTATAAAAACAGCAAAACCCCACTTACTCGAAATGATGTAGACTTGATCAATAGTTGGAGAAATGTATGGTATCCGAGTAATCCGAGGTTGGTTGATATGTATGAACTTGGTCGGAACTATAAACAAACTGTTTGATGAATGAAGGGTATTGGAGTTAACCAGGTTTGAGTAAGTCTGTACCTCAGAGTTCCTCCATTATCCCCATTGTTCAAGGTCAAAGTTAGCTAGGTTATGTAGGATCATATTGCCTTTATTTAGCCTCTCTGTGATCAAAATCTTATTTTAATTTTGGGGCAGAATTTTAAAGAACAATTGAAATTGGATTATAACTATAAACTGTCAGTGATTATAAGGTGGATCCATATTTCCGAGATATGATTAAGATGCCAGAGTTTTCAGGCCTTGGTGTAGGTATGTAATGAGATTAGGGTATAAGCTGGAGGAATGGCGTATGCTGGTTAACAATAGATGGCACGCTGATGAAACTGAGCCAATTTAGAGCACCACACCCCCTCATGTTGTATAGGTACCATTCACAATCACCAGGTGAATTTGTTTGTTTTATGAGAGCCAAGGAGATACGGAGTTCTGACAAATTGCGATTCTGCACTCACAGCTCGCCAATAACTTGTCTTGTGCTTTGAAGGACAAACCACTATTTTATCAGGTTTTCGCAGTATGTTCACAGCGAGACCTCAAGTTCACCAAAACTTCCAAAATACATTTTAAAACCGAGTTCAGTTTCGGTGTGAATTCCTTAAAATGTTTTTGTACAAGGTGTGTCTGTTTGTTCTTATACAGCTAACTTATCTCGTTTTCCGTACAGTTCCCAGCAAGACGAAAGTTCAAAGAGACTTTCTGGTATACGATGTTGAAATGTCTTTGAGTTCAATTTTAGTGTAAATATGTGGAGCTATCTTTTGTACAAAATTTGTTTTGAATATATGTTCTGCCTGTTTTTGATCTCTCTGCTTCCATGGCTGTACTCTGGGAAGGAAGGGGTCGTGAGGGGAGGGGGTGTTGGGGGTAGACGGAAGGTTCCACTGGATACTCTACCTGTGTATCTGTCTATACATGACTGGTAGGGTTTGTTTTGATATGTCTATCCCTGATAAGATACAGAAGATATATATATTGCCATTCAAACATGGCCCTGCTGATCAGCATCAGGAATAGAGAATTAGATGGTAAATGTACCGCAATTTCGACAAAAATAATTTTGGCCACACTTAACTAATACTTATAATTGCAGTACAGGATTTTTTTCCCCTTACATAAATAATTACACTTGTATATCAGTCAATTTACTTTCAAATTTATATATTTTACCTAATTTTTTTTCCATAAGTTTGAATAAGGAAATTCAAAGTTAAAATTTTCTGTCATACCTTGATTTTCTTCAGAGAAACAGCACTTAAAAACTCTTCCATGCTAAGGAGATCAACAGAATATAACTCATAACCTCATGTTGTCTCGTTTTTTTACCTGCTCAAGGATGATAAAAAAAATCCCCCAATTTATCATATCACAATACAGGCTTTACACAAAAACTGACTGTGATAGTAATTTTTCAATGCGTCAAAATTTTACAATATTGACTCTATATGTTATTGTATCCTACTCTTACATAGTTTATTTGACATTATCATCTTTCGTAAAAAAGGCAAATAGCATATAGATTTTGTGACAAAAACTTTGATAGATCACAGCAAAAGTGAAGGATATCTATGGTACACTCAGTAGTCCTATATATATTCATTATGTATATGATTATTATTGCTTTGTTACCTTGCTCCCTGTAGAGATGATATCTGGCATTGCTGGCCCAAATCACAGTTCTGGGACAGAAATATTCAGTACCAGCTGCTGGTATGGGGGAAAATTCTCATTCTGAACATTTTTATATTCATAGGAATGCTACAATTGTTGTTGAACTTGTTATTAATATTATTCATAATCTCATGCACCCTTAAAAACACCTTTGAACTCATCCATTTTAAAGGTTAGAATAGTTCATCATAGAATATCAGGGGAGAAAGTCATGGGGAGAAAGTACACGGAACGATCAGGATTTGAACCTAGAACCTCAGAACTGGCAAAGCTGGCTTGAGCACAGAATTCATTCTTGAGCATGAGAACTGTTTCCTGAATACTGGTCCTGAGGTTAACAAAGCACTTGAAGCAAAAATTTGGTCTGTGCTACCACTGTAACAGTAGAGGACAAATTTCACTGCCAGACCTGCAGGATTCAAACTCAGGACCTCTTGACTTTAGACCAATTGGTGTGAACGGTCACCCTTAATTGATCCAGTCTAGTACCCCTAACACTGTACAAGACAGGATTCAAACTCGGGACCTCTGGACTCCAGACCAATTGGTGTAAACTGTCAGCCTTGAATAATCTAGTCTAGTGCCCCCAACACTGTACAAGACAGGATTCAAACTCAGGACCTCTGGACTCCAGACCAATTGGTGTAAACTGTCAGCCTTGATTGATCCAGTCTAGTACCCCTAACACTGTACAAGACAGGATTCAAACTCAGGACCTCTGGACTCCAGACCAATTGGTGTAAACTGTCAGCCTTGAATAATCTAGTCTAGTGCCCCCAACACTGTACAAGACAGGATTCAAACTCAGGACCTCTGGACTCCAGACCAATTGGTGTAAACTGTCAGCCTTGATTGATCCAGTCTAGTACCCCTAACACTGTACAAGACAGGATTCAAACTCAGGACCTCTGGACCCCAGACCAATTGGTGTAAACTGTCAGTCTTGATTGATCCAGTCTAGTACCCCTAACACTGTACAAGACAGGATTCAAACTCAGGACCTCTGGACTCCAGACCAATTGGTGCAAACTGTCAGTCTTGATTGATCCAGTCTAGTACCCCTAACACTGTACAAGACAGGACTCAAACTCAGGACCTCTGGACTCCAGACCAATTGGTGTAAACTGTCAGCCTTGATTAATCTAGTCAAGTGCCCCCAACACTGTACAAGACAGGATTCAAACTCAGGACCTCTGGACTCCAGACCAATAGGTGTAAACTGTCAGCCTTGATTAATCTAGTCTAGTGCCCCCAACACTGTACAAGACAGGATTCAAACTCGGGACCTCTGGACTCCAGACCAATTGGTGTAAACTGTCAGCCTTGATTAATCTAGTCAAGTGCCCCCAACACTGTACAAGACAGGATTCAAACTCAGGACCTCTGGACTCCAGACCAATTGGTGTAAACTGTCAGCCTTAATTGATCCAGTCTAGTACCCCTAACACTGTACAAGACAGGATTCAAACTCAGGACCTCTGGACTCCAGACCAATTGGTGTGAACGGTCACCCTTAATTGATCCAGTCTAGTACCCCCAACACTGTACAAGACAGGATTCAAACTCGGGACCTCTGGACTCCAGACCAATTGGTGTAAACTGTCAGCCTTGATTAATCTAGTCAAGTGCCCCCAACACTGTACAAGACAGGACTCAAACTCAGGACCTCTGGACTCCAGACCAATTGGTGTAAACTGTCAGCCTTGATTAATCTAGTCAAGTGCCCCCAACACTGTACAAGACAGGATTCAAACTCAGGACCTCTGGACTCCAGACCAATTGGTGTAAACTGTCAGCCTTGATTAATCTAGTCAAGTGCCCCCAACACTGTACAAGACAGGATTCAAACTCAGGACCTCTGGACTCCAGACCAATTGGTGTAAACTGTCAGCCTTGATTAATCTAGTCTAGTGCCCCCAACACTGTACAAGACAGGATTCAAACTCAATGACCTCTGGACTCCAGACCAATTGGTGTAAACTGTCAGCCTTGATTGATCCAGTCTAGTACCCCTAACACTGACCAATACAGGATTCAAACTCAGGACCTCTGGACTCCAGACCAATTGGTGTAAACTGTCAGCCTTGATTGATCCAGTCTAGTGCCCCCAACACTGTACAAGACAGGATTCAAACTCAATGACCTCTGGACTCCAGACCAATTGGTGTAAACTGTCAGCCTTGATTGATCCAGTCTAGTACCCCTAACACTGTACAAGACAGGATTCAAACTCAGGACCTCTGGACTCCAGACCAATAGGTGTAAACTGTCAGCCTTGATTGATCCAGTCTAGTACCCCTAACACTGTACAAGACAGGATTCAAACTCAGGACCTCTGGACTCCAGACCAATTGGTGTAAACTGTCAGCCTTGATTGATCCAGTCTAGTACCCCTAACACTGTACAAGACAGGATTCAAACTCAGGACCTCTGGACTCCAGACCAATAGGTGTAAACTGTCAGCCTTGATTGATCCAGTCTAGTACCCCTAACACTGTACAAGACAGGATTCAAACTCAGGACCTCTGGACTCCAGACCAATTGGTTTTAACTGTCAGCCTTGATTGACCCAGTCTAGTACCCCTAACACTGTACAAGACAGGATTCAAACTCAGGACCTCTGGACTCCAGACCAATTGGTGTAAACTGTCAGCCTTGATTAATCTAGTCAAGTGCCCCCAACACTGTACAAGACAGGATTCAAACTCAGGACCTCTGGACCCCAGACCAATTGGTGTGAACGGTCACCCTTAATTGATCCAGTCTAGTACCCCTAACACTGTACAAGACAGGATTCAAACTCAGGACCTCTGGACCCCAGACCAATTGGTGCAAACTGTCAGTCTTGATTGATCCAGTCTAGTACCCCCAACACTGTACAAGACAGGATTCAAACTCGGGACCTCTGGACTCCAGACCAATTGGTGCAAACTGTCAGTCTTGATTGATCCAGTCTAGTGCCCCCAACACTGTACAAGACAGGATTCAAACTCGGGACCTCTGGACTCCAGACCAATAGGTGTAAACTGTCAGCCTTGATTGATCCAGTCTAGTGCCGCCAACACTGTACAAGACAGGATTCAAACTCGGGACCTCTGGACTCCAGACCAATAGGTGTAAACTGTCAGCCTTGATTGATCCAGTCTAGTACCCCTAACACTGTACAAGACAGGATTCAAACTCAGGACCTCTGGACTCCAGACCAATTGGTGCAAACTGTCAGCCTTGATTGATCCAGTCTAGTACCCCTAACACTGTACAAGACATGTTGAGTTGAGCATTTGTACAATGTTAGACATTTATATCGTAACTAACATTGACAGGCTTTGCCTATAGATTAGAAATATGAATGTGGAGCAGTTGATCCATAGCGTTTTAAACAGAAAGAATAATTTACCAGGACAGACAATAACGAGGAAATTCTGTGTTATTGAGTTCATGTTCGTATGAAATGGTGAATTCTGTAGTTCAGTATCTATGATCCATAGAAGCTAATTTCAGTTCCTGAAACCTTTGAGTCATTAGACAGACTGTGGATGACAAATCTGAATTTTTATTTCAACTTTGAAGTTGAATTTATGTACAATCAGCATGCATTGCTATTATAAATGCCAATTAAAAGCAAGGAATGTTTTAACCTTCTTGTTGAATTCTTAACCAGTATGTTATCTCTATAATTGGCTTTTATATAGTTCTTCTTTTGAAAGTCATGAAATTCAGTTCCTTTTATTTACAATTTTAGAATGCTTTAGTATCAAAATAAAAAGAAGTCATTTAAAATCAGCATGTACAAAATGTATTTCAAATTGCTTAGTCATTTGGCATTCATAAATAAAATGAACTTAATTTGATTGGATTATGCTGGTATAATGGCATTGTCCTGCAGTGATAATTAGATACATTTGCAATGACGTATGAACAGTTGGATTACTATTGTTCATAGCTGCATTAATTCCAGTTCATCAGCTTATGAACTCAGATACGCACTTAAGCTGTTCTGCAGTGTATACAGCACATAAGTCTAAGCTGGATTTTCTATGTACATGTATATATATATTCATTTGTATTAGCGTTAATTCTGTTCGACCAGTCGATGATTAACATATATATGAAAGGTCAGTGCAGAATCAATAAATACATTCTTCCCTTATGAATGAACTGAACATCCCCAGCTGAACAGATCTGATATTTTACCATCAAGCTCCCAGTTGCAATTCTGGTCCAGCACCACACATAACAGTGACCGTTCTGTAAGCATATAGATAATGACTTGCAGATTTCATCATGTAAATGGTGTTGTGACATTGTGTGACCGACTCGAATGATATTTAGGTCAAAGTTTCGGAAATGGTTACCAATATCCCCGATAAGGTTGACCAGATTGGTATCGTTATTGGTCTTTATCTCTTTGCTGATTTATATATATCTAGGACGGTGGTCATAAGTCGGAGAGATAATTATTCTCTATTGTACAGTATTGTGTATTTAGTCGTTGGGATTGTATGAATATAAATGGATTAGGTCAAAGGGCAAAGGTCATATATCGGCAGAAATGAGATTCTCTTTACTGTATAATGCTGTTTTCCCCAACAAAACATAGTTATAATAAACTCTTGGGAATTTACGGTCATTAGTTATGCATATTGTGAACTCAAACGAACCTAAAAATAAGTTTTTTTGTATCTAAACATGGTTATACGGAACCTTCAGGGAACTAAATAATCAGTTCTCTTCAGTAAAACATGCTACATTAGGAACCTCAGGGACTGGACTGGCTCGACTGTCTCTGGAAAATTGAAGTATATCAATATAATGTAATTATAGACAGTAATCTCCCTTGATTTTGTTTTGGATACGGACCAGAACGCCTCCAATCACTAAGTAATTCTGTCAATAGAATCGGTAGTGTAACTATCTGCCGTCCAAGAGTTTGAATCGCTGTTCAACCCCGAGAGATTATACACTTGGAACAATCTTTTTTAATGTTTTCTGATTTTATTTTCTTTGAAACTTAAAGTCTCAACAGGGTGTGGTTTCCCTTTCAGGAATAGTTTTAAAAAAATGTATCAAGTCTTCGTTAAAAACAAACAAAAATTGTTTCCTTTTGGGTAGGTTTATGTCATTTTCACTGTGACGTCATTCTATTGCTAGGAAACTATTGCTTTAAAAAGTGATGTAAACATGCGGGACACTGTAGACTCAAAACACCTTTTCCTTAGCAAACAAATGATGTCACAATATTATTGATGAGGAGGTAACTCTTGCCAGAAAAAAAAGTTACAAATGAATAGTTACTTTTTTTGGCTGTATCGAGACTTTAGGTATGTCATATATAAGTATTTGCTTCGTGGAATAAAGGTCACAGGTCATTTGTTACCTTACCAAGTTTTCAATTCGATCATTGAATTCAACAAATTAATTTTTACTGATCACCTGTAGATTTTGCTGTGATCATGCACTATTGTTTATTGTAGACTCTCGGGTCAAATCGTAGTTAATAAAAGGTTGTTTGTCAGTTGAAATGCTTATGGATTTCATAGATACGTGATTTGAGTTGCTGGGTTGGGTGTCTGAGGAGTTATTTATAGACATCGATAGCTTCAGCGATTGTGGAATTGATCTTTACCCACCTTTATTAGAATGTCAGTGAATGTCCTATTTTGGGTTTGACATTTGACAGAGACGGGGAAGGTGGTGAAAGAGTCTGGTAGTATTGCGACCCACATTCACTATGCTTTATGGCGAAGGGCAATTCTTCACTTCCCAAATGTCAAACCTATCCTGTACACTCCAGAGGTCAAAGCAAAACCACGAAACACAGTCCAAAAGTCAAAACACATACAGACCAGAAGTCAAATACAACCTCCTCTCCCCCATCCAAAGGTCAAAGCAAACCTACATGCTCATTTTAGAGGTCAAAGCTACCCCAAACAAACACAATCCAAAGGTCGAAGAAACCCTACACAAACACAATCCAAAGGTCAAAGCAACCCTACATGCTCAAGTCAGAGGTTAAAGCAACCACACGCAACCACATGGTCCAGAGGTCAAATGAGTTTCACACACTATTGGTCAAGGTCAAATCATGCAGTCTGAGATATTCCAGAAGAAAATCTCTAACACACCAAAAGGTAAAAAATCTCGTTTGTCTCACAGCAAATGTCAAGGCAATTTCCCACACCCTAAATTTAGAGGTCCACACAGTACCAGTGGCTTCTGTATTACAGGTTTATTATGTTTCAAATGAAAACAGATTCTTTAATCTGTTAAGCTAGCTTTAAATGTTTTTGTTTAGTGAATGTGACATGATTCTGTTACATTATTTTTGCACTGTCTCATTATTTTAGGAGTAAAGCATTTGGCAGTAGATGATTTGAAAAATTTTGTTACAATTTCCAAAAAGGGGATGTTTAGGAATATTAAGTTTTTTTTCCAACCGATTACCATCTAAATGACTAAAATATTAATTCAAAATTTTGTCTATTCCTAGATAACTTACCGGTATTCAGTGAAGACAAATTTCATATTGAAATGTGGAAAGAACTAATACTTGTCTGTATTGTATTATCAAAACTGATGGGATTGTCTAATTTTTTACCCTCTCTGATTTTGCCATTAATGCCTTTATATCTATTCCTTTTAACCTCGGTATATAGAAAATATTGACAGGCTGTTGTGTAAACACGAGGATCGATCTCTGCTTGTTGTGTGTTACGACGTAAATCAATACATTTTGACAGGTTGTATTGCCCGCAGCATCCAATAACACACATCACCAATAAATGTGAACCAGTTCTGTTCAGCAGCTTTATATATAGCGAGTGTGTTGCAGGCCCAATCAGCCACACATAAAATACTCATACATTATTGCTGTATATTACTATGGTTTAATATTTCATGACCAATAGGCTTTGAAAATATTCTTCAATGATAAAAGCTCTGACAGGGGAGGTGATTTGTACAAATTCAGAAAAAGGACATTCTAGAGCACGAATAGTCCTTGCGGTGAAGGCTGGTTTCGGGAATCGAGTAGACAGCATATTTTAGCAGAAATAGCTTTCTATGAGAGACAGTTTTTTGGGTTCTTGAGCATAAATAGTCAATACATTAGAGGCTGCTTATGGGGATTGATTACACAGCAGATTTTTAGCAGAAACAACCTGTAGGGAGGCAGTTTTTAGGATTCCAATTGTCAAATGAAGTTCTTGAGCACAAATAGGCAACACATTAGAGACTGGTTATAGTAATTGATTAGACAGCAGATTTTTAGCAGAATCAGCATTCTGTAGAAGAAGTTTGTAGGTTTTCAATGGTAGTAAGTACTTCTTGAACAAATATACCTTTAGGATTGGGATATTTGTAAAAGAATCTAATCTGCTGAGTCGTAGTTGGTTTTGATTTGGATCAATTCCGAGTCAGTATACAAGAATCGGACAAGGACAATATTTTGAACTATTTAGGAATTACATGAAGGACATGTTTGTGTTTTATTGCTGCTTGTAGCATAATTGTTTTTTCCACCCCAATTAAATGGTGTCCTTTTTGCATCATCGAAATAATGTAAGAGTCCTTTTCAAATTCTACGCGCAGATAGGATATATATGGCTAATGTAAACATAAATTGGACAGATCTGATCGTATTACTCTAACATTGTAATGTATTCCACATATACAAAATTGGTTTTGTATATGGGTTGCCTATTTCGTTATCTCAAGAAGTAACAGGAGATTGAGAGGAAGAAATTAAGTTTTAAAGTCTTTGGCTTGTGTTACTGACGAAAGATAATTTTGTCTGTTGTAAATTTTCTTGCTCTTACTTTCTTGCATTTGAAATGCGCAGCAAGAAACTTCAGTGTATTCCTTTCCACTAAGGAATCAATTTACTGTGAATGGTCGTTCTACAAAATCTCATTTATTTCAAGTGTTACATTCAGGGCTGAATTCATTTCCCTATAGTTTCCAATGGTTGCAATCTACACAATATCCAATTGAAAATTTAAAAACATACTAGAGTGAAATGGAATAATTCAGCTAAAATTTAATTCATATACATGGTGTCTTGGCTCTGTTTTCATTAAATTTTGTAATGAGATTTGTGTTTAATTTCTGTTCAGGTTGTTTGTTGTATTTATTGTAGGTTTATGAAATCATTTATTCACAAATTTAATTAAGATAGAAACTTAGAACTGTTCATTTTTGTTCAGTTACAAATTTATATGAGTTTGAAAATTCACAAGAATCTATTTTTATTTCAGTGTTAATCCTGCAACAAGCCCATGGGGGGGGGGGGGGTCTAACCCATTGAGAGTTCAAATCATCATTCAGGGAGGGGGGGTCTAACCCATTGAGAGTTCAAATCATCATGGGGGGGGGGGGGCTAACCCATTGAGAGTTCAAATCATCATTGGGGGGGGGGGGGGGTCTAACCCATTGAGAGTTCAAATCATCATGGGGGGGGGTCTAACCCATTGAGAGTTCAAATCATCATGCGGGGGGGGGGGGGGGGGGGCTAACCCATTGAGACTTCAGATCATCAAATCAACAGGAATAAGTTGTGTACCTTTAAAGTCTTATGTGGTGGGGATGGGAAGGGATTCCTATGGTTTGCTAGTGTTCATTTAAGGAGGAAAGCCATAATTTATATTAAAATGAAAAACACTGACCTACGGCCAGTCCTTGGCTACTGCCCCTTGTGTGCTTTAAACCTGTGATGGGAAAGGGTGGGGAGGGATCAGAACAAAATCTTGTTTATGTTAAAGAACTGTCATAAAAGCATCTATCAGTTTAACTCATTCATCCTGAAATTTCAACATGAACTATTCCAACCAGGGGTGAATGCCAAATGGCTGAGCAAGAACTTGTGGGAGTTTGTTTATTATTGTATACTGGGTGAGCTAAATAACATAAAATCTGTTTTCTTCAAACTCAGACACCTTAACCACTTGGACACCACAACCCAGTGGTAGAGGGCTAGTGGTAGCAGAATGTCAGACACCTTTACCACTTGGCCACCACAACCCAGTGGTAAAGGTCTAGTGGTAGCAGAATGTTACACATCTTTGCCCTTTGAATTTTTCCTCCTGTCATTGAAAAAAAGGTGGGGAAAAAATACATCCCATAATCATATGTGTATGGATATATTGTACAGCTGTATATCGTATAGATCTACAACAATACACCCAGTTGTAAGGGCACTGTATTTCTTCAGGACAAAAATAGAAGCACACACACCAAACTGATACAATAGCTCCGCTTCGAGTTTTTTTTCCCCGACAACTACGCACACCCATTGTCGAGACTGATCAGGGATGATGGGACGATACAGATAGGAATCATGTAGAAGCTTAAAACACTGGCCGTAATTCCCCACAGTACTATAGCTGTCTTATACTGGGGGTAATTCCCCACAGTACTAGCTGTCTTATATTGGGCTTACTGCAGTATGTTGCAGCAATCAGCATCGTATCCAGATGCAACATATGTATACAAACATCACACGAGTCTCAAAATTAACTCATTCACCCCTGAAATTTTATATTGAACTATTCCAACTTATGCGTTGGAAGAGTTCAATTGTGTCCTCAAGGATGAATAAGTTGAGCTAGTGGTTTATTTTCAAGTAATATTGGTTAATTTCATGTAGACATGCATCAACATTAGCAGTTTAATTATTAATCAGTGACAAAAGTTGCTACAGTGTACTAATTTGGGCTTTAAATCATTCACACCTGAAATTTTATAATGAACGTTTCCAGCCTTTGAAATGGAAGAGTTCAAATGTGTCTCCAGGGTTGCATGAATTTACATTGTTATCATTACCATTTCCTCTCTGTATTAAAATTGAGCTGTTGTCACTGACAACTATCAAACTAACCATGCTACATGTATGTCAAGTTTGTTAGTTGTGATGCCTGACAAAACCAGCTGTAAAGCTAACTATACATTGTATTTTACCTTTTATTGCTGGTATATAACAACTTGGTATAAAACTAACCATAATTTGTAGGGCCTGTTAGCCAATGAGACTGGCTGACAAATTTTAGATTTGGCGTTCATGCTCCCAGCAATACCACGAGAAACGTGTCGGCATCAGCAGCCACAGTAACCTCTACCAGGCCATTTTGTCCCCACTCTATGTCCTGTCAGTTCAATCCTGACATTACCAGCTCCATCATCAACATCTGTGCCTTTCAGATCCTCCTCAGGGTACTGGTCATACAGCTACCCACTGATTTCAATTTGAAATGTATCACCACTCAGTAATGGCCGATTTAATCATGTATATACATTTGCTGACTGGTTCTGGAAGCAATATGGATGGTCTTGTTTACTTTCCATTACTCTGTTGACTTCTGTACTTCACAAATTGAAATATGTTAATAGACATCGACAAACATCATTTTGTTGGGCAGAATGTTCTCATGATTCTGTTTCAGTAAAGAAAATAAAACAAAACAAAACCGAGCATGGAGATGAAATGTTCGTTTTTATAGACATACTGAATCGTTTTTCAATCAGTATGATTGGAATACAGAATTCAGAAAAGTTCAGTATTCAGCGACTGAAATAAAGGATGGTGTTCAGCAACTGAAATAAAGGATGGTGTTCAGTGTTGGACAGAAATGATCTCTGCTTTAAATGGTTTTGGTTCAAAATTCCATCAGCAGGATTTTGTCATTTGTCACAGTTTCTGTATCATTAAATTGCCATCTACCAAACCTAGACTATTCTTAGCTGTTTAAATCATTCTAATGCTTAATCTTAGATTCTATTCCCTAGTCCTGAATTTTTTTTTATGGCTAAATTATTCAAATTCCATATCTTTCCTGCCTTTTAATTATAAGTTAAAATAATTTTTGACTGTGTTGCACAGTTTCCTACTTAAAAAATTAACTTTGAACACAATTCTCATGCTTGAGCTTGAAAAAATAGATTTTTTAATAAACAGTTTTCAAGACAACCACAGTCCTGTTAGATGAGATTCAACTGTCGTTCAAGTCACAGTATTGCTCCAGACAGTATTGCTGTTTATTGGTGATTAAATAAGTAGTCCAAAGATGAAGTTGTTGTCGGTTCATAATTCCTATTGAGGCCAATGTGTGTTTGAATGGCTTTAAACAGACTTTCTGTCTTCTCCATATCTCCAGGATACTCTTTACTTTGGCCAGTTTATGATACTAACAAGAACTTCACATGCAATAATTAGATTTCTCTCACTAGTTTCCTGAAACTAAGAGCCACTTATGTAAAATAACTACCCAAATTTCTAGGCAGCTCAAGTGATTCGTCTGCTTAACTTCACATGAATTTACACTCTATGGCAGTTGTGTTCGTTTTCTTATACCTTAACCTCTATAGCTTTTCCATTAAATATCTCTTGAAAATGTCATATTGTTTTATCATTAGATACCATTGACACTCAGCAAGAAAGTTGCCTGTTAGCTAACTGCTTTCAGTTGGCATTCATATTCAATATGAAGGCAAAATTGACATGATAGATGTGTACAATAAATTGTTTTGATATAATTCCAAACAATTAATACATACTGTAGATTTCATTGTGCTAACATTGGAATTTTACTGTCAGTTATGAAAAAAAAAAAAAGAACACAATAAAAAAAAAATGCATTGAAGAAATAAATATTTTCTAAGACTGTGATTTATGAATCAATCTTCTGCATTGTCTTACCAATGCATATTTTGATACAAAGATGCATTTGAGTTGCTCTCATTAATATCTCCACAAATATGTGTGAATAAATGTACATTCAAAAGATATATTTATGCAATGTGCCTTAATAAAATAAAAATCAGGAAAAAATATAATCCTGGCAAAAATGCCTACGCAAAAGGCAAGAATCTGTTTTAGAAGTATAACTTTCTGCATTGTAAACATTCATTTGATCATTTTCTAAATGTCATCCTTTCTGCCTATGATATATATATATGACAGATGGAAATGCCATTCAGCTTCATATTGCATATGCATGTCGCGAGGCTTGCCTTCCTTACAAGGTGTCACAAGTACATGTTTTGTAGGAGAAGATCTGGCACAGCTGCCCACTAGATTGTGTTAGGTGATCAGCTGTTGTATATATATATATATGTGTGTGAGTATATAATACAAAAATCAATTACTACATGCAATTCTCTGTGTACGTGGATGCATTAATGAATATTTTATTGGAAAAAAATTCTGGCAATATTTGTTTTCTGTTTCAATGAAGATGTTATACATGTATGATGGTATTTTATAAAAAATGTTTTTTTATAATAAATATTTGTACTCCAGCTTCACAAATTGGGATGTCAGGAAATTTCAGCAGTAGTTTAGTTTTTGGCTCTTTTGTCCTTCGCACTCGGGTGAAATTTTCATACATTTAAATCTCATTTGACATCGTAAGGGCAGGATTAATATTTGACTGGGTAATGGGCTCTTTGTATGCAGTATTGTCAAGGTAGTGAACTTATTCGCTCCTGAAGAGGGACGAAAAGTTTGTTATGCAAAATTTCAGGATTGGAAGAGCTATAATGATGTAACCCAGGCAAATACTAGCTGCAATATACTGCTCGGCTAGAGAAATCTTTAGCTTGATCTGTTGAGCGTAAGACAAGTAGCCAAAGGTTCTGGGTTCGACTCCTGGCAAAGGCATTGAATAAATAATGACCTCTGTTACAATGACAATGTTTTTTTTCTGGTTCGTTATTTATCTAAGTCATATTAAAACAGATGTTCATGTACAGCATTTGTTGTGTCCCTCACTAAATTGGGTCACTTTGACCTCTGTTTGACATTTCCCCTTTACAACAACTACTAAAGGATAGGTTTGTGACCAATTATCCATTACCTCATCAAAAATGTTATTTGGCAAAAACCAAAACTTCAAGTTAAATGGGTATGCTGTAATATCAAGCCGAAAAAAAGTGATTGCTATGGAATTCTGAAATGTTAGAACCAATAGTAAAAAGACCTGATGAAAAAAGAAAACTTAGCTTAGCAAAAGCTGAATTGATATGGCAGAATGTCTTTGCCGTGGATGAACAATTTAACAGTGTAATGTTGATGTATAATACAGCCAAACAACATTGGAGCTCTTCATTAGAGTGCAGGATTAACCCACGGACACCTAACATTGCGTTTGGACCGCTCCAAATCAAAGAACTTCATAGTCCATTATCAAAACATAGGGGTGATTGAGTCAACACTGGGACAGACTTCATTCTGAAGGAGTTCCCATAGTGATATATTTTGTCAGTCGGAATGGGAAAAGATCAAGCATTTCGCAGACATGGCTAAGAATACACCGCTTCAATCGAGCTTGGTATGAAGCTTGGGCTGGGTTATTTTAGACAAAAATCAATATGGTTTCTTCAGCACTGCTATAGATCTGTATGAAAAGGGGGAGAGAGAAAGAGTGTTAGATTTCTACAGGGAAAATTTGGAACATCCATATGTTTGAGAATGACAGGAAGAGAATATTTCATTGTTGGCCGCAGTGTCAGGAAATCTATATCGCCTGCTGTTTTTGGAGCTATGTCACTTCCACGTGGGCCTCATACATTATTTTGTAAGGGACCACACTTTAGACCCTTCTTTAATATCAGACGTACACTGTAGGACTATGCTCCTTATCTCTTGTCTGTTCTTTTTTAAATCTTTATTTTTCTTTTCCTAGGTTAAGTTCAAGAAAATTTGGCTGTTTGTCCTAGTTCAACAAAACCATATTTGGCTTGTATGTCTCTAGTTCAATAGAAGGAGATTTGGCTGTATGTCTCTTGTTTAAAAGAATTGGCTTTTATGTCTCTTGTTCAATAGAAGATTTGGCTTGTATATGTTTCTAGTTCAACAGAAGAAGGTTTGGCTTTTATGTCTCTAGTTCAATAGAAGGAGATTTGGCTTGTATGTCTCCAGTTCAATAGAAGAATGTTTGGCTTGTATGTCTCTAGTTCAGTAGAAGAAGTTTGGCTTGTATGTCTCTAGTTCAACAGAAGAAGGTTTGGCTTGTATGTCTCTAGTTCAACAGAAGAAGGTTTGGCTTGTATGTCTCTAGTTCAATAGAAGAAGGTTTGGCTATATGTCTCTAGTTCAATATGACATCATACACAATCAAACTAAACCTGACATGCATTGCATGAAGTAAAAAAGAAACTAACTATGATAAGAACAAAAACAAATCTGAACTATTGAAAAGAATATTGAAACGATGAACAATTTGAAACTTGGGTTTTCAAAATAGTACATGTGACCCGTCAGTATTATGTTATTATTTGGTAACTAATAAACATCTCATTTATAGTGCATGTTACTGTAGAAATATGTAACTTAGTATTTGTTTTGGCTTTAGAAAAAATGTAAGGTCATGTATTTTAATACATAAACAATATTTCGCAATCCTGTTAAATGGAATATCAGATGGCAAAAGGATCGTGTATTTCAACGTCTATAATATATATATCAAAATTGTGTGTTTTAACTTTTGTAATATATCAAGATCGTGTCTTTTAACTCGTAATAAAAAAAACAAAATCAATTAAGATGTGTGTGCACTCTTATGTTGTATGGAGTATCATTAACACGGCTTGGTGTCCGTTCTCCGTGTTTAATCTAAAATCACCTCCCGATCAGTTAAGGTTAGTCTGGTCTATAAGTGGTGTGACTTTTCTGTCACGATTTCTGATAAGTTCAACACATTAACAGTCCATTTTTTAAACTGATTTAAGTCATTGATACTCACGGCTCATTAAACATGCTGATTTAACGTGTATGTAGTTTGATGGTATCGTTCCATTGTCTCAATCGCAAGATAAATTATTGTATTGTTGAATTCTTCGTAGCTGGGAGTTACAGTCAAACAGTGTTCAAAGGGTCTTTAAACAACTCGTGATAATATTCTTTCCGAATATTTTTTGAAATCGGTTATTATTTTTTCGTATTTTTATGATGTTGAATATTTTCATGATTATTTTTGAAAAAAAAGAGGTGGTTCACAGTGTTTAATTTTCAAAAAGATTGCAAATATTTCTGATAACTCTAAGTATGTACATTGTATACTTGCATAATAGTTAAGTCAAAACAGTTGTGCCCGACCTTCATGATAACATTTGACATTCTTGTTTGAGGTGTCTCCAAGAAAATGTTTTGGCGGGTTGTGGTTAATCAGAATGGATCTTTTTCTACATCTTGTGTAATTCTTCATTATGTCAATAAATTCCTCACTTGACTGAGCAAATGACAACTGCATTTTAAATTTGTAAACATTTTGAACTGGGTTTATTATATAAGAGATAATATGACTTACATTGAGCAATAAAATGTTTTGTACAAGTCCAACAGCTTCATCATTTGTTTTCTTGTACTGTATGGGAATGAACTCATAGTTTTTACAAGGGCAGTCCTTGAAAAAATTTTGTATTGATGAAATGGCCAACAAAAGCAACGGTCTTGTCGTGAAAGAGTCAAAATGAACATTGAATTTCACGGATTCTGAAAATATAGGAAGATAAAAAAAAAAAAAATCCTGTTTATACTTAGCCCTGTACATGCGTTAAATGTTACGTGCTATGTAATGTTTTTATGAATTGGTTTCAAATCTATTTGGACTACACATTTAGGTGTCTAAATTGACAGGAGGTTTTATATCTTTGTTTGTTGCTGAAAAGAGTCCTATATAGGAAAGCCATTTTAAAAAACATGAATTTTCATGTATGAACACTTGAACTGAATCTGAAATCATTGAAGATCATCATTGTGTGTAACAATCTTATACCGTACAACCTTATAACCAATAATTATGTAATTCCTATATGACAGTTTTAAGAGGGAAGAATATTGCAAAAGGATGTTTCCATGAATACATTGACCAAAATTGTCTCCGGTCCCATTGTATCGTACTGTGGTTAGCTGATCTGTCAAACGAACTGTGCTTACCACTAATATGTTGTTGAGATATTCTATACAAAATTTCCAATGTTTGAAATTATTGCAAATTGAATTTAAGAATGAAATGATATTTCAATGTGTTTATTAAATATTAAAGCATAAATGTCCTATAAGTATTACTGTATACAGGTCTTGATGTATATTTAAGTCAATGGCTGTAATGATAAAAATGTCCTACATTCCAATGTTATGAAACAAAATATCTAGTCCATATTTGATTACCTGTGATTGACAAGTTTTTCATTCAGACATTTTCGTGGTGAACTTTGAGTATTGATTTGGAAGTGGTCCGTTTCTTGTTTGTTTCTCAACCGTGATATTCCTCACACGGAGTTGAGCTGTCCGATTGTTTAAAGACATGAATTACACCAAGGAAGTACCAGGTTCCACAATCTGATAGCGTCATAACAATCAGATGTTATAATTTATTGATCTAATATTATTGTTGGAATAATATCATACTAGGTATTGCTACTGTTAAAAGGTTGATGGATCAGCCATTAGTTCTTGGGTCGTATTGTTAAATTTTAAATGCGGACCTTCAGCAAGGTTTGACTGTATACCAGGTACTTTAAAACATTAATTTATGGTACCTTATCGAAAAGATTATCATTTCAATACATGTAATCCACCCGTTGGTTGAGAAATATCTCGTGGAAGTTTATTGTAGAATCTGAAATGGCTATATTTTCCAATATTTATGGTTGTAATACGATTTTTGTTGACAGGTTTAAGTTTAAACTAACCAACAGGAAGAACGATCAACTGAAATCCTCACTCATTTACCTTTTAAGTCAATAAGTTAAGAAACATTTTTTTTTTAAGAAATTAAAAGATACCACAGAAGGATGCCCATTAACTTGTAGAGCTTTGAACCCATTCACCACTGAAGTCACAATTGAACTGTACCCAATCAAACACTGGGCAAGTCTGGTAAATTGTGCAGGGGCGAAGGTCATGTACTTGACTTAATTCTTATTAATAACTGATCAGAATTTAATTAAATTCAGTGGTAGCATCCTTAGATGGCTGGGATTCAAATTTATACAAATGATTGGGTTGGGCTGCCCCCCTCCCCCAGGGACCTGAGGGGTGGGGCAAAAGGTGTCCATTTGGCATATTCTCTGAGACAAAGCAATGTGTTACATTTATATTTCAGTGGTAGCATTCCTAGGTGGCTGTGATTGAAATTTATCAAATGATTGGGCTGACATACCCCCCTCCTTCCCCAACTGGAGCCTGAGGGGTGGGGCCAAAGACCTTCATGCATTCTTGTCTACATTAGTATAACATAACATATGAAAAAAGTTGACAATATAAACCTCTTGTGACTCCAGGCTCCTGCATTCTTACTTGCTCTAGCAGTGGCAGTAGTACGAGGTATATTATATAGGTGAGCGACACCAGAGCCTGTAGTTGGGAGACTATGGTAGCTGGTTTTGTGACTTCAGAGCCTGTAGTTGGGAGACTATGGTAGCTAGGTTTGTGACTTAAGAGCCTGTAGTTGGGAGACTATGGTAGCTAGGTTTGTGACACCAGAGCCTGTAGTTGGGAGACTATGGTAGCTAGGTTTGTGACTTCAGAGCCTGTAGTTGGGAGACTATGGTAGCTAGGTTTGTGACACCAGAGCCTGTAGTTGGGAGACTATGGTAGCTAGGTTCGGAGCCTGTAGTTGGGAGACTATGGTAGCTAGGTTCGGAGCCTGTAGTTGGGAGACTATGGTAGCTAGGTTCGGAGCCTGCAGTTGGGAGACTATGGTAGCTAGGTTTGTGACTTCAGAGCCTGTAGTTGGGAGACTATGTAGCTAGGTTTGTGACTTAAGAGCCTGTAGTTGGGAGACTATGGTAGCTAGGTTTGTGACTTCAGAGCCTGTTGTTGGGAGACTATGGTAGCTAGGTTTGTGACTTAAGAGCCTGTAGTTGGGAGACTATGGTAGCTAGGTTTGTGACACCAGAGCCTGTAGTTGGGAGACTATGGTAGCTAGGTTCGGAGCCTGTAGTTGGGAGACTATGGTAGCTAGGTTCGGAGCCTGTAGTTGGGAGACTATGGTAGCTAGGTTCGGAGCCTGCAGTTGGGAGACTATGGTAGCTAGGTTTGTGACTTCAGAGCCTGTAGTTGGGAGACTATGGTAGCTAGGTTTGTGACTTCAGAACCTGTAGTTGGGAGACTATGGTAGCTGGGTTTGTGACTTCAGAGCCTGTAGTTGGGAGACTATGGTAGCTGGGTTTGTGACACCAGAGCCTGTAGTTGGGAGACTATGGTAGCTGGGTTTGTGACTTCTGAGCCTGTAGTTGGGAGACTATGGTAGCTAGGTGTGTGACTTCAGAGCCTGTAGTTGGGAGACTATGGTAGCTAGGTTTGTGACTTCAGAGCCTGTAGTTGGGAAACTATGGTAGCTAGGTTTGTGACTTCAGAGCCTGTTGTTGGGAGACTATGGTAGCTAGGTTTGTGACTTCAGAGCCTGTAGTTGGGAGACTATGGTAGCTAGGTTTGTGACTTCAGAGCCTGTAGTTGGGAGACTATGGTAGCTAGGTTTGTGACTTCAGAGCCTGTAGTTGGGAGACTATGGTAGCTAGGTTTGTGACTTCAGAGCCTGTAGTTGGGAGACTATGGTAGCTAGGTTTGTGACACCAGAGCCTGTAGTTGGGAGACTATGGTAGCTAGGTTTGTGACTTCAGAGCCTGTAGTTGGGAGACTATGGTAGCTAGGTTTGTGACTTCAGAGCCTGTAGTTGGGAGACTATGGTAGCTGGGTGTGTGACTTCAGAGCCTGTAGTTGGGAGACTATGGTAGCTAGGTTTGTGACTTCAGAGCCTGTAGTTGGGAGACTATGGTAGCTAGGTTTGTGACTTCAGAACCTGTAGTTGGGAGACTATGGTAGCTAAGTTCAGAGCCTGTAGTTGGGAGACTATGGTAGCTAGGTTCAGAGCCTGTAGTTGGGAGACTATGGTAGCTAGGTTCAGAGCCTGTAGTTGGGAGACTATGGTAGCTAGGTTCGGAGCCTGTAGTTGGGAGACTATGGTAGCTGGGTTTGTGACGTTGTGTGATGTGTATTGGGAACAGGAGTAGATATCATTGTGTGCATCATATGGCTGTGATCCTGACAGATCCAGGCCAAGCAGAAAGGGAGATGGTTGTCCCAGCAACTACCAAAAGGTCATAGCCAGCAATGAATACCACATGGTGAAGATGGCAAAAATAATGACATGCACCTCAGTTTATTGGCCTGGGGGGTACGCTTACTTCTATCTGTCTCTATAAAAAGGTCGGTCGTATCGAATTTGGGCTAGGTTTCTGGGTGATCCCGGAGGGAGTTATCAAAAATATTGGGCTACTAATTAGATCACATTCGAAGATATTAGAAAAAAACTGCGGCAAATTGTCTGGGAAAAGGTCTCCGAAGGTTTTGAATCTCTGAAAGAGGCAGCATGTATTCCTATTGGTATAAATATTCATAGCCAATAGCTCACAGATCAGAATGGCCGAGGGAACTATAAGATGATAGCGAAATGGAATCTTAACTTAAACAAGTTGCACAAGAAAAATTCAAATTTGCTCCCTGCTGCCATGTCAGATGTGCTTCGTAAGCTAAGCGCTGATGACATTTTGAGAAAAATCAATTTTTTGAAGACACTACAGCTCCCAATGAAAAAAAGTGTGTGTAATTGTAACTTGGTAACTGATGGGTTGTACTACAGCAGATAAATTCTTGGTTCCTGTCTAACATGTATCAGATATCCTTACACAATGTTTGAAAGAACATTATAGTGAGGCAGTCACCTTCTTGTCAGTGAAATGAAAGTCTGCCCCACACATCTTAACCATCACACAATATGCTGAAGTCCACCTCACATTATTATATTTACGAAACAGATACATACCTTGCAATCCATTCCATAAAATATTATTTCTAGAAAACAGTCGGGCTAAAGATGCATACCTTGTAATCCATTCCATCAAATGTTATTCCTCGAAAACAGTTGGGCTAAATCTTCCCTTGTTTTTGGTTCTATTGTAAGGATTGGACATAGCAAAAAATTAAAATTAATATTATTTTTCTCAAGGGACCCTGAAAAGAAGAGCAGCCCAAAAAATGTCTAAAATGAGTACTATTATGAAAGCTGAAATACCATTTGGACTTTAAAAGCAAAAGAGGTTGTGATGAATTTTCATGTGATTAATTACGAAAATGGTGACAGTGATTATAATTCTGTTTAAGGTATTGGAATGTAATTAAGTCATTTACCCCCGAAGACACATTTGTACTCTTCCAAATCAAAGGTTGGAATAGTTCATAATGAAATTTCAGGAGTGATTCAATGGATAAAGGTTCTTATTTAAAACAAAACTGCTGAAAGATGAGACAGTACTTTTATCTTCATTAATCTGTCTATTTGTTCGGGAGGATGTACAATGTATAATGAAGCGTTGTAGAAGACATTGCAATGTACTCATAAAGTTTAATGAGTGCAGTGTAACAAGCCCCTCTCAACACGGCCGTTGATTATACTGTTTAAACGATAGCGAGACTTCGTGACAAGATCTGATCAGACCCCAGAGATTTCTCTTCCCAGAATCCTTTAGTGTGACTGCTCTTCCCAGAATCCTTTAGTGTGACTGCTCTTCCCAGAATCCTTTAGTGTGACTGCTCTTCCCAGAATCCTTTAGTGTGACTGCTCTTCCCAGAATCCTTTAATGTGACTGCTGTTCCCAGAATCCTTTAGTGTGACTGCTCTTCCCAGAATCCTTTTGTGTGACTGCTCTTCCCAGAATCCTTTAGTGTGACTGAAAGTGGTACCTGTACAGTGATCTAGCCTGTCTGCTAGTCATCGTATTCCGAGATCAGACAGTTTTAACAAGGCTTGTTACAAAGGCTGTTTGGCACTAAGCGGGTTGAACATGGTTTTATGAAAATGCAAATTATCATTATAGCTTATGAAGACTATTATGGGATGTCATGAGATAGGGGAAAAGTGCCCAGCTCGCTCCCTAATGTGGCAGAGATTGATTGTATATATATACCTCAAAGGATGTATCTCTGTTTCCAAGGATAAGTTTCTAGTTGATACAGATCAGCAGCGGAAAGCTTTCCAATGATCATGATGGTCGTGTCTGTAATTTGTTATATTGCAGATAAAGGTTTATCAGGTGTCTTGCTCATGTTAAGAAGATTACCGTTTATCAGACAGTTTTCATCGACAGATACCAGGAATTTGAGCTCTGAGTTTATTTAAAAGTCTCTAACTTTTGAGATTTCTTCAATACTCCAGTTAACTCATTTGGCTCTGAAGACACACTTGAACCTTTTCCAGTTCAAAGAATAGAGTTGTTCATTTATTAAATTCAGGGGTGAACAAGTTAAGTTGTAGAACTGAGCAGATCTAGTAGGGTTTTCTGGAGAAGGAGATTTGAAATATATTTGTATTCAGGGGTTCAAAGTAGAAGAAAATAATCTGTTTTCTTTTCGTTCTTTATTTTGTTAGAAGTAATGGGCTACTGCTAATATTCAAGTAAGCATCCTTCCTGAAAATGTGATTAAGTATTTTATAAGCTTCTAAATCTGTACATATGTTTTCTGTTCATTTCTTGTATGATGTGTGTGTTCTGTTAGGGTTTTAAGTGAAAAAAAAGTGACATTTGATAAATAAATATTGAAATCATATAAAAGTTTTCAAATTTTTCCTGATTTTGGACTTGACTTCTTTACATCAAAACTGAGTCAGAATGTTTTTGGGAGAGTAAGGTTTTAAAATAAATGATTTCCTGTTACTTTGTTCCTTAAAAAGCTTAATTTTGATATAAAGTATTTCCGACTGAATCTTCCTATAATTATCGTGATGTTTTCTTGATGACTATACCAGGTAGTCACATTTTACTATATTTGGAATATCTCAATATCCTAAAGTATTGACTCTTTCACCCCTGAAAACACATCTGAACCCTTCCAATTCAAAGGATGGAATAGTTCATTATGAAACTTCTGGGGGAATAAGTTAATTTTAAGATCCCAACTTTTTGGGACTGTTGGAGCTGAAAAGTTATTATGTCCCCTTGTACGGATATTGAACACAATGATTCAGTGGCTGTTACATTTGTGGCGTGACTTGATGATGATGGCTATTCTTGGCAGGACTTACCAGTGTTCCACTAACACATACATATAAGCCAGATTTCATGAGGTTTGCTCATAATTGCATGCAAATGTTGCTTCTAACAGTGTAAGCCATTCTCATGAGATTTGAAGCAATCACTCGCCGCACCAACATCGCCGCAAACATTTCACTTCTCCCACCCTGACATTATACTCAGTCATTGTCATCCAGAAGCTTGTTTTGGTTAGACATCTTATGTAAACCGTTACAATTTAATTCTTAAACTTGAAACGACGCATTGCTTTGGCTCCAGCAAGGTGGCATTGATTTGATTAAATGATGAAATAGACTAATATTTCATACTTAATTTGAATGAGTTATATATAATTGACTTGAGTTAAGACACCGGCATCAACTGTAACTTGTTTAGGTAAAATATGGAAAAAAAAATTCACTTTGAAGAATAAACTGACAAAGAGTCATTTTGTTAAATATTTGTCTTGGCAACTGGTAAAAAAAACTTCATGTCCAAAAGCAATATATTGACGGTAATCCGATAGGAGGTGCTATTGAAGTAGAATCCAACTTTCTGCTTCATCTGTCTCTCACTTTGGCTGAACATGAGATAGGAAATGGCATGTGCACACATGAAAATGGCTTTTAATGCGACTAGAATACAAATAATTCAATTTCCGAGCCTGGAAAACTATCAAATTGTTCACCTTTCCCTGGCTTGGGACCTGTGTATCAGTGCTTCGTATTCCTTTAAATAGAAGTGTGTGCTGAGGTGTGACGTTTGCCCCACTCAAGCCTTGGATTGCTACTCATTAAGACAGCTTTCTAGCATATTTGTAACCGTAAGTACACACCAGGGTTGGTGAATTACTGTTATCCAGAGTAGTGTAACAGTCCCAGAAAGCTGGCTGGCCGAGGCTACCAGTGTGTAAACTGTACAGATATATCGTTTTCCATTGTCATGGAGGAAAATGCGATATTAATGACAAATTCTACTGTCGGAATGTTCCATTCTTAACGCTGCACAAGCGCAATGAGCTGCTCAACAGCTATGTTCTGGGGGTAAACTTCAGTGCTTAAATGAAAGGATTCGTATTGAAATTTCTAAACACCCCCCCCCCCCCCCCCCCCCACCCCCCACCCCCACCCACTCTAACAACTTTAACATCTATAATATGAAAAATAGGGGGGGGACACAAAAATTAAAGGGGGGAGGGTCATATTTTGGTTTGGTTTGATTGTATTTACATCCTATTAACAGTTAGGGTTATTTGGGGATGATCTTCCGTAGTATGCAGTGTGGTTGTGGGTATTGAATGTGTTTGTATTTGGGAGACTAGCTGCGATTAAAGTTTGTGTTAGCCTTCTTGCGATAGTCCAGTCTTGAGTAATCGGTAGTTCAATGCTACTTTGAAGTCAGCAACTTTGTGTTTGGTCTATACTCAGCAGGGCTAGTATACTAGACACTGATAACTACAAATCAGTATAAAAGGCATTAATCATTGAGAGAGACTATACCAGGCAATGGTACCACTGGTCAAATGTGGGCTTATATACTAGACACTGATAACTACAAATCAGTATAAAAGGCATTAATCATTGAGAGAGACTATACCAGGCAATGGTACCACAGGCCAAATGTGGGCTTATATACTAGACACTGATAACTACAAATCAGTATAAAAGGCATTAATCATTGAGAGAGACTATACCAGGCAATGGTACCACTGGTCAAATGTGGGCTTATATACTAGACACTGATAACTACAAATCAGTATAAAAGGCATTAATCATTGAGAGAGACTATACCAGGCAATGGTACCACTGGTCAAATGTGGGCTTATATACTAGACACTGATAACTACAAATCAGTATAAAAGGCATTAATCATTGAGAGAGACTATACCAGGCAATGGTACCACTGGTCAAATGTGGGCTTATATACTAGACACTGATAACTACAAATCAGTATAAAAGGCATTAATCATTGAGAGAGACTGTACTGGACAATGGTACCACTGGTCAAATGTGGGCTTATATACTAGACACTGATAACTACAAATCAGTATAAAAGGCATTAATCATTGAGAGAGACTATATACCAGGCAATGGTACCACTGGTCAAATGTGGGTTTATATACTAGACACTGATAACTACAAATCAGTATAAAAGGCATTAATCATTGAGAGAGACTGTACTGGACAATGGTACCACTGGTCAAATGTGGGTTTATATACTAGACACTGATAACTACAAATCAGTATAAAAGGCATTAATCATTGAGAGAGACTATACCAGGCAATGGTACCACTGGTCAAATGTGGGCTTATATACTAGACACTGATAACTACAAATCAGTATAAAAGGCATTAATCATTGAGAGAGACTATACCAGGCAATGGTACCACTGGTCAAATTTGGGCTTATATACTAGACACTGATAACTACAAATCAGTATAAAAGGCATTAATCATTGAGAGAGACTATACCAGGCAATGGTACCACTGGTCAAATGTGGGCTTATATACTAGACACTGATAACTACAAATCAGTATAAAAGGCATTAATCATTGAGAGAGACTATACCAGGCAATGGTACCACTGGCCAAATGTAGCTTTGACCTTTAGCGTCTATTTCTATCGGAGGTCATTTATATCCGATTATATGGTTCCATTATAGTATACAACCCTCAATGATATGGAATTAACACAGAGATTTACTTTGTTCAAATAACATTAGAAATATTACTTTCCTGGGAAACTTTCACTTGGTCATAAACGCATAGGTACTCAGGGACGTGGTCACAGATCTCCAGACAAAGTTGTGGCCACGGATCTCCGGACAAAGTCGTGGCCACGGATATCCAGACAAAGTCGTGGCCACGGATATCAGGACAAAGTCGTGGCCACAGATCTCCAGAAAAAGTTGTGGCCACGGATCTCCGGATAAAGACGTGGCCACGGATCTCCGGACAAAGTCGTGGCCACAGATCTCAGGACAAAGTCATGGCCACGGATATCTGGACATAGTAATGTACAATTGATTAAGCTGCTGTCAGTCCGGACATACCGGGATTCCTCTATACATTACGTCAATCAGGAACACCTGCTAAAATCCTTCCTCCCTAAAATTTCATAATGGACTCTTCCAACCTTTGAATTGGAAGAGCTCAAATTTGTCTTTAGTGGTGAATTAATAAGTTAACTGTCAATTATTGACTTCATTAGGAAAACCAAAATACGAGGACAGAAATACACCACGATAATAATTCTTATTTTATAATGTAGATATAATGACAATAATGCTGATCAATGATTGGACGATTGAAGCATCACATAGAGTGTGTAACCTAGGTAGTATTACAGCTCTACCCAATAATCAATATGGAGACTTCGTTTATACAAAATTAGTCTGTCCGTACCTGCGATAATTACATTATTTATGCCCGTGTAGTAAATATATTGATATCCGTAGGTAACTACACATTCTCGGGTAGGCCACGGTTTGTATCCCGTGGGTCAACAGGTTGGTAGGAATATGTATTGACATGCATGGTATGTACCGTTCGGCACATCCTAGGCGAGAGTTGCGTACAGGGTCCCTGGAGTCATTTGGTACAGGTGAATATTGCCGTACCAATCAATGATCGGAGATGAGTCGTGTTCCCCAGAGGTTGAGTACCTGCTGCCATTGCCATCAGATCTACCCAGGGGATGCATAAACTCATTCAATAAGGATATTACGCGCAAACCATGGAGAGCCTGTTCCTATACTCTCCCGAGTCACACCTACAGTATATAGCCTGATATATCACGTCATATTTAAAATCACCTAATGACGAAGTAATCAGATCTGCCTATAGTAATAGTGTCTTATGAAGGTTTTAATATTATATTAAACCTTTCTTCACTCAATTAAGCTTACAGCCACTTTGTCCAAATCTGATGTCCATTTTGTAATTGGATCAAAGATTTGCCTATAGTTGGCGTGTTGTGAAGGTGAAAATAGTGTATTATTATATTAAACGTTTTTTTGCTAAATTTAAAATGAAGCTTATCCAGCTGGTCGAAGCACAGCGGTTATTCATCATTATGTGATATGAATATACCAACTAATCCTGTGGGTCGTGTAAAGATTTGTGTAACTAATCCTATTATTTTAATACGCCAAAGAGAAATTCTTGACACATTTTGTTTTACCTTGAAGTATTAGCAAATAGAAACACATGTACACTTATGAATATTCTGGTTTAAAAAATTCATGAAACGGGTTTCCAGTGGGATATTGTTAACGGTAATTGTTTGGTACTGACAGATTACCTGATTATACAATAACGAAAACTTGTGACAGCAAATACCATATTGGTTAACCAAGTGGTAAAGGTGTCTGATATTCCGTGACCTCTACATTTTGGTCGTGGGTTACATGGGTCTGAATCACCAGGTACTGATTCCCTAATCTTGTACATTGTTTAAATTATGATTGTGCTAGTAGCCGTTTCTGTATATTGGTTGCTTTTTACAGCATGTATTTTGAGTGCACAAAATCATTGCACTTGTATGTTTAAATTTCGTTTCAAGTTAAAAATTTGAGAGTGCAAAAATAAGTTTGTTTACAGTATACAATCCCAAACTCCTAATCCCCCCCGTTCTTCTTCCTGTCCAGTTCGTAACCCCATTTCCCTGACCCCATCCTACCCCTTAAATTCAGACAGTTCTAACACTTGCTCTGAATTTCGATTCCATCTTACTTACAGGAACAGACATATACCGTGGAAGCAAGATTTCTGTATCTGTTCCCGACAGCCTGGCTAGAACTACGCGATCAATATATATTGTGTGCTAAGTCCAGATCCCTAAGGTAAAACAAAAGCCTGGAATTGTGTGCTAAGTCCAGATCCCTACGGTAAAACAAAAGCCTGGAATTGTGTGCTAAATCTAGATATCTAAGGTAAAACACAAGCCTGGAATTGAGCGCTAAGTCAAGATCCCAAAGGTAAAACAAAAGCCTGGAATTCTGCCCCTGGACATCTTCTGTTCATGGCACTGAATTGTTTTCTCACAGTATTTCCCAATCTTCTTTCATAATGACCCTGATTGTGCATAACGGTATGTCTCCCTACTGTTCCATATTTCCCAGGAACTGGGGGCGGAACGTAGATATAAGTGGGAAATGTACGGCGTTTTACGTCTTTGGGTCGAGACTTAATTTTATTCCCTTGTAATCGTTTGGCACTTCTTTTATGGCCGAGTTCTTGGCAGGCCAACCTTACACTATTGAAAGTAGTCAGAATTGATCCAACTGTAGTCCTGGTTCTACCGAGTTCTGGAAATAGTGCTTTTATTAACAATTAACAAAGAAACTTGATGAATTTTTCATATTTTTCTGCTATTTATAGATAAAAGTAACTTGAGAAGAGATCAGGGCCAAATGATTATACTCCCTTAACTATAACAGTATTGGTATACTGTAAAAACATATTTATTTCAGAGCATTCTAATTTTTGATTTTGGCGCATCACCAAATCTAATCAGCAAGCACAGTGATGAATTGGGTCACTCGATCACAATACCTGTTGTAGAAAGCAATTTACAGAAACTGCGATTACAACCATAAATTAGCGGAATGCTTTCAGCAAAAAAATTTGCGAAAATAAAAATTACCACCAAAATGTATACATTTACAGCATTTGTGTAGGAGCGAACATTGACTACAAAGACCTCATGAAAGTAAGATCGAATCTTCATCAAATTAAGGAGAAGACAATGGCTTCAAGGCTATTTGTTTTATTGGTCCTTTTCGTACTTTGAAGAAAAGCTGGGATTACACATGGAGTCCATATTGCTTTATTCTCAGGGTTTGAATTTAACACTCGCACACTCGCCAAATGTGAGTTGATTTCTGAAATTGCAAGTAGAAGTTTATTGTACTTGCTTTTTTCGGTGAATGGGTATAATGCCTGTTGAAAGGTGTGTACTAGTATATATATAGGATTCTTATCTCAAAACACATGGAAGAAAACGCCATCAGTACTAAACGAATCAGGAAACGAAACCACACGCACACACAAATTGTGCAATGTCTTGTTTACACTTGTCTAAATCATAAATAAGACTGATTCAGAATGCATTGTAGTACTTTCATTATCCACTTCAAAATTGCAAGCAAGTTTCTGATTTGGCAAGTTAAAATTTAACCCACTCGCCACACTCACGTGGTGTCAGAAGGAGTTGGTCTTCCTATTATCAAGTTGGATAGGAGTTAGGGAGGGGGGAGGATAAAACTTTTATTGATCTTCCTAAAATTTGTGTGGTAGCTTTTCTTTCTGACATTGAAACATTTGTAAATTAAAATAATTTTGAATCAGCTTTAGTGAAATTACTACTTATACTGTACATGATGCAATTTGTTTACTCACTGGTTTCAAACAATAGTTAACCCATTACCCAGTGAACTCTTTTTGGAAAGGAGATAAAAAAATAGCAATAATCATAGTCTAACTCATCATTTCAAATGATATTTGACCTGTTTCTTGGTTGTGAACTCTTTTGGGAAATGAGGTAACAAGGTAAAAGATATCCTTAGTTTCACTTGGAATATTTTTGCCTGTGTAACTGATTGATACTGTCACAGAAACAATGTGATTTTAATATAATTTGCCATCAGTAAGACTGCAGGCAGATGGATTCAATTACACTGTGAAATGTACAGTGATTTGGCCTATTGGAAATCCATTGAAGTAGAAAATGAGCTCTGACCTTTTCATTAGCCTGGCGAGTCAAAGGGCAGCAACATATATACTTCACTTCGTCTATAGTACAAGGACATTTAATTAAATGTAAGTTCTTATGCAACAATTGTTAAACAGTTGTAGACTTTTATTTGATACCCTGGTTGGAATAAATGGAGGCACACAAGTGGTCTACTTATAGTTGAATACCTAGTGCCCATTCTAAAAACAAAAAGCTGGCCTGATCATGACTTTGTCATGTTCAGTCATGGTTCAGGGAATCGAACCAGGGTCATTTAAAGGTGAAAGTTTCGTCGTCTAAAACACTGTGCCATTTGGCCGATAATTGGGCAGAAGACATATTGATATCTCATTCACTAGTCAAAAGGCAGCAAGTATTACTTATCTTCCTAGTTATCAAATTAGTCACATGACACAATTAACTACAGAATTAGTGCATTGGTCATTTAAGTGACTTAAAGGATTTTGTTTCCGGCCATGCATTGACAGACTTTCCCACATTGCCCAGTTATAACCAAATGAAAGCATGGCTGACTTTGAGTTCAGCTGAGACTTGAAAATTTTTTTTCGTTTTTTTAGATAATTGAACATGTACTTAGAGAAATAATTGGCAAATTTAGACCCTGAAAAGAAAAAAAGTAAAAAAGATGGACAGACAGGAAAAATCCTTGACCAATTTTGACCCTGACAAGAAAAGATTGACAGAAAGGGTCTGTAAATGGAATGAATTGTACAGAGGTTCTAGGATGGTTCCCTCCGAGGTAGGTGACCAGTTACCATAGTGACAAAGTAGGTGACCTGTTACTATAGTGACGAAGTAGGTGACCTGTTACTATAGTGATGTATGTGGCTGGAGAGCTCACCATTGTCTGGTAATGTGGACAGTGTCTAAGTGGTAAGGGCATTTTTTATGACAAAATGTAATTTGCTGCGGCCATTTTCACTGGGGCGGTGGGACCCCTGTGTATATCGCCACATGATCCGGACACATGATTTAGAGCTTGTGGTAACCAATGTGTTTGTTACATCATTATGATCCAATTCTTCAACAGACAAAATAAGTCTATCACCTCTCCGCAAATTATTCCTAGCATGAAATATGATCATGAAGAGTCCGTGGTGTGACTTATATCATCTTGGCTATAGCTTTGAATATTCTAGAAGACTGATTATATTGTCTTGAAAAAGAAGCTGAAATGGGATTGCACAATGTCTCTGAAGATACAAAAGCTGGTTAAACCTTGAACTGTGATCATTCACGAAATACTTCATATCTGTGTTTTAGTGTGGAACCGTTTTGAAAAAGGAAGTTATTCCACATTTAACTAATTGAACCCCTGAAGACGCATATGAACTCTTCTAATTCAATGATTTGAATAGTTCATTATGACATTTCAGGGATGATTGAGTTGGAATAAATTTGAAAGATTGTAGCTTAAGCATGAATGGATATACTGCAACACAGGTTTAACTTAGCACATTCACCTCTGTAGGCAGATTTAAATTTTCCTACTTCAAAGATTGGAGTAGTTCATTCTGAAACGTTAGGGATGATTGAGTTAAATAATTTGAAACATTGTAGCTTCAGCATAAAGGGAGATAATTTGAACACATTCACCCCTGAAGACAGATTTGAGATTTCCTAATTCAAAGATTGCAGTAGTTCATTCTGAAACTTTAGGGATGATTGAGTTAAATAATTTGAAACATTGTAGCTTCAGCATAAAGGGAGATAATTTGAACACATTCACCCCTGAAGACGGATTTGAGATTTCCTAATTCAAAGATTGGAGAAGTTCATTATGAAACTTTAGGGATGATGGAATTTGAGTAAATACAATATGGGGATTCATTTTGCTGTAGGTTAACACAGACTGGATGCAGATACTGATGATGAACTTGTTTTGTTCCTCGTCTTTTGTTTTCCTGCAGAATTCTACAACATAACAATTAAGAATACTGCACATGTATGCTGTTGCATACTATATTCCCCACTATTATCATTTCAAAGAAAGCATTTAGGGCTAATTAGAAAACTAACAAACATTTCTGTATTGTAGTTTTGTATAAGTTCATTAGTTTATTTAACCAAACAATCTTTAGTATTCATACACAAGAAATTTTCCCCAAAGTCTTGAAAGAAATTCTCAAATTATGATAATTTGGTAAAAATTGCCTTCAAACATGCATTTGTAAAGAAATACACTTATAATAATTTGGTGAAGATTACCTTGAAGTATATGTGGTGGAGGAATATTTTTGCATAATCGTAACAGGAGTAATTAAACAAATTGAATCCTTTGTAAGTAACACAGTGGTGTACATGTTACGTTCATTCTATCCAAACCTTGGGATGTTTTATCTCCTTGGTTTCAGAATCGGCTGTATTCATAGACCTAAAGCAGCACCTGTGTTAGGTTTGGCATCTAAGTTAAGTAGCAATAATTGCAGGAGTGTTTGCACAAGATTTTGAATATAGAATCTACAAAACAGCTACACGTATATAGTAATTAAGAAATTAATTTCCAATAAAGAACTTTAGACTAAACCTAATTTTTTTTTACGTTTGTGGCAGATTTTAATTATAAATAGGATTTAGGTCGCCTTCTAGCTTCGATCTAGGGGGAATTTCCCTTTAGCTCAGTGGTAGAGCATCTGACTAGGAATCTGGGGGTCGAGGGTTTGATCCCTGGTGTAAGCACACTATTCTCTTACTTGTTACACATTTAACTTAGAATAGTGAACTTAATTTCACTAATAACATTGCCCGAGTATGAACTAGTTAATTACAATGTGTGAGAGATCAGGTCTATATATATATCCTTACACTGGCTCATAGACATGATCTAGGCAAAGTGGCAACTTGTCTCTGAGGGTCTAATTGGGTACAATTAAACTGGAATTCATGCTTACCTCATTCACTCCTGAAGATACAATTGAACCCTTCCAATTCAATGATTGGAATACTTCATTATGATATTTCAGTTGTGAATGAGGTTATACATGTTGATCAGGTAAGATTTCTTAGCACTGAGTCGACGGTTCTTCTGAGTTATCTGAGTATTCAAGTTTAAGCAACAAAGTTTGATAAAGTACAGTATAACTTTGTCTAAACTGGCCCCTGTCTAATCTGAATCCCTGTCTATTCCAGTCTTACATTTTGGTCCCTGCGTTTCCGTTTGAACTCATATCAAACCTCTACAAACAGGACACCTGTGTAAAACGGCAAAACAATTTGGTCGGGGTGACATCCATTTTAGACAGCGTAAAAACCTGTAAAATGGTATTTGGTATTGACACTGTTTTGTTAATGAAATAATGTAATGACTGACAGTGTACATAGATATGGTTTCTTTCTATGTTTTGTGAAGAAACTTGAGGTGATTACATATACTGACACAGTTCATAAGGTTGATAAACACACATAGCCTACTTGTACTAAATGGCAGTAAAGAAGCCCATTACATGATTAGGTAGGTATGGAGATGTTGGGTGGAGAACAGAGTCTGTCGGATTGAAACACAGCTACATGTGTTATAAACATATGACATAATTGTGATACACCCCCAATATACAACCCCATATCCCAAAATGGCTGACCTCTGGAGCTCAACAGATTCTTCATCTGGTTCCACTCAACTCTTATTCTTAGTCATAGAAGTGCTTGTGTCTTATAGGGAATGTCAAGGTCCTACAAATATGTGTCAAATGTACCTGGATCGTAAGTTGGTCATGAGAATGCTTTGATATAAATCATTGAATAGCATTTTCTTTCGACTAGAATCATATGTTGTAATTAAATTTTGAAAGCTTGAGAAAGCACTGAATGTTATGGTTGAGAAGGCAATGAATGTTATGGGTGAGAAAGCACTGGATGTTATGCTTGAGAAAACATTGAATGTTATGCTTGAGAAGGCACTAGATGTTATAGTTGAGAAAGCACTGAATGTTATGGTTGAGAAGGCACTGAATGTTATGGTTGAGAAGGCACTAGATGTTATAGTTGAAAAGGCACTAGATGTTATAGTTGAGAAAGCACTGAATGTTATGGTTGAGAAAGCACTGAATGTTATGGTTGAGAAAGCACTAGATGTTATAGTTGAGAAAGCACTGAATGTTATGGTTGAGAAAGCACTGAATGTTATGGTTGAGAAGGCACCGAATGTTATGCTTGAGCTGAATGTTATGGTTGAGAAAGTACTGGATGTTATGGTTGAGAAGGCACTGAATGTTATGCTTGAGAAGGCACTGAATGTTATGGTTGAGAAAGCACTGGATGTGCCAAGGTAGTGAATGTTTGCTATGATAATGAGTGATACAGTTACGTTGGGGGTAACTTGCCTCACATGTAAACATACCAAGGATCAATACATCCAATGATCGCCAGTAGGCCTTATTTGCATAAAGTCAATCAGCACCAGTGTTAGGTTCTAATTAGTTAAAAGCTTTCATACAACAGTGAGGACCAGCAGATAACAACTGTGACCTCGAAATGATCAGGTTTTGGCGGCCATATTGAGAAGGTAAATCGGTGAGGTAAACACTGGTATCCTTGGTATGACCTCAACAACACGCTCAACCCTGAAATTTCATAATGAACTATTCCAACTTTTGATTTGGAAGAGTTAAAATCAGGGGTGAGTGAGTTAAATGGTCTCGTAAACAACATCTTTCTCTTACATGTAGAGTGATGACCTCATAGAATTTACAATTATAATAAACTTCTATAGAAGAATTTAAAATAGTATGAAAGTTTGGTAATTTTCATCAGTTAGCTCGCCAAACATTTAAATGAAGTTTACTGAAAAAAATGTTTACATAGTATTTAATCGTCTTCAGGGATAAATAAGTTGAGATGAGTTTTCCAAAGGATTTCATACTAAGACAACTCTTTGGTTAAAATATGTTTAGTTCTTTCGGAGAAGGTTATATTTACTGAGACAGAGTCAAGGTCATTATCACTCTTCCTAGGACCATTTTACCGCAAATTTCCGCAATAAAAGAAATGTATTGTTATTTTAGGTATGTCATTTTACAAGATTGGTCATAAGGAAATTGTCTAGAGAAAATGATACTCCATTTAATTGGCTGAGAGCACTGTGACATTTTATTAATCATCCTCATAAAAAAATTGTGATCAGGTTGTTTCTAAAAATAGTAATACAGTGTTAACTCATTCACCCCTGAAGACTCATTTGAACTCTTCCAATTCAAAGTTTGGATTGTTTCATTACGAAACTTCAGGGGTGAACGAGTTAATATCACAACTTGCCAATCTTCACATGATATGTTTCTTTGTATGAGTATGTAGGGATGATGGTGTCATCTCGCGCTATATAAAAGCACCTTTGTATTATACATACAACATGATATATCCGGGAAAATTAATGAATTTCCAGGCAGACATTTCTATCTAAATTATCGGAGGACATAGATATAAAGCCATCTCCGTGGTATTGTTCTGGGTGATGTCCGATAGAAAGCTTGTTTCATAACTCCAATGTAGGTCAGAGTGAAACATATACAGAACACGACACAGAAATTAATCGGTATCAATTCATATGATAAATTTATTACTAGGAAATAATGACATATTGGACCATTTTGATAATGGATACTAGGTGCACTTAGGGCTCGATTTGTATCATTCTCATTTTTCATTGGACAGTGCATCAATTGATTTCTATTGTGCAAGCCCTCTCATTGGCCGACTCAATCGTAGTTATTTGCAGTATTTTACCGTCGCTAACAAGCTGTGAAATTGACTGTGTATGAATGTAAATGTTTCATTGATCGCTACAACTAAATTAAATACTATTTCGTGAATTTCTGAATAAATAGATATTACCGACAAAAGTCTATATAAAACCAATTTATCTGACATGCATACAGAGGTCTAAAAAGCAAACGGAGGCAGAATTACAATATTGCATGCTGAATTGTATAAGAACAGCATTATATGCACAAAAAGCCTGTTTTTACCAGTATATTACTTCCATTTGGATTCCTATAACTGTATCAATATTTATCCTCAAGCAGCTAAACATGAAATGCGACTTAAAAAGGGAATTACCTTATATTGATTACGCATTCAAATGTCTTTATTCCCCAGTAATTACAATCAATTTCATTCAGTTTCGATTTATATATCAATGATGTGTAAGTTTGTATAATGATCATGTGATCATTTCAGATTACAAAATCAAAGATTTCTGTATGACAGAGAAATCACTGAACCTTTAACTTTCTGACTTGGGTGCTTAGAGCTATAACAATTACAGATGCTGTGCAATTATCTACTCAAGCAAATCCCTAAAAACATTGTCGTAGGAACTGCCAAAATTAAAATAAAAATTAAAATGAATCAGTATTTGTGTCACATTAATTTCACATTAATGTCACACTTTGTAAGTAACACACAAATTTGCAAACTCGCACGATTTTAGTAAAACAATAAGTCTCAATAATTGGCCCCTGAAGACAAAGCAGAACTCTTAATTCTAATTCAAAAGTTGGAAAAATCCATTTTGTGAAATTTCAAGTATGAATATAAGTCCAATGTATATGACTATAAAATTGCAGCTGTTTTAATGTGAAGTAGTATACATGCAGCCATGAGAGATTTGTAATTAAAACCCATTAATAAAGGAGTCTTTGAATCTTGGATAAAAATATTGTAGAAAAATGTCTTCAAATTCAAACACATTACAGATCTTGGGGCACAAGTGATTCATGTGAACTGCCTGCCAGACCTTGGGAACACAATACTCCTGTGTGTTCCTACAAAAGACTATAAATGTGTCTCGTGGACACAATGCTTTCTGCTGCGGCACCAACAGAAGAGTCGAAACGTCCATGATATGTCTGACCAATGAATAGAAAACCAATGTGTAATCATGCGTAGAAAACGGTTCCCCAAGTTATTGGCATCTCTTGGGCAAGTGATTGTGTAGAACAGCCATTTAAAGGGGTTATCATTTATATATACACTAACCAATGCTGATTGGACGGTCAGTGAAGCTAGATTAGGTTGCTTCCCCAGACATAGATCTCGAGTATGCTCGGGCGTACAATTCCTTCATCCCGTAACCTCCATTGTTCACCAAGTCAGTTCTCCAAATCATTATTTTTGTAATAGAGTAATATTGATGGCCGTATCAATAGCTAGGATTCTACGATTTGTGTGGGAAGATGTTTAGTTATAAGAATGGTGGGAGACGGGTATGGAAAATATTTTGCTTGTGGTAAATTCGGTACATTCAAATTATAGAAATTATTTGTTATACTACATATTATGAAACTATTTTTTTTGCAGCTGATACTAATCACTATTTAATGTTGGCCTGGATAATTGTGTGTCAGTAGTTAATGAGAGTCAGGGGTAGGTGTACGTAGGGGGTTGGGGGGCTTACTGGAGGAAATCTGAGAACATAGAGAAACCCGGGTGGTCGGACAGGTGACCCCATACCTTGTCATGTCTGATTGCCAGGGAATCAAACCTCGGTCACCTTGACGAAAGGCAAGTGCGTTATTGCGTCACCTAGCTGACCACCTATTCAAATGATCTTCCATTTGCCTAATATTCTAAAGCCCATTTTTGACTCAATTGACCCATATCAAATTGGTTTGATGCTTTTTCCATGTCTTCTTCAAATTTTGAAGGTCATCTGACTTTCCTGTGTGACATATGTCTGTACCATTGGTGCTGAGGTTTGTAGAATAATTCCGTCCTGGTAAGGGGTATTATAGAATTGAAGAAACAATGTTTGCTTCTCAGTGATTCCTCCTCCATCATTTCAGATGTTCCTGGGCTACAAAGTATTCTACAAGAAAAGAAAACATTCTACAAGAAAAGAATTGGATGTGACAGTTATGTGATTAGCAATATAAAAAGAAGTGTTATTTAGGTCTTAAGGTCAGCTGTCAATCACCAGTGCTGAAAATAAAACAGAATACATCACTGCCCTCAATAGAATTTGAACCGAGTTATAGAAAACAAAATTTGTCCAGAATAAAAAAAATAATTTTGCGGAATATGATATATATATAGAAGACAGCAAAATAAATGAGATTATTGTGTTTTGACTTTTAAGACAAATTTTTCCATGGTATTTTTCAACCTGTATACTTTATTTTTGTTATGGAAAATTTACATATTGAAAAGATAAACTTGATTATTAGGTACTTGTTGTGGTGTATATATACTGGTATGTAAAAATCTGCTAGATTGGTGGTATTTACTGCACATAGCAATCAGGATGGTGGATTGGAAAAATAACCGATTCTTAAGGAAGTCTAGAGAGGCAAATAATTACTGTTGAGGGACCAATTACCCAAATGCTATAGTTATATGTCTTATGGCCTATCAGCCCCAGGTCAAAGCATTGTTAGCTTAACAGGACCTGGAGTAAAACTACAGTACCATTATATATCTAAGTCCGAAAGTAGAACCATTCCAAAAAGAGATTGTGAAATGAAGGACAACATATTGAAAAATTCTAGTTCAACTTTTTCACTCAAGGCATTGTCAACCTTTCAGGATCTGAAGCAAAAGTACAGTAATGTATCTAAGTATCACAGAGGACAAAATGTTGAAAAATTCCAGTTCAACTCTTTCACTCAAGGCATTGTCAACCTATCAGGATTTGAAGCAAAAGTACAGTAATGTATCTAAGTATCACAGAGGACAAAATGTTGAAAAATTTCAGTTCAACTCTTTCACTCAAGGCATTGTCAATCTATCAGGATTTGAAGCAAAAGTACAGTTATGTATCTAAGTATCACAGAGGACAAAATTCGAGATAAAAAAATTCTACTCAGCAAAATTGATATCTTTCATGACATTTTATTTCAAAGTCTGAAAATCAAATCCAAGGTTATACTGTTAATTTTTAAATAACCACATGGTCAAGGGGGGCATTTGAGTTAAAAAAATTGTTCTTTTGTGTTATTGAATCAGAAATGATATCCAAAAGTCACAAGCCTCTTTCCATTATAGATAAAGTACATGTATGGCCACTCCTTATAAACACCATGCTAACCTGTTAGATACTGTAGTGTAATAGCTCGATACCCAGTTATGTATAAAATCAGCACCACGACTTTAATCCCCGGGTTTAATACATAGCGGTTTTAACATTGCATCATGTGTTTATATTGTGTCTATTCTTCAAGTTTTGTCCTTTCTGTCATAATGGCACGACGCCAAGCAAAGCTGAAGACAAAGTAGTTGATTCAGAATGTGTAAAGTAACATATTGTGTATGTTACACGGCGTATTACTTGTCGCAGACTCTCCCGATATCACAGCTCGATAAGGCCACGGATATTGTTATGTTATGGTTTCAAATGCAATTCATTTTAGTGAAATAAAAGCCTGGTACCCCTTTTACGCATGTTAAATACTGGTAAAAAGTGGACAATTTTATGAGAGTATTTCCATTCCTCTTATATGAATGGTTCAGTTTGACATGTTCTATAGTGTAGAAATGTGATTTTAACAAGTGATATTTAAAACATTTTGATGGAAATATTGAATGTTTTTAAAAAGACCTTGCATTATATTTGTGTGTATAATATATTACTGGTATCAATGAATGCGGGGGGGGGGGGGTGCGGGTCTTTAGCTAGGTGTTACAGGGCCTTCAATGTTTTCCTGTTTCCACTGTAAGAAATGTTTAACATTCATCAACTGTGTGTATCAATGATGAGTTTTGGACTGAAGGGTCTGTCAGTTAATGTTCATCATGATTTATCAGAATCACTTTATTATCCTACCCATGTACTTATACTACCTGTACAGTACATCTACCTGTATATTACACTTACCTGTATATTACACCTACCTTTATATCACACCTACCTGTATATTACACCTACCTGTATATCACACTTACCTGTATATTACACCTACCTGTATATTACATCTACCTGTATATTACACTTACCTGTATATTACACCTACCTGTATATTACACCTACCTGTATATTACACCTACCTGTATATTACACCTACCTGTATATTACACCTACCTGTATATTACACTTACCTGTATATTACACCTACCTGTATATCACACCTACCTGTATATTACACCTACCTGTATATCACACCTACCTGTATATTACACCTACCTGTATATCACACCTACCTGTATATTACACCTACCTGTATATCACACCTACCTGTATATTACACTTAACTGTATATTACACCTACCTGTATATCACACCTACCTGTATATTACACCTACCTGTATATCACACTTACCTGTATATTACACCTACCTGTATATTACACCTACCTGTATATTACACCTACCTGTATATTACTACCTGAATATATAAGAATAAATCTGTATATTTATGGAGCCGACCCTGATTACACGATGTGTATGATACCATCAGCTCAGTCAAGGCCATTTGGTAATTACACCTGGTTTTCTGCCACAAAGCGAGGCCAGGGTGAGAAAAGTAGGGCAGAGACTGACTGTTACCTGAAGACTGCTGGTAATGAAATTAATATATAACTCTTGTATATGTACTTACCACAGAACATAAAATAATTCATCTCGAAATAGACCAATCTTGGCTTCTTGTATGTATATTGAGTGATGACATTATGTTTCAATTACTCATTCAGAAAGAAATTGCCGAAATAATCAGACCTTAGTTGAGCTTCCTTTTCATGTCGGCCGGGGAAACAAAACGCAAATTGTTTTCGTTTAGAACACCGTAATTTCTCACAAAGAGTACCTGTGGTATATTCAGATGTTGTCATCCAGACTAGGAGAATCCTCGTGAAAGAAACAGGTTTCATATTTTTATTATTCAAAAAGATAATTGTTAATATAGTATAAAACTTCAAAGGCATAGACTTGCAGGCTTCAGTGTCGTAACGCTTTTAAACATGATTTGGTAGATCCATCTTCCTCGTGCGTGCTGGATCACGGAGAACAGAAATAAACGAGGAAGACGAATGAACCACTCGAATGCTTTGCACCAAAGAAAACGGCCGTAAAACATTACAAAGAGGAAGATTGCTGTAATATATCTTACCAGATATTTATAACACATTAGACACGAGTCGATACCATTAAGGAGAAGCGTTACCTATTAACTCACTTTTTCCACGGTAACCTAGATTTTGTTCACCCTCAAAAAAGATTGAATTATGATTGTCTGTTTATAAAAAAAATAATGTTTGAATCATTTCACAATTTGAGGACCTCAATTTTAATGCTACCCTGACGTTTATTCTTAATCAAAAACTTTTGTATGCAAAAATACATTATTTTTTTTCCTTCAGGGTGAAAAAAAAATGTGATTACATAGGTCCATCTTAAACTCTTCCAGGTATACCATTGGCTAAATGAACGATCAAATTTGATTGGCTGGTATGAAATATCCATTGATTTACATGTTTTCTATTAGTTCTATGTATCAGTTAAAATGCATTAAGCTTATGAAAGCTTGGACAATTTGGCTAAATAGGCGATAAGACTTAATTTTCCGTTTCTTATGCATGAGATCTAGAATGCCTTTGTTTCCCACAGAAAGTGAATAAAAAGTTGCTACATCATAAAAACGAATTGACCACATGAAATCTTGACCAAGTAAGCTGGTTCACCTGATAAGGGATCAAATATTCATTTTCGCTTTACTGCATCATATGACAAAACAGGACAGTTGATGGCCTGACCGAAATTTGAACCCGAGACCGCCCAACTCAAGAGCAGATCCTTTGGCCATGCCAAATACAACAGGAAAAGGAATATTGGCACACTTAAAATTTTAGCCAATAACCAAATTTATCCATATAAGCGCAATGATGAATTGGTACACTCACAATACTGGATGTGGAAACTGTACCCTCCCCCCATTCCACATTGATGTCATAGAAATTCCTACTACTTATATCCTTATATTATACTACATAAAGTCAAAGTTCACTCAGAATCATCCCCCGCCACTTATTTCTAAGATGATATGAAATGCACTTTACAGTGATTTAGGTCAATGAGCATGTAGACGAGATATACGTTTGAGGTAAGAACATTTTTGGCGTACTCATTATCCAAAGCCCCCCTTACTAGGCTCACTTGAATCAGTATAGATTACTGGGAAACGAGGTTGTGTATAAGCTATTCACACGATTAGGTCATTGAGAAGTGGTGAAAAATATTGAGAGAAATCCTCGTCCAACTGGCTTTCTTGATGTGGCTGTCACCAGCATTATTATTTAAATTTTTTTGTTTTGTAATTTTTTGTACTTGTGTTAGGAATTTTACTTTTAGGGGCTGAATTACAATCAGTTTAAACTAATTCACCCCTGGAGACCCATTTGAACTCTTCCAATTCAAAGGTTGGAATAGTTCATTATGAAATTTCAGGGGTGACTGAATTAAACCATATATACCCCTGGAGACAAATTTGAGCTCTGCCAATTCAGAGGGTTCGAATGATAGTCTTTTATGAAATTTCCAGAGGAAATGAGTTAAATTTTTCACATTGTCCTTTGATTTCTGTTCTAGTCTATGGGTACTAAACCTTGAGTAGAAGTACTGATGTTTCACCACAGACCAATGTATCACTTCATCTTTTTACAGCTGTGTAGATTAGAGCAGATTGCCTTACAGGGCATTATTCCAATTAGACCTTTTTAGTATGACAAAAATGTTGCAAACTTAGAATTTGTACACTATATTTTCAAACCTGATTACTCATTCACACCTAGAATATCACAATGGACTATACCAACTTTGAATTGGAAGAGTTCAGTTGGTCTTCAGGGGTGAATGAGTTAAAAACACAGCAATGACAGCTTACTGCCAATGATTGAACAGTTTATAATGGCAACCCTGCGTAATATAGATTTGTAACGTAAAAAATAGAATTCTGCTAGCACAATAACAGAATAATTGATTATTCATCATATCATATTGGTATATTGTGGACAAAACGGAGATCCATCACTCTTCACTTCTGTAAGAGAGTCAGAGAGAGAGAGAAGTTTATTAGAAAGCTAATCAGCATTGCAAACATCCAACAGTGGCAGCTAGCCCTGGAAATCACCGGCTCTGTAGCGAACAGGTTGTAAACGTGATTATTCAAACATATTGATAGTCAACAGTGTAACTGATCCTTCATTTGCACCAAGCCAACTCTATATTTAAATATAGAATGGCGGTGCTGCAGAAATGTGGCAGGGAGTGGATGTAGTCGTTTAGCATGCAAACAAGGGGTAATTTCCTCTAAGTAACGTACATCATTGATTGGTTTCTGGTGTGGGGCCAACTGGGCCTATGAGAGGATGCGGATACAAACTGTATAACAGGCTTCAACAATGGCTTCAACTATTGCTTCAACAGCTAGTTGGGGTGGAAGGGGGGATGGAGATATTGTGCTATAGATATAGCATGTTTTGGTTTTTGGCATCAACAGCTAGTTGGGGTAGGAGGGAGATATTGGGCTATAAATGCAGTATGTTTTTGCTTGTTTTCAAGAGGTTGTTGGTGTAAGGGGAGATATGGGGCTACAGATAGAATATATTTTGATTTCTAGCTTCCAAATTTTAGCACACAGTTGAGTTAGGAGATGTACAGTTCAAAGAATTGATGTATAACAAACAACATTTTAAGAGGTTGTTTGAAATAGTCGCACATTAATCATAGTATGATTTGTAAAAGGAGAAGAAATGTGAGATCTGACTTCAGAAAGATAATTATACCCTTATCTTACTGATCAGAGGTTTGTGGGAGCATGTCATTGTATAGATATAGTATTCATAATGAAAAAATTAAATCTCGTAAATAAATGAAAATTATTCACTTCAAAATTTCTTTAAGAAATGTGTCATATTTCGGGCAAATGAAAAGTTTATTCTTTAAAATATATAAATTTATAGCAAGGCAAAGGGCTGTTGTGTCATTTTAAATGCCAAATAATTGAGGTCAATTAAACAGTAATAAGTGACAAACACAGTAATTGTTCCGTTGCACGCATGGAGTCTGCTAATATTGTGACCTTTGGTGGTACTGAGTACGCCCAACACACCATTTTATATAAAGCCAACATTCAAAACGTCTTATGCCAATAATAAATTGAAACCAATCACAATGGGAAACAGTATGTTATGATCATATTGTATTTTCAGTATATATACAATAGAACAGGAATTGTACTCAACGTGACTCACTTCATATTCATGTCAATCAAAAACAGTGGTACTTGCAAATGACAAGTTATAATCGTGGGTGTATTCAGTCCAAGGATTTTGTTAATTAGTCACTGACATCCTCTATTTATAAGTCAAGTTAATGCAGTGTCAAATTTACCGTTAATGGTGACAAACAAACAAAACTATTTTTTAAATGGTTGTTTATCTTTTATTTTTAAATCTCTAAATTCTATATTATGACCATATGTTACTGATAGAGCTTCATACAGACAAAATACCATATTTATGTTACTGATGAAGCTTCATACAGACAAAGTACCATATTTATGTTACTGATAGAGCTTCATACAGACAAAATACCATATTTATGTTACTGATGAAGCTTCATACAGACAAAATGCCATATTTATGTTACTGATAGAGCATCATACAGACAAAATACCATATTTATGTTACTGATAGAGCTTCATACAGACAAAATACCATATTTATGTTACTGATAGAGCTTCATACAGACAAAGTACCATATTTATGTTACTGATAGAGCTTCATACAGACAAAGTACCATATTTATGTTACTGATGGAGATTCATACAGACAAAGTACCATATTTATGTTACTGATAGAGCTTCATACAGACAAAGTACCATATTTATGTTACTGATGGAGATTCATACAGACAAAGTACCATATTTATGTTACTGATAGAGCTTCATACAGACAAAGTATTCCAGCCATCCTTCTGCTATCTTGTCTTGGCTATATCACTGTACAATACATGTCACTGGAACTTCATACTATGACCTACATTTTGACCTTTGACCTACTTCAAAGAAAAAGTTTGTCCAGCTCTTTCTCCTACACTACATGTCAGTGGAACTTCATACTATGACCTACATTTTGACCTTTGACCTACTTCAAAGAAAAAGTTTGTCCAGCTCTTTCTCCTACACTACATGTCAGTGGAACTTCATACTATGACCTACATTTTGACCTTTGATCTACTTCAAAGAAAAAGTTTGTCCAGCTCTTTCTCCTACACTACATGTCAGTGGAACTTCATACTATGACCTACATTTTGACCTTTGACCTACTTCAAAGAAAAAGTTTGTCCAGCTCTTTCTCCTACACTACATGTCAGTGGAACTTCATACTATGACCTACATTTTGACCTTTGACCTACTTCAAAGAAAAAGTTTGTCCAGCTCTTTCTCCTACACTACATGTCAGTGGGACTTCATACTATGACCTACATTTTGACCTTTGACCTACTTCAAAGAAAAATTTGTCCAGGCTCTATCTCCTACACAACAAGCCACTGAAGTGAGTATAGATTCACGTTAGTGAGGGCTCACATTGGTGTGGGATTGTAATTCGTTGAGTTGTTTTTTTGATGGAGCTTGATACATGCAAAGGTACCATAAGAAACCTGCTATATGCTAAAGTGTTTAAATCATAATAACTGACCAGAGTTAATGAGTACTATATTCAATATTGCCCTTCAGGACTGAAAAAAAAAACACTACAGAGAATGCTTTCTTTTGCTGTTTTTGGGTATCATATAAAATCAGATTTGATACAGTTGACAAGTCCATTAGACGTTGATAAGTTTGTGAAACACTGTATCTGACCAGTAATTGCAAACACACCATATAGCATATGCTCCTGAGCCGATTTAAGCCGATCTGTCATCAGCAGAACGGCCCTTTACATCCTCGGGGATAATTATCTACTGTTACCACTAATCCCGAACAGGCCAATTCCAGCCAATCGCGTAGCTGTCCAAGTGGATGAGGCTGAGCCGTTAAGATGGAGGAGGCGTTGTCACTTTGCCTGTTGCCATTGGCGATATTTCAGGATTATTTTATGTCTCGTAAACCATCTTTCTCATACATCATCGAAGCCATCAGAAAAAAAGCTGTCAGCTTTGTTAGCATATGAACGGAAGACTTTTACGAGTTTGTAGTTTTGAGGATTGTTATAGAATCAGCAATACTTGTGGAGTTGAACTTGAATGCCAATTAAAAATGACAGTTCTTAAGGCCAGAGACTGGTTAAATCGGTCTTTTCCATTTGGAAATCTTATTGACTATTAATGCCAAACAAAATTTTCACCAAGAATACAATCTACCATGTTTGGCAACTAAATAAAAAATATTCTTCAGTTTTGGTTGGATTATTCAGGCATGAAAATGATAAAAAAGCTAAAAAGGGGCAGGAATGGGGAAGGGCACCAGATATTCAAAGTTCTTGGTGGGGCCAGTTTAAAGGCCGGGGATATATAGAAGGGGTTTTCTATATTCCAGTGGAACTTAGTCACATACCACTGTATACTGCAAACATACCTATTTTAGCAGTTATCATATTTCAATGATTTTCACGCTGAAAATGTTTCGCTAAATAATGACTGCACTTTTATCACAGTTTCTTTCTGCAGCAAGGCTTGTGATTGTACCAATTAATTCATCGATAAGCTAATATCTGATTAAAGGTTATGAGCTGAAATTTGTGTGTGCAGCCGGCGCCAACACAAGTACGTTTCAATCAAGAAAATACAAATTTACTGACATAAAAAATGGGACATGAATTGTGAAAATTAAATTGCAACAAATATTTTCTGATGTACAGTATTAAATTGAGTCTGTTTATGATTGATATGAACTGCTGAACGAGTTAGAAATCCTTTGTGCAATAATCCAGAAACTGACAGCTGAGGGTTTGCCAAGTCTAACAGGTATTTGACCCTGAGTACTGTAAAGAGACTCTCTATCATCCTTTCATGGTCTTCTCACACCTCTCTATGACTTCCAATTCCCTCTGCAGCGGCGGAGAAGAGCGAGTAGGTCACCACATTGCAATGGATGCTAATGTCCGTTCTTAAAGCTGATAAACCTACGAACGTATGGCATTTCTTACAATATTCCATCCATATATAAATGTATGTTGGTGACATTTTTTTTTTTTTAAATGTCCTGTCACCCACTGATGTTGCATTTTTGTCATTTTATAAATCTCTATACCTATATGTCATACTTTAGTAAGCAGTTATGCTGTTTCATTATTGCAGTCTTTTGATATGTTTTTCATTGGCTCTCTGGGCCAGCGAGCAGACAGGATATTTCACAGGTCCATGTCGTTTGCTCGGGCTGTGGATGAATTATGCATGTCTGCCTTTTAGACTTGTGGAAACTGGTGCGGAGTCTAGACCAGAAACACACCGTTGAGGTGTCCAATTATACATTTAGTTCTGTGACAAAAGACACGTATTAAAAGCCCCCGCACGGCTGAAATGGGTACGAAACGTGTGCAGTATGACACTCCTGTTTTAACTCTCTTTTAACTCATATGTCTCAATCCACCAGAGGGTGTTTATTTCTGAAGTGTGTTTCATATCCAACTTATTGAAAGTATAGAATGTTGTAGAAGTCATTTAGCATATTACTTCGAGTATGCTATCTTTATTGCACTATTTGACTTTGAATCTGCATTGATATTTATATGCTTACAGATATTTCACTCAAGTTCCGACAAGAATTCATTTTGAATACTTCAACAATTAAACAGCTCATTTCATTTTGTATCTGAAAAACTTGTTATTAATTAACATTTTGTTGGCTTCGTAAATATCTAAAATTGTTCCGACATCAAAAACGTTTAGGTAATACGATATTACACTTTGTATTTCAGAAATTGTAAGCTGCAATAAAAAACATAATTCACCATTTATAGTTCACAGTTTAAATTAATCTTGGGCTCTCAAATTACTTTAAAGGCCAGAAAGGTATTAAAGTCCAGAAACAAATTATAAATCAAATTATAATAAATTACAATATTTTAATCCTTATAATCCGGGACACACTTCATTAACTCCCGCAATAATCCCAGTAGGACTGTTGTTTAGTGCTTTAGCACTAAATCTCGGTTTCTCAATTTTTTCCAAAAAGTAATATTTTCTGATACATGTACTTCCCTTCTTAATTGAACAGAGGGTAGTCATTGAACTTTGGCTTATCGTTGCAAAAGAGTATATCTTAGGAAAGCTAGTGGCTAACCGTTGGACAAGAGATTTGTCATTGAACTTTAGCTTACCATTGAACATGTGTTTATCATTGAACGTTGGCTAACAGTTTAACATGAGTTTATCAATGAACGTCGGCTAACAGTTTAACATGAGTTTATCAATGAACGTTGGCTAACAGTTTAACATGAGTTTATCAATGAACGTCGGCTAACAGTTTAACATGAGTTTATCATTGAACGTCGGCTAACAGTTTAACATGAGTTTATCAATGAACGTCGGCTAACAGTTTAACATGAGTTTATCATTGAACGTCGGCTAACAGTTGAACATGAGTTTATCAATGAACGTCGGCTAACAGTTTAACATGAGTTTATCAATGAACGTCGGCTAACAGTTTAACATGAGTTTATCATTGAACGTCGGCTAACAGTTTAACATGAGTTTATCAATGAACGTCGGCTAACAGTTTAACATGAGTTTATCATTGAACGTCGGCTAACAGTTTAACATGAGTTTATCAATGAATGTCGGCTAACAGTTTAACATGAGTTTATCATTGAACTTGGCTAACAGTTTAACATAAGTTTATTATTGAACATCAGGTAGCCTGTTGAACAGGATTTTATTGTTGAACATGGGAATATCATTGAACGAGTACATTTCAGAGCATGGGCTTATTACAGGTAAATACGGTAGCTTGTAGAACTGCAAGTTTCCACCAAAATCGGCTATGTCTGTACTTGTTGTGTGTCACTCCAGTAAAAAGGTGATGAATTATTTAAACTTGTCAGCCCTAAAATACACTTTTTGTCATCTATTATTGATATGTCAGTCAGTACCGTATAAGTGTGGCTCATTTCCAAGGCGTTTAGTAGAAATTGCCTCAGAAGTGAACAATCCTAAAATCAAGTTGCTACTGTCATAACATGTAAAAGGAATTTTGTTTGGGACAGTTTGGATGAGAGTTTAGTTGTATAGAATTCTGGACCATGTATTCTAATAGAGTTCTATTATCTCCATGGCGTTACGTAGCGGAATAATTTATGCGATACCTACAATTTTGGAATCAGTTTTTGTTGAGGATATTATTTTACTGCTTATACTGTAATAGAGCAATTATTGGGGAAAAAGAAATAAAACTTTACAAATGTTTTGCACTTGAAAAATAGAAGTAGGAAAAAGATGATAGCCTTGTCAGTTTTATTTTTGACAGCTTTGTGCTAAACTGCTTGTGTTAATGCAGTAAATAAATTAACTTATTGAAGAAGAGAAAAAAAATACCATGAAACTTCAATAAAATCAATCAAGTTAATAAGAATATGTAATATGTTTACTTATCAGTGGATTTGTGTAATCAAGGTCTCATGGGAAATAAAGTCTGGATACAATTGCAAACACATACACCTTAAAAACTTGAGTAGAGCTAGTACCAGTTAGGTTCAGCATGATGGCTCTACAGAAAATAGCTCAGTAACTAGGTTGCTTCAAGACAAAAACTGCGTGCTGCATTTCAAGACTGCTGATTGATGGGTAGTTGGAAACATACATATGTCAATTTGAATTTGAATCTGACCTACTTTCGGTCAAGGCATGTTTTCCAGGCATTCTGAACTACAGTATTGATCTATTTCTCGCTTGTGCTGACAGAGGCAGCTTTGCTGGAATAACGACATACCGATTCCATTTGGTAAAGGTTCCAGCATCATAAAATGAAACTAGAAGGCTTGGCCGCATCCACTTGTCTATCTGATGTGGACCCGGATCAGTCCCAAGATAGCCAGTCATTGGAAAGAAAATGTCCTATTTTTCCCTTGTCGCTATCAAAGGCATTAAAACACGAACACACACACACACACTGTTACTAGGAATGAAATAGAAACTATTGATGGAATGAATTTTATCTTTGTTCTGCCTGTCTTAGAAAAATCGGTGAAAAAGCCAGAAAAGTCGGTGAAAAAGCCAGTCCTTGCAACAAGCAGGCAAAGGCATTCAAGCACACACACAAACTATTTCTAGGAATGAAATAAAATTATTGATGGAATGTTTTTTATCTATGCTGTTCCTGACTTAAAAAAGATGGTGAAACTTAGCCAGCACTTGGAAGCTTTCAAAGGCTTTTAAACACACACTCACAAACTGATTGTAGGAAGAAGCTATAGATAGGGTTATTCATTTCTTTGCTTTCCCGGGCTTAGAAAAATCCCAGAAATAAGCAGTCCTTTGGAAGAATATCTCAATTTTACTTTCGCTGCCATCAAAGGCATTCAAATACACACATACTAGTCCTTGGATAATATAGAAGCCATTGATGTTCCAAGTCTTTTCTCTGTATTCATTGGCTTAGAAAAGTCGCAGGATTAATCATGAATAACCGATTAATGATTTGTTAAATCAAGCCAGAATTCTTGTGATATCCTGTATTTCTTTAATTGAATCTCAATAAGGCGACGCTACAGGAGAGAGAACGAGAGATGAATAAAAACAAAGCAAGAGGGACATTGAACGGCACGTGAAAAAATCAATACTGTTTGTAATTACGCGAGATTTATTGAGCCTGTTACTATCATAACATTGAGAACGGCCGTTGTAGGAAATGCTGGTTTGAATACAAAGTGGTGTTCATACACTGTCGGTACCAGTAGTGTTGATTGAGTTCTCTTGTTGCTCACGAAAATGTCAACCTCGTAATGACGGTCGCCGGTGAAACAGATTATCTGGAGCTCCGGTGGAATCGAGATCTCCTCTCTCTAATATTGTTAGGTTTCCAATCTTTGGCCTTTGTCATGTTGTCCACGTTGAATCGCGCAGGATGTATAATCTCCGACACGACGAACATTAGTCATCTGTCGATGACTTGTTATCTTGTCAATGTAAAAAATGAAGGGAATGAACAATAAAACAAAGATCGTTACCTTCAGGTACAAAATATAAATTAACAGGTTGACTTTTTGGAATAAAATTTCAAAAAAGAAAATAAAAATAAAAATGATATAATTATAGTTTTATGAGAATGACATGAGAAATACTTTCAAGCTTCGGATGGGCGAGATCAACCTATCTGTGTATGATAGTTGGACGAATAGGTTGTTATGGGGAAGATGTGACAATGCTTGGATCAGGGACTTGCCCTTGTCACGAGTGCGGATGCCTCTCAGTAAAGCTTTGTGCCATGACAGTGCTACAGCACTCACAACCACTAGGCTAAGGGTCAACTCCCCCATGACAGTGCTTCAGCACTCACAACCACTAGGCTAAGGGTCAACTCCCCCATGACAGTGCTTCAGCACTCACAACCACTAGGCTAAGGGTCAACTCCCCCATGACAGTGCTTCAGCACTCACAACCACTAGGCTAAGGGTCAACTCCCCCATGACAGTGCTACAGCACTCACAACCACTAGGCTAAGGGTCAACTCCCCCATGACAGTGCTACAGCACTCACAACCACTAGGCTAAGGGTCAACTCCCCCATGACAGTGCTACAGCACTCACAACCACTAGGCTAAGGGTCAACTCCCCCATGACAGTGCTACAGCACTCACAACCACTAGGCTAAGGGTCAACTCCCCCATGACAGTGCTACAGCACTCACAACCACTAGGCTAAGGGTCAACTCCCCCAAGCTTCACAAATCTGTACGTAGTCATTACTGGTATACCAAATCTGTACGTAGTCATTACTGGTATACCAAATCTGTACGTAGTCATTACTGGTATACCAAATCTGTACGTAGTCATTACTGGTATACCAAATCTGTACGTAGTCATTACTGGTATATCATATCTGTACTTAGTCATTACTGGTATACCAAATCTGTACGTAGTCATTACTGGTATATCATATCTGTACGTAGTCATTACTGGTATATCAAATCTGTATGTACTCATTACTGGTATACCAAATCTGTACGTAGTCATTACTGGTATATCAAATCTGTACGTAGTCATTACTGGTATACCAAATCTGTATGTAGTCATTACTGGTATACCAAATCTGTACGTAGTCATTACTGGTATACCAAATCTGTACGTAGTCATTACTGGTATATCATATCTGTACGTAGTCATTACTGGTATACCAAATCTGTACGTAGTCATTACTGGTATATCATATCTGTACGTAGTCATTACTGGTATATCAAATCTGTATGTACTCATTACTGGTATACCAAATCTGTACGTAGTCATTACTGGTATACCAAATCTGTACGTAGTCATTACTGGTATACCAAATCTGTATGTAGTCATTACTGGTATACCAAATCTGTACGTAGTCATTACTGGTATATCAAATCTGTACGTAGTCATTACTGGTATACCAAATCTGTACGTAGTCATTACTGGTATACCAAATCTGTATGTAGTCATTACTGGTATACCAAATCTGTACGTAGTCATTACTGGTATACCAAATCTGTACGTAGTCATTACTGGTATATCAAATCTGTACGTAGTCATTACTGGTATATCAAATCTGTACGTAGTCATTACTGGTATACCAAATCTGTACGTAGTCATTACTGGTATATCAAATCTGTACGTAGTCATTACTGGTATACCAAATCTGTACGTAGTCATTACTGGTATACCAAATCTGTACGTAGTCATTACTGGTATATCAAATCTGTACGTAGTCATTACTGGTATACCAAATCTGTACGTAGTCATTACTGGTATATCAAATCTGTACGTAGTCATTACTGGTATATCAAATCTGTACGTAGTCATTACTGGTATATCAAATCTGTACGTAGTCATTACTGGTATATCAAATCTGTACGTAGTCATTACTGGTATACCAAATCTGTACGTAGTCATTACTGGTATACCAAATCTGTACGTAGTCATTACTGGTATACCATATCTGTACGTAGTCATTACTGGTATACCAAATCTGTACGTAGTCATTACTGGTATACCAAATCTGTACGTAGTCATTACTGGTATACCAAATCTGTACGTAGTCATTACTGGTATATCAAATCTGTACGTAGTCATTACTGGTATATCAAATCTGTACGTAGTCATTACTGGTATACCAAATCTGTACGTAGTCATTACTGGTATACCAAATCTGTACGTAGTCATTACTGGTATACCGAATCTGTACGTAGTCATTACTGGTATACCAAATCTGTATGTAGTCATTACTGGTATATCATATCTGTACGTAGTCATTACTGGTATACCAAATCTGTACGTAGTCATTACTGGTATATCAAATCTGTACGTAGTCATTACTGGTATACCAAATCTGTACGTAGTCATTACTGGTATACCAAATCTGTATGTAGTCATTACTGGTATACCAAATCTGTATGTAGTCATTACTGGTATACCAAATCTGTACGTAGTCATTACTGGTATACCAAATCTGTACGTAGTCATTACTGGTATATCATATCTGTACGTAGTCATTACTGGTATATCAAATCTGTATGTAGTCATTACTGGTATATCAAATCTGCTCATGAACTAATGGTATAGATTTCATGACAAGTAATTAGTTTTGTACGAGAATGGTGTCCAAAGTACATGGGATAGTAATTCTGTTTCTATGAGAGTGAGTTAGCTCAGGATTAGCGTTTGTATCAGTGTGTTGTTGTCTACAGTCTTGGGTTTTGTTAGTGGATTTTGTTTTGTTCTGTTATTGCCCTTGAACAACATTGTTCTGTTATTGCCCTTGAACAACATTGTTCTATTATTGTCCTTGAACATCCTTGTTCTATTATTGCCCTTGATCAAAATTGTTCTATTATTGTCCTTGAACAACATTGTTCTATTATTGCCCTTGAACAACATTGTTCTGTTATTGCCCTTGAACAACATTGTTCTGTTATTGCCCTTGAACAACATTGTTCTATTATTGTCCTTGAACATCCTTGTTCTATTATTGTCCTTGAACATCCTTGTTCTATTATTGCCATTGAACAACATTGTTCTGTTATTGCCCTTGAACAACATTGTTCTGTAATTGCCATTGAACAACATTGTTCTATTATTGCCCTTGAACAACATTGTTCTGTTATTGCCCTTGAACAACATTGTTCTGTAATTGCCATTGAACAACATTGTTCTATTATTGCCCTTGAACAACATTGTTCTGTTATTGCCCTTGAACAACATTGTTCTGTTATTGCCCTTGTACAACATTGTTCTATTATTGCCCTTGAACAACATTGTTCTGTTATTGCCCTTGAACAAAATTGTTCTATTATTACCCTTGAACAACATTGTTCTGTTATTGCCCTTGAACAACATTGTTCTGTTATTGCCCTTGAACGACATTGTTCTGTTATTGCCCTTGTACAACATTGTTCTGTTATTGCCATTGAACAACATTGTTCTATTATTGCCCTTGAACAACATTGTTCTGTTATTGCCCTTGAACAAAATTGTTCTATTATTACCCTTGAACAACATTGTTCTGTTATTGCCATTGAACAAAATTGTTCTATTATTGCCCTTGAACAACATTGTTCTGTAATTGCCATTGAACAACATTGTTCTATATTTATCCATAAAGGACATTGTTGTCCATGAACTTTTATGTTCTTGAACAATATTGTTCTTCTTTGTCCATAGATAAAAATTCTGTTCATGAACTTTGATGTTGTTTAACAGGATGGTTCTATTGGTATCCTTGAACAACATTGAACAGTTGGTGTTCATAGATTACATTGTTGTCAATGAACTTTGACATCTTTCTCCATTGTAACCGTTAGCAACGTTATTCTATTTTTTTGCATAGATGACAGTATTGTCAATGAAATTTGAAGTCATTGAACAACAATGTTCTATCATTATTTTTTAAAACAACATTGCTCTATTTTGTCCAAAGATGACAATTTCATCCATGATCCATGAACTTTGTTGTCATTTAAGAAGATTGTTCTATTTAGTATCATTAAACAGCATTGACAGTTGATGTTCATAGATTACAATGCTGTCCATGAACTTGGATGTCGTTGAAAAACATCATTGCATTTATTCTGTTCAAATTTAGTTATGCACTAAGATTTGAGTGCACCAAAATAAGAACATTGTATGTAATACTTACTAGTAATTTTACAAATTATATAGAGCACTATATTTATGTTGTATATTACTTGAAATAAATCAGTTTTCAGAATACAATGCACATAAACAAACTCATCTTTTATCATGCAAGGCACTATTAACTGATCCACCCCAGAAATTTTGAAATGAACTTTTCCAAACTTTGAATTGAAAGAGTTAAAGTGTGATTTCAGGGGTGAATGAGTTAATATAAGTTGGTTAAGTTGTTTCATAATTTTGTAAAATAAATAATATATGTTTATAAGGGTCATGGATCATTGTGTTTATATGTATAACATTGAACTCATGAAAGATCTGTTTTGTCCATTCCAGATTGGTAGGCAGTGTCTGGTAGGAAGTTCCATAGAGACAGCTAGCTGGCAACCAATTCAACTCCCCTCATCGGTGGACACACAAGACCAAGCAAAGACGACGACACTGGACCGGACACAACTGGACCTTGGTTTGAATTCATCTTGACTTTTAAATACTTTTATCAATAAAACAAGGATAATTCATACATCTCTACCATTGTGAAGCTAAACACGGTCACACAAATCTAGGTCAACTTTCGCGTGAATTCTGGACTAAAATGAGACATCTGGAACTGTGTACAGGATATCAGGAACGTCACACTCAACAAGACATGGATATATAGTGTGACCTCGTGCACGGCGGAAGTGTATCAAAATTATTTTGGAACAATTCTACGATATTTGGATTGTGGTTAAACAGCTCTGTGCTTTGGTGTCTTAGATTACAAGTGTATAGGGGGCAACACAAATGCTAGCTAGAATGCATTCAGCGAAAACACCGAAAGTGATGTCATCATAATTATTTCATGAAATACAAAGTTCTGTGGAGTAACACTCTAGAAACAAACATCATGGCTGCTTCCTTGACTGTCCAGTGCAAGAGTAATGTCCCTTTGTGAAATATTAATGCTTTGAAAATGCATCAAGCTTTCTTTACAATTTTCTGTTAAAATGCAATTCTCTAGGGAAAAAACTTGTTTTGGATATTTGGTGAATTCAGTTCTTGATAGAATACAAATTGTGCTTCATTGAAAAAGGATTATCAAGATGATTTACTAAAATGGAAAGTGATGATGACAACATTGATGACAACGTGATTGGATAAGGATACGGATGATTAGCTCTACCAGTGCACCAGTACATGTTAAAAAAACGCATGTGGGAGCAGACATGGACGAGTTTGCATGTGTAACAAGGTGTTTCTCGTTCCTGGGGAGCATGCATGCATGTGTACTACCAGGTACCAGGCTATAGGTATACACAGCACTAACGCTAGGTACCTCTCTATCTATGTCTACATACCAGGTCTGCCAAACCTTTGATGCTAATGAAAAAAATAGGTTGGTGGGGGAGGAGAGTGGGGCCCAGAAGGGGTAATCGGCAGAGTAGGTTGGACAGAAACGGGCTGGGGGGAAGGAAAAATAAATTTGACAAATTTTAAGCTCAAATTTTGTGATAGTTGTTTCCATTCATTTCATTACTGTTGCAAAGACAGTACTCTTTTAATTAAAAATAATTAGGGAAGAAATATAAATAGATGTTTATATAGTTTAATAGCCTGTGCTGGGGCTGTGTACACATGCAAGGATGTGATGTTAATCGATGTCAACTGTAAAGGAGTCGCAAGAGGTTACGCTGATGGTGACTGGGTATACTTCACTGTTGGAGAGAGGAAGACGGACCAGGTCATATCGTATGTGCCGGAGTGTGTGCTTCATAGCTATCATAATAATGCTAGAAACACATTACCTACATGCCCAAAAATGGTGACTGGGCTAGGAGTTTGCTGAAACGGAACATAGTCTGGTAGGCTATAAACACAAGGGCTGTGTGACTTTTCTGAAACGGAACATAGACTGCGGAGATGGGTAGCTATTACATTGGATGGTGTTTGGTGTTGATGGTCCTGTATAAGATACGGGGCTATATATAAAAAATGTAGGGTTTGATTGCTCAAGGAAAGAATGACATGATGGTAACACAAACCTGAAGGTTGCCAGTGTTTTGTAACGGTAGCTTATATCTTATGTGTATGCAGAAATACAAGGTCGTAAAAATGATTACGACTTGTCACGTGAGCGAAAGAAGGAAAAAACGGGGAAAAATTTATATAGAAATATGTGTTATTTGTCGCATGTATGTGAAATGTGATCTTACGGTAGAGATCAAAACAAAGCGTTCTAGCAAAATTCTTTGTTATATGGTTACCGAGAGGTTGTCGCTCGGAGCAAATGTTACGGGAAAAACTGTTACGATATATATGAGGGTGTTGCTGTATCACTGTTTCCTTTTCATTTTTTCTGTTTTTTTTCCCTCATGAATTGAATGGCGAATGTGTTACGTTGTGTAGAATGCAGGATGTATATATTCTTTTCCAGTATATATATACAATATATAAATATATATAATATAAATATTATATATATATATAATGACATGTTGATGTTTGAAATTTACCAGAGAGGGTTTGTTTGTTTCTTTCAATTATTCCACGGTATGACTGTCATATTGCCTGCGGATGTTGCGTGGACGAACAAATCGAGTGATACAAATGTTATGATATAATTACCTCCATGATTTCCTGTTTATTGTTCATTTTCCTGGTATACTCTTTCACTCAACTTCAAATTCAACTCGGTCGTAAGGCTCGGCAAAAATCTTTGTCGCCACATCATTTCAATGCTATAAATAACATAGGGGATATGTCTCGCTACAGTAAAAATGGTTTTAGGCCGAAAACTAGCCAGTTACTGAGTTAGTAGTCTTTACATCAATTGTTAAACTTTCCTGATTATTATAAACAATGCTGATGAATACAGAATCACACATTTAAAACCATTTCATTGATACTCCATTGATTTTATTTTGTAGAAAATATATTTATAGGTCTTATAGATCACCAAGTTTCTTCAAAGCACTGAGTAGAGTTGGACCCTAGTTCTAAAAGGAACAAAATCATGTTTTTTTCATTTCAAGTATTATAAATAAAAAAAGTCTTTGCATATATATTTGATTTTAGAATTGTTTGCAATTTTCCAGAATTTTCATGACATTTGAAAAAATATTTGGGTAAAAAAAACATGTTTTGAAAAAAAATATATCTCAAATTTTTGTTTGTTTTGATACATGAATGATATAATGTAAATCTGGAATTTAAATAAAAACAAAGTAAATTTCAGGTTCTTTTACAATGAACTTAGTCCAGATTCTACTATCAGTCTCAAATTAAATCGTCATGTAGACTTCTCTGTTTTGTCTTTCATTATATCATACAGTAACCCGACGTTTTAGATTGTCTCGTTCTCCACCCACCTATATCCTAGCCTTGAATTCAACTTCTTTATTATTCGATAGAGTTCACCATGTTTTCACTTTCTGTTGTAAATTTTTCATAGTTATTATATTTCATCACCAGGTAGAAATATGTACATAGGATTATTTGTTTTCAATTGATACCATATTTGGAGATGTCAAGTACTAGTGAAAAAATACTCAAAATACTTTCAATATAGGGGTGTGTCAAGGCCATATTCCTGGAGCAGGAGTACAATATTGATATACATGTATATCTATGAATGTAATTCAGTCGGCCTTCTATTGAGGTACAACTGATATTTTATTCAGAATTATTTGAAAATTTCAGCGAATGACCTTGACCTTTGACCCTTACATTGAACCATTAAGTCTGGCCTATTTTGCTAACTTGGAAACTTTGAAGGATAATTCTTCACTCTGTTGGATCAAAATATATCTTATATTCAATCTTCAAAAATGTATAATTTTATTTCCAAATTTTAATCGTAGAAAACTTGTTTTAATGTAAATTCTTTTATATCAAACAGGTCTATTTAACTCTTTCATACCTAATATTTCACAATGAACTATTCCACTCTTTGAATTGGAAGAGTTCAAATGTGTCTACAGGGGTGAATTAGTTAAAAAGAGTAAAACATGTTTGTTAGGAAATATATTTATCAGTATTTTATTATATTGGAAGTTAAAAATTGTTTGATATTATTTATAATGAATCATAAAATAAGGTGGGTTTTTAAAAAAGGAGGGGGCAAAAATGTTAATGGAGTTCTGGTCTTGAGATGTTACATTGCAAAGCACTGCACTTACATGTAGATTTTTACAGAGGTTGTAGCAGTAGTCCTTTTGATTTCTGTGTAGCATTTAAAGTATGAAATTCTTATTTTTGTATATCTTAAAACTGTGATATAGATATTAGCTGGTGTTGATTCTCCTGCACACAGGTACTTGTTATTAAAAACACATGTATTTCAAAAGGTATTATTGATAAAATAATCAGAAAACATCTGTTAAAAAAAAGTTTTAAAGCTTTTATTATTATTGTCTCATGGTAATCAAGGTATACAAGAGAGTAACTATGTTTCTTAGTACAGTAATGATAATTACACATGAAGTGTTTGATAAATTTTTTTCTCAATCCCATACAGTATTATAGCTAATGAAGGCACCACAGAACCAAATACAATAGGAATTAGGGAATCCTCTGTATGATTTTAATAATAGATCAAGCTCTTTCATTGGTTAATTTATACAATATTTAAAAATAGATATAGGGAATCCCATACTACTACGTATCAAAAACATTGACTAAAACTGATGCAGCATTTTGGTAATTTTTGTTCTCTCATTCACCCCTGAAATTTCATAATGAACTATTCCAGCCTTTGAATTGGACAAGTTCAAATGTGTTTCCATGGGTGAATGAGTGAAAAGAGTCGATATTACCATTATTGTTGACTTGGTATCATAATTATAATCCATCAAAATTGTTTACATGAGAAATGAAATTTGATCTAAAACTGTTTTCTCAGCAGTAGTTTAGTTCTGTAGCTCCAGGAATCATACTTTTACTGCTTGAACAATGAAGATGTTATTTTCATCATAACATTTTCAGTAGTGAGTTGCATTATTACAGTCTATTTGGGTAGTTTGGTTCTGTGGTCCTCAGGAAGTTATCACTAGACATTAAAGACAAATTATATAAATATATCATTTACTGTTGAAAAAATGAAGAAACAAAAAATTATCATCATTAAGGTTTTTTTTACTATATCATTTAAACAAAGTAGTACATATATATATAAGACTAGTCCCAAGAAAGGATTTTTTTCTTACATATTATTAAGGATGTATGCTACCTTACATTACTTTGACGTGAATCTTTATTAAAAAAAAAATTACAATTTGAGATGCCTGTAAAATACTTCTGATGTCTGTAGCAATTTGTGCCTATTCTGTAAATGTTCACCAGAAAGCATCAGTCAGAAACGTTCATGTGATTTCAAAATTAAAAATGAGGGAGGTAACTCTATTGCAAGTCGCAAGTGTATAAGGTAGCATACATTTTTAAGTATTTGCTGTCTCCAATTTGTATAATTTCAGGGTAACCTCACTAATAAATTTTTAATTTAAAATCTTTAATTTACTACAAATATGAAGTTTTAATTTTACAGTAAATATTACTTTTTTTTATTTAATATGACTGCAAACATTAAGCTTTATTTTAAATGTTGGTTGTTGACTGAAATAGTCTTTATCCTAGAAGTTGTGAAGGCTGATCGTGGTTGTATACATTGTACATGTTATGAATCTCTTACTTGCAATGGACAAGGTATGATAAGTACTATTTATGATGGTTCCAAATTATTTTCAAAAATAAGTTCCTCGTATCTTTAAGGTGCAAAATCATAATATTGATTTGGTTCTGTTTCTTAACCTATTGACAAGAAATTAAAGAAAAATTAAAATAAAGGCTGATAAAGGAAGATAAATAGCGTGAAATGTTGGCAATGTACTAGAATAGTGTTTTCATTGAATTATTTCTAATTTTTTTAACTCATTCACCCCTGAAGTTTCATAATGAACTATTCCAACATTTGAATTGGAAGAGTTCAAATGTGTCTCCAGGGTTGAATAATTTGAAGATGAGTTGGTGTCACACAGCCATGTTTTAAACAGTGAACTCATTCACCCCTGAAATCTTATAATGAACTGTTCCAACCATTGCTTTGAATGAGTTCAAATGTGTTTTCATGGGTGATTGAGTTCATATTGTCAATTGAATCAAATATGTGAATAATTTTTTATTTTCTCAATTTTAGTAATTACCAAAATCATTTCACACTTTATTTAAATTTTTGAGACAAATGGAGCCAGAACAGTTCTTATCATGACTTGTCCTTCAAGTTTTTATACAGCATTTCTGATACAGATATACAATGGGTTGTACCTCTTGTTTTAGTTCTACGCTCCACAATACGTACCTGTGTGGGTCTTACAGTTTTACATGTTACATGTTATCATTCTTATCCTATTCGCCGTAATTAGCGTCCCTCCCCCTGTAAACGCCCCTCCCCCCTACAACAGAGATATTGAAATTATATTAGTGTCCCTATTAATCGTTACACAGCTAAATAATTAAATTTAACAGTACGGTAAACCTCACTATGTGCATGTTCATAAGAAATAAAACCCACATATATCCATAATATATGTACAAATCGTCCAAAATTTTTGACTGTAATGATGTACATTCTTGTCATTAGACATCTTACTTACTGACTTTATCAAAACTACATTTTTTTGTCATGATTCTAGTTTTGTTATCCTATAAAGCACCCCCTTTGGAGCAAATTTTCTAAGTGTCCTGGGCGCTTATTACGGTGAATATATGTTATATCGTATTCTGTTTGATTGGTTGGTTATCAAGTTAAGTTTCTTTCTCATCAATGGTCTGCCTTATCCAACTTAATTGTTCTCTCCCCTTGAAACCTTTTGAAGACTATATACCATGCATTTATTGGGATATGAGTCCATTACAATGTAAGCGGCTAAAGACGGGTATTCTCTAAAAAAAAATTTAAACCCTAAGCAGTCTTTTACAAATTTTTATTTTTTTTTTTTCAAAATTAAAAATCAAAAGGGGATGAATAAATGCAGCACTTAAAAAAAATTCTTTTGATCTGTTCAACTTTTTTTTCTAGAAACTTCATGAAATTTCCAGATAAAACATTATGGAAGACCACATGAGAAAGAAACTTGAAAAAATTTGGATCTAACTCATTCTCCCTAAATACACATTTGAACTCTTCCGATTCCAAGGATGGAACAGTTCATTATGAAATTTCAGGGGTGAATGAGTGATAATATTCTACAGTGTAATATTATTTCATGATATTATATCGAAATATCAGACGACTCAATTCCATGAACAAGTTCATGGTCAGGGACATTTCTTTGTGTCCTCGATAAAAAAACAGTGCATGTTCTTGTCTTTGAGTCGTCTGATAACTCATAACCACTCAATTGATATGTTTTAGAATACTCTGAACGAAACGTTTTACAAAGCTGTTTATTTCTGTAGCTTTTTTCCCTTTTTATTGAGATTTTAGAAAAGTTTGAATTATCATATTTAAAACTTTGAAGTATGATTTGAAAATCCATAGCTTGTATGTAATGAGATTTTACAGTGGAATCTAATAACACTTTAACCCCTATATAACTTCTATAGACTGTACCATACTTTGATGTAGAATAGCCCATTTCGGTAAAAGGGATAAAAGAGTTACGGTAACTCATTCACCCCTAAAGACGCATTTGAACTCATCGAATTGAATTATTCAAAGAGTTGATCACAAATTTTCAGGGATGTACAAGTTAAAATGAGCATGAAATCTATACCCACATCAAATATCTTGTTCAAGAAAAACATGTACAAACTACTCAGAACAGTGATTGTGTTAAAAAAATGCATAAACACTACCTCTCAATGACAAGTATTTTGTTTGGCATGGACTAGTTTGGCTAATTCTCTATACTGGGGTTCAGTTTACATAGGCGTTTAATTACAGAACTAGCAGAAAGTTCAGTTCCTAAAGGTTTCCTGATTAACCAGATCAGTTTAGACAGGTGATCCAGATTAAAAACAATTAAGATCTTCTTCCGATACAGATAATAACAGTGAATATTTCCAGAGAGAAACATGCGCATTTTGTGGCCTTCTTTTCATTACTGCAGAAAATTTTGTTAAATCAGCAATGGTCCAAAAAAAAACCCACTAAATTATAAACCAGTGAGAAAAAAACAGAGTTGAAATAACATGTATTGTTAATAATTTGTTCTTTGAAGTCTATGAAAACATAGATATGGAATACATTGTACATCCCATAATACCCTGATATTATGTGTACCATACATGAATTGAACCCTCTTTTAACAGTTTTCTGGATAAAACCCAGCTTGATCTGATTTCATTCTCCTACCTGTCTTTATCATTAGGGAAGGATGTCTGCAAACGTGATTACGCTAAACATGAAGCGAAATAAGCGCCTGCAATCAGTCAGAGAGAAAGTTACATTAGAACCCCTCCAGACTAAAATTGTATAATCTAAACTTCGTGCTTTTCCATGATTCTGTCAGTCAGTTCAAAGTTTCCAAACATTGCACAGATGATTTGTTTAAATTTTCACTAAACATTTTGTTATAAAAACATCCTATTATTATTATTGTTTTTTTTGCTGGGTGGGGGGAGGTGTATTTGTTTCTCAAGATTCTTTACAGCAAAGCGGCAGATTATGAAGAAAATTGATTTTTTATTTTTCGAGAAAGCTTTTTGTACCAAGCTCTCATGCTAATTCTGTTAAGTAAGAAGCAGTTTATTAATAGATTTATCGTTACGGTAGAGATGAAGATATTCCTTAGTGTTTAGATTTATCGTTACCGTAGAGATGAAGATATTCCTTAGTGTTTGAATTTATCGTTACCGTAGAGATGAAGATATTCCTTAGTGTTTAGATACTGCTGCTGAAGTATCGCCAATAGTTACAAATAGAGCCAAAGATTTGGTAGTAATTGCGCCATAATCACAAGGATAGCCAGAAGTTGGCTGTAGGCAATTACGAAAATATGGGAGGACATTAATTGTGGGATTTCTTGTAGATAAAGATCTCCTATATTGATGTATTTTTAACCCTTTTTAATGTGGAGTTGATAACTGGGAGATGCTCCTCCTAGACGTGCATGAGTGAAGAAATCACTACAACAGAAGTATTCGTCTAAGATGGGGGATTGGTTCTAAGTATAGCCCCATCTGCTAGTGCGTGTATATATATATACTGTCTGTATATCTCTCAATCCTCCTCAGGCCCTTGTACCTTAATTAATCCAAACACCGCCCCAATTGTTCCTAATTCTGTTACTAGTTTCTTCACGATTGAATCAACCTGTTTCCATGGAAAATGAAATAAAACGAAAGAAAAAACAAACCTCCTCTTCCACAGAATTATTATAACCAGTGTATATTATAGGCCTGGATATCTGTACCACTACTTCTTATCCCTGCATTACTGTATATTTGAAAATATAGTATATAATTATTAAACAAAATACAGTTGAATCTTGTAACCTTCAATTTGGCAAGGCAGTTGAAAAAACTTGTTGAGTTGGTTCGAATGTTTGGTATGAATTTTGACAGGGGCCGATAAAATATTTCAAATTAAACAGGGTCTTCAAAATGATTATGCTATTGTATTTTTGTTACATAATCAAAATCGGTTTCAAAATGGTAGGCATAATCGGACCAGACAAACATCTCAGACTATTTTAATGTTGATCTAACCAACTGACCTACCTGACCAACAGATGTACTCTGCCCCAGTCACACTATATACAAAATTAAGGGAAGGTTACTCTAAGTACAAAACATAAAGTGGAACTCTCTAGTGTTTTTTCTGCAGTGGTAGGAGGATCCTTAATCCATGCTTTCATTTACCTGGCACCTGTGTATTTAGCCTATAAATGCTCCCCACTCTCGGCCAATGAACCTATTTAAAGGAGCCATTAGTGAAAGAAACGAAACAAATTCCTGTATCATCAACAACATTCATACAGATTTGATGATATTTATCTTCATCATTGTTAAACTCACTCCTAGTTATATCTTACACCTGTTTCTTGCCCAATTGTTTCAAGGAATCATTATGGAATAAATAACTAAAACAACAGAACTTCAAATTTATTAGGTGCAATTAAATTTAATGATGTACTGCATCAAAAAAAAATTATTTGAATAACAACACAAAAAAAGAAGATTGTCTGCATTTTTTCATATCTTGATAAAATTCGCTTTTAAATCATTTCTAGCTCAAAATGTACTTTTAACGATGCTAGTGTTTAATATCGGGGAAGTGACATGTAAATATTTTCTGTGAAGATTTAAATCTAGTTTTGAGTTAACAGCTGTGATATGTATTTTAGTATGATTGATATGTATCTGCATCTTTTAAAACCATCAGGGTCTTTTTTCTGACTCGACTGGGAGAAAATGATAAATTTGATGACAGTTTGTGTATCATAAAATAATTTTCCTAACTATATTGCCGACAGATTTTAACTCTGCCATTTTCTTCTAATCGGTTGTGAAACGGTTCAGTTGCACCATTCTAAATGCACATGGTTCTTCAAAACATTAAGGAATTAGAACACAAGGTTATGATGTCTGTTTTGTTATAGATATTAATTTCATGGAAAAGTTCACTCCTTGAAAACTCATGTAAAGTGCAGAGGGCATGCAAACACAAGAACATTTTCTCAATTTTATGGCAAAACTTACATAAATATTTTCATACTTTCTATCAATGTAACTTTTCCCTGCATACTCACATCAATTTCTTTCACTGGAAGAGAATCACAAATGGCCTAGCTGTGTTACACTTTATCATGTCAATCCTTCTTTTTCTGGATATATTGATGAAATGGTTGACTATCTACAGTAGCCAAGGCTTGGGGAACAGGTGACAGAGAAATGTACAGTTTTAAGGCAGACTTACTATAGGGCAATAGGCTTAAAGTGTTGAGGTGGTGTAAGAATATAATTCTATAATTTACTTCTATAGGCTTGTTGGGTCTGGGCCAATTAGTCTGGACCATTCTAAGGGTCTCTTAACTTTAAACAAATGGCCTCGGTTTCATCAACGTCATTAATTAAGGAGATTCTTTAACTTCAAATTCTTCATAGGAAAATATTACAGAATTTAAGAAGACAATCTTAGTTAAGGAACTTCCCTTAAGTTTTGAATGCTTTCCTTTGGAGAAATTTTAAGATAAGGAATTACCGTTTAGGAAAGTTGATGAAACTGGGGCCTGGTTTATGAGTTTTTGCATTTAGACCTAACAAAAGCATTCCAACTTGTACCAATACATATGTAAATCTTTGGTCTAGACCATCCATGGGTCCTATGGTAACAGGTGTGCCAGTGTTGGGTAGAATTTTGGTCTGGATCAAATAAGGTCCAGCATCTATGTCAACTACAGGTATGTTACGTTTTGGGTCTGGACCAGACCGGGGTACTGTACCATCAGATGTGTGAGTGGTTGTGTAGTCAAATGTAGGTGATGAGTCTGGACCAGACTTGGGTACTAACTGTGTAAGTGGTTTTCTCCTGTATGATAATCAGGGTTTTATTTACGACTCCATTATTCCCGGGCTTTATGCACGTAACTATGGTACAGCCTGTCGTGTGTTGTTATACCTATAGTGATAACACTATACAGAAGGTAATCTAACTCTAGCCTGTACTACTCTCCTCAACTACCAGCTAATGGTGTAACTGTTAATTAGGACTTGTAAGGGGGGTCCCTGCTTCTCCGAGCCCCCTCTAAAGATGTGGACGATTAGTGTAATGGTGTCTTATATATAGATACATAACATACTAAGTAATTGTTAGGCTCCCGATCTCGTTATGACATCTTTGTCAGGGAAACGCAGTAACAATGGTGAGGGATTACTTTATTAATGGTCCAACCTTTGTCTTAAAATAAATAAATAAGGTGAATGAAATAAACATATATTATTGATGTCTTTAGCAGCAGATATGAACTATACAATGTCAAATGTTATGTCTCTGACAAATTGTTTTATGAAGAGTTATGTCCCTTAGAGTTCACATAGTTGTTGACACCATTGATAAGCTTCTTGTTAGCTTCTATAGGTGTGTTTAAATGTTCAACTCTGGTACGCTTAAGGACTTCTTTTAAAAAGATGAAAACAAAACATTTCCTGGGAAAAATGGTTTTTTTTTTGATAATTAAATATTGATATATTTGCTACATTTCAACAATCATAATGAAACAAGGTTTTCCAGCTTACATTTACTGCTGTTGTTGGCAAGGATATAAAAACTAAAGGGGAGGGGGGTAACTGGAGCACCAGAATACCTTTGTGGTCAGGCAGATGTCTAACCACCTGTTCATGTCTTAGTTAAAGTGGATTGTGCTATGCACTGCCATACCTACTACCAACACAAACTGAAAAAATACCCCATCAACATAGGATAATCCCGTTACTAAGGAGGGTGATGTATTGAGGTCCAGATATAATGTTTGAATAGCAGTTTTAACTTGGGAATTTAAATTATGAATTAACTCATTCATCCCTGAAGATTTGAACTTTTCCAACTCAAAGACTGCAAAAGTCCACAGTGAAGTTTTAGGGCTGAAAAGAGTTAATTGCTTGATGTCAGTGAAGAAGTTCCCCCGATCAATTTTCAACTCTTAACATTGCCATGGTGACCTTGTAGGATTTATTTGGCAATTATAACTTGACGTTTTTTCACCACGAGTTTCAAAAATAGTAATCAAAATGATATTATTTCTATCTCTGTTAAATTGAGATTATTCTTTCTTCATATTTTGAAGCTGACTGATCTAGAAGCTGGAGTCTTCGTTGGATGATGGTGTAGTCGGTTTTTCTCTCATTGTTAACTAAACAGTATCAATAATACACTTCACAGGTTTACACACAGTACCAGAACACATGGACTTGCCTCTCATGTCCATACGTACACAAACGGATCGCCAATAACCCCACTTGCACTACAAACATAGTTTATATCAGTTATCCGCAAACCTTCAAAAAGCCAGTTATACACTGCTGGTATACACAAACACGCAAACCTTCAAAAAGCCAGTTATACACTGCTGGTATACACAAACACGCTGTCAGTTGATCTGGAAGTCATAGTAATGGGCTATACCAGGCCTGCATCTCGGTGAATTATCATATATATTTATACAAAAAATAGCGTTCCAGGCTACAGTTAATTCGTGGGTAATATATATCATAGATCAATGAGTGCAGTACCACAGGGGCAGATAACTCTCTGAGTTATTTCCTGTTTGTGGTTAGATTAGTAACTGTAAAATGATAACTTTTGAAATTAAGTTTATTTTCTTTCTGGAAGTATGTATTGGTACATTTTGTAATGTACGTGATGCAATGAAAACAAAGAACCTCTTACAGGCTGTTGTTAAACTATTATTGTATCACTATGGAAACCTGCTGATTATAATTTACCAGGCTGTTAATGCTAGTGTGACTTTGTTATGACACAAACGTTATCACAAGTTCTCTTGTTACATTACTGGTGTGGTAGAAACAGGTTGTTAAAGAGTTTTGAACTGTATTGCAGAACATATTTTTGTACTTTGCCTCCGTTAATCATCAATATCTCCCGAAGTCTTTCTCTTTTAGCTGAATAGAAATGTTCTGGATTTGCTTGGTTACCATTGGAAACTAATCTGTCAGCTTCAGGTCACGAGATCATCTTTAAAGGTGACTATAGTCAATAGATCAAGGTCATCTGACTAACTTTCAAAGTCACTAGACTACATGAACAACACAAAGTCACATAACTACAACAAAAGGATGTTGGACTGCAACATAAGGTCATTAGGCTCAAGGTCATATATCACAAGATCATTAGGCTCAAGATGGTATATCACAAGGTCATTAGACTCAAGGACGTACAACACAAGGTCATTAGGCTCAAGGTCATACAACTGATATACATAACAAGACCAGTACATTTCAAATTGATAGACTGTCAACACAGGTGGCTAGACAACAAACCAAAGTTACATTCTGGAGATGGGTTTTGTATTGATACAGGAGGGCAGTACCAGACACACTGGTTTCACATTTCAGTGACATTTGTTTTTCTCTTAATTGGGTAAGAATAGAGTTATTTGTTACAGTTTTACATTTGGTGGTTGACATTTAAATGTTGTTGGACAATTAACACTGTGTGGGTTTCCCTGTGTAAGGGATGAGACTGTTGGTACCACCAGATGGAGATGCCTGTTTGTGAGGGTGGTGTACATGCCCACTCTCACTGGTCGTGGCTTTAGGGACTTGTTTTCAAAACACATGGCTCTGTATTGATCTTACGGGTCTGTCAGCCTACTGGAAGCTGGAATCATCAGTCTTGTAACTCTACCAACTGGCCGGGAGTGCCACTGATGTGCTCACATAGATAGAACCAGCAATCCATGTTTTTATGTCCTTTTCCACTCTTGCTGTGGGAGAAGCTTGAAAAAGCCCACATGTCCCTTTCATTGTGTCTGCTACTGCATCAGTGAAGAATTGACTCCCGTAGGTGGCATTTGAAACTGTCCACATTCAGCCATCTGCACAAAATTTCGCTGCAACTGCAGACTTTTGAATGAAAGTGTGTGTGATTGCACAGACGTGGGGGTTAAGGTTCATTAAATTTTCTTCAGGGACCAACTGTACATCATCAAGGGTCTGACCTAGTTATATCATTACAGGCCATGTTACTATCAAAAGCCTATATTCCCATATCTCTCAAGACTGATTTTGACTCGCTTGGCACAAAAGGTACCTGTAGTTCACAGTAATGTAAATGGTTGAATGATGGAATAGCTATGGCCATGCATTTTTAAGACTTCAAAAAATAGAAATATAAGCTAAACCCTTCTTAAACTTCGGAGAAGAAATCATTTTAATTTCCTTTAATTAAAAAAAAAACATGTGCCCACAAAATAGTTGATTTTCATGACAAAAAAACTTGCTTCATTATATTCTTTTACATAATTTTCTTCTTAATGGAATTTTCTCTCTGGAAATATTCAAAATTTGGAAAACTTTTTTACCCCTGGAGAGGATTTCAACTCCTCCAACACAAACATTAGATTACCACATTTATGGGTTGATTGAGTTGATGAGATTGTTAATCATTTATTTACCTGGTTGTCGCGAACTGACATTAAACATTTAATTTACACAAATTGTCGACTTGATAAACTTGCTATAACAAACAGGTTTGATTCACAGGGGCTAGGCACGGACCTATGTCACTATGAAATGATTGTCAGATAATTTTTTTACCTTTCTCGAATATAGCCCCTCCCACTACTATATATCTGTGACAAGTGTCACAGATATATAGTAGTGGGAGGGGCTATATTCGAGAGAGGTAAAAAAGCATCTGACAGTTATTTCTTAAGTTACTAGGCACGGACCTATGTCACTATGAAATGATTGTCAGATAATTTTTTTACCTTTCTCGAATATAGCCCCTCCCACTACTATATATCTGTGACAAGTGTCACAGATATATAGTAGTGGGAGGGGCTATATTCGAGAGAGGTAAAAAAGCATCTGACCGTTATTTCTTAAGTTACATAGGGTCGTGCCTAGCCCCTGTGGTTTGATTCAACAAGAAATGAACTTGTCTGTTTTAGCAATTAAAGATATTGTTGTTAGATTCCACTGTATTTGAAAGTTATATTACATACAAAAGTTAAACCCATTATTTTGTTACTCCTCTCCTAAATAGTTGTATTAGTCCCAGGAATAATTTGCATCAGTCCCATAATTTTTATGTGTTTTTATCCTTTTTGTCTTTTTAATGATAAATATTTCTAGTTTTTTTAATTCACTTAAGGCTGTATACCACTTTACCGAGATAAAGATCTCCTGTTCCAAAAGAATTCAGCATTAATGTTTGTGATTATAACAGTTGATCCACATAGGATTGAAAGTCCTTTTTTTAGCACTATGAAAGTTAGAAAAATGACTTTCAATCCACATATATACATTTTTACTATGAAACAATTGCTTAACTTCATTTATATTTTTTCCAATTTATAGAATATTACCTGCGTTTCTTTATTTGTCGTCATTTAAACGACATTGGCACTATGGCAGAACAGCCCAGCTTAAATAAGATTGGCGCCAATGATAATAATTAGTCATTTGAGCGTTTGACGCGAGGGCATTCTCCATGTTATTCGAAGCGGCACGACAAGACTCGCTGAACAATCTTGATCTATGACGTCATAATTAAACCACGTGCTACGTCTCGAGAACCATTGCTTTCATTCTTTTATGAAAGGCATTTTTGCTGGTAATGTTCATATAGCGGTTTGCAGCGCAAATGTAAATATATCGTTATGGAAGGTGGGAGACAGCCTTAAGTGAAAAAAGTTCTTTAAATTGGTTGTTTATTTTATTAGTTCAATGCTCGGTATACCAAGCTTCAGTCGTTTGACAGACATCGGTATATGGAGGTTTAAGCATCTCATAAGATATTAAAATACATTTTTATTTACTTTTACACCCAAGAAATAATCTCCATGTACTATTTGAATCTCTGTATTTTATTTGAATCTCCAAAGAATTATTTATTTGATCAATATCAATACTCTCCATCTGTCTCTGGTAACAGAGTTTGTATCACCTACGTAAATTTCTTATTTTCCTTTTAATTTACAAAGTGTAGTTATACAGCAAACAGCTTTTTACACATAATTTGTGAATAACTTTTATTCCGAAAACTATAATTTTAGCTTTATACAAGACATATTTATGAATTAGTTTTATTCCTTAAATGACGGTTTTAATTTGCTCCTCCAGTCAATACGATCCTGTCTGTACTCAGTTTGTTTGTTTGTTTGTATATTTGTGAATGAATGTATCTTTTAATCTTCATGGGTTTTTTCAACAAAATTTAATATCAGTCTATTAGTATTACACATCATTTAACTCATCTGCCCCTGAAATTTCATAATGGACTACTCCATCCTCTGAATTGGGAGAGTTTAAAAGTGTCTTTTAGGGGTTGATGGGTTAAGTACTGTTGTGGAAGAAACTGCATCCAGCTTTGGATACTGGAATCTTACAATGAAAAATTTAATTCCTTACAAACAGGTCCTGTGTTGTGATAGTCATATATATTTAAACTCTGAAACAGCCAACATGATGTGCATTTATTTTCTTTATTAGTTAAGTAATAAGTTTTATGTTTTTTCTCTTGATATTCTTGATGATTACACTTCACATTACAAATGTAATATTTGACAGAATATAAAATCTTTCATACACGGGAAAAAATTTGAATGCTCAAAATTTTTGTCTCATGTGAAAGTAAGACTCTTCAAATTTGAATACTGTTAATAGAATTTTAATCAATTTGTACTATCAAATTCAATCCCAGTCGTAATACACTAGGTTGTAAGCTTATGAATTAATAATATAAAACCAGATGGTAAGCGTTCAATAGATTATTTTGACTTCTGATATTTTTCAATATTTTTTTTGTAGTTAAATTCTTTGGGTACTCGCACAGTAAAAATGCAAAATATTTGAAATAATGCATTACTTACACACTGAAGGTGTATATATATTTCTGATATTGATTTGTGTATTGTTTAAAACACAATGTGAAATACTAGCTGTGTATATTATTTTGTTACATTGTGATTTATTTGTAACCTTTCCTCATCATTCCCATGCATAGTTATATTATAGAAAAACATCACAATAGTATTTTGTTTTATCATTAAATCATGTCACGCCATAATATTTTCTGAGTATTCAAACTCCGTCAGTTCATTATCTGTTCATAATGTCAAATTCTCCTTGCTCAGTGAGGGAAAGAACTCATATGAAATATTTGGAGAAAAAAATGAATTATGAATTTTATTTCCAAAAATCAGATTTTCCTTGCTCAGTATGATCAAGGAAAATAAATATAGGAAATATTAAGAGGAAAAAAGGAATTATGAATTTTATTTCCAAATATCAGATTTTCCTTGCTCAGTATGATCAAGGGAAATAACTCTAGGAAATATTTAGAGGAAAAAAAACGAATTATGAATTTAATTTCCAAATTGTATGTGTTATTACTTATAGCTATAATTACTTCATTCAGCATATTTTCAGAATTTTTCAAACAATGTTATTAGGTTAAGGGCCTTCCTGATTTTTTTTGTGTAAATCATCTCAGCTTTCAGTCTATTCACTGGTTTGGTCCATTGAATGAAGCACAGTGTGATAGCTATGGGCCGAATGCCACTATGGGAATCTTACATGAATCTGCTGACAAGTTATACCTCCAGAAATCATCATCATTTGTGTAAAATGTGATGAACATGCACCTTTATTCTGATGTAGAATACAACTCGCACCGTGATAGTTCATTATTAATTCTTCAGTGTGCAAAAGTGACACACAGTCCCCGAATTAATTACAAATTAAGAATATGTTTCATTTCTCATATTTATATTATTCTACCATAGCGAGTTAAGACAAGTATATACCCGGTAAGGTCATGGCTGATATTTTACTGACATCACAGAGTGTGTTAATCTCAGTCTGTAATTCCATGGCCGTGAAATGTCTCGACTCTGTTTTAAGTGTCAGCATTTTTATTTCAAAGTTAATCGTAAAACTGTAAAATGCATTTCTGTCAGTCATTACTTCAAGACAACAATTGACCAATCATAGTTCTCATATTGCAATATAATATATATTTATCATCAGGATTACTGAAAAAAAAAACGGTATTCACGAACTATGAATATAAATGAGCATTGATGAATATTCATGTTCTATCTTGGCGTCATTTAAAGTAAGGAAAAAAGCTAGAAAACTAATGTCAATTTCATAATATCAAAAACTGGATGAGAGTCTTGACAAGCTAACAGTGAATAATTATACATGTATGTGGAAAAAAATGGCCTAGGCTAGTTTTTTCCCCAAGAATACAGTATTCTACAAAACGATTTAGCATTAATCATAATGTTTGTCAACATTTATCTATATCTATTCTGTCTGTTGGTATGAAAAGATGATTCAGAAATGCTGAAAATATTAAATTTCTCAGGTCAAATGTGACTTTCTTACCTTTATATATTAGAGAGCTATATATCTAAGAGTAGATAACTTTACACGATATACCCGGTAATACCTTCAAAATAAGTTAGTCAATGCAAGGCATTTTTCATTCATTTATAGATATATAGGAACTTCACTGAAATCGATTTTTATCATTTAGATGATTTTTTTTCTCCCCCAAAATATTTCAAAATATGTGAACTTTTTCTCTGTTGAATTGCAAGAGTCAGTACCTTTTATTGCTGTGTTTTGGGTAAGCATGAGATGCCCAATAAATCTATTAAATGAAGATATGTAAGCACTTACTTGTTTTTTTGGATGCAAGGTTGTTTTTCCCCCTTTCTCATTTCCATTATTTGTTCATTTCATTGAAACTTGGATTTATTTACTTACAGATTTTCCAAAACTGCTCAGGAAACTTTTGAGAATTAGAAATTGAAAGGTAAACAGAAATGAATTCTTTATTACAATGGTTGTAAAATAAATCTGCAAACGACAGTAAACATTGAATTACACTGGGACAGATTTCTATATATCTGTCTGAAAATGTGTGTTTTAAACACAAAACAAGTGCTTAGCTTTAGAAAAGGTCATGTCTTGTGGAATACGAATATTATCAGGGTTGTGTAGACGGTGAAAGAGATTGGTTGTATACTATGTAAATATGTAATATTTACTTCAAATTATTACAAGTTGTTTACTACTCGAAAGAAAAATGGGGGAGAAAAGTTGAATCATTTTGAAGACTGGTGCCATGACACATGTAAGGTTCGCCCCTGAAGTTTCATAATGAACTATTCCAATCTTTAAATTGAAAGAGTTCATATGTGTTTTCAGGGGTGAAAAACGTTTAAAAAAATGGTGATATTTAGAAATTCTGAAGACTCTTTATCCAAGAAATTTAGAATGTGTATCTACTGTATGAATAAAATACAAAAGCTGTCGGAGGGAACGATTACTGATACAATGTAACTAGGTGTTAAGTCAAAGATAAGTCAATTTTCAGATTCTTTGCATCAACTTATTTTCCCCTTAAGACACATTTGAAATCTTCCATTTTTGGAATAGTTCATGATTGTTAAGGGGTGGATGAGTTAAAAAAAGAAAAATTGAAAATACCAAAGGTCAACAAGAGACACCTGTTTTCAAGAACAATTGGTGATAAAAATACATAATGTTTTGTTTAAACAGTATTTTATTTCCAAAAAATTCACACATTGTTCAAAATAATTAAAGTGTTTTGGGGATTGGAAAACAAGCTGAAAGCTTATATAAATTCCTCTCCAGTATATAGTTTTTTTATTTGTTAAAGATACAATGGTTTAGATGAATTTCCTGAAATTCTTTTTAAACAAACTTGTAATTATTATTAAAAAGTTAATTGTTATTTATAAGCCTATTTTCAGAATATCAAAATCTGTGTTAACTTCACTGTACAAAAGTCAGTTAATTGCTGGAAGAGTTTTAATTATCTATGACAATGAATCTACATCTAAGTTTCAAAGAATGTTAGTCTCCATGATACCCTTTTCACATTCTTAATAAATTGCAGTTTGGCCGACACATAGTCTGTTTACCAAATTGAAATATTATTATTGGTATGATTTGGGTGCTCTCCAGTGTGTCATTAAAGGGAGGTAATCCAATATTTTAGTCAGTATTTTTACTGTCTTTTTCTTTATCCATATGATATAACCGTCAGTTATGATAGTTCAATAGAATATTCACCAGTAGTCAACTTTGTTCTATAAAGTACAGTCAAGGCACTTTCAATTATGAAAAATTTTAAAAGATGTATTTAATAAAATTAAATTTTCTTCGATAGATCTATATATATGTAACCAAAGTAACAGTTATTTAAACAAAGTCTGTAGATTTTTGGCTGGTCCATTTATATATAGATCCTGCCTTTCTCTAATCAGCACACGACTAGTTGAGTATTCACCTTACAAGGATAAATCATTCTCCCTGTTATAGAATATAATAGAATATAGATATGTATTCAGATTCCAATGCACTATAGATAATGAATCATTTGATCTCCAAAACATATTTTCCAAATGTTTTGATTTTTTTTTTTTGTCAATTTTTTTTTATTTATGACATGAAGCACATGAGGCATAGTTTCTCGGACGGAATATTTTTTGTCGAGATGTATACCTTTCATTTTGATGCAAGGCATTCAAAGATATTAATTGTTAGACAGATTTTTTTTTCATTGTTACCTGTTTATGACTTTATATATCAACCTGAAGTTTACCAAGAACTGCCTTTTTTTCCTGTTGTTGATCAAGACAAGCATGGTAATTAAACCTATTATCAGGACTGTTATAATCTTTACTGTGTCACATGACCGTTAGTCAAATCACATGACTATCATGTGACATCAATGTATCTTTGCTTGCCCAGATACTACTACCAAACACGTGTGGTAAGGTCTTGAGACCCTGCATGGTCTTGAGAGTGTTAAATTTACCGGACATTGTAAAGACCGATTCATTGTTTCATTCTGACATCTAACAGTTTTTAAGTTTTGTAGTTTTATTGCATTAAATTGAAAAATTAACACTTGTCTTGGTCTTATGTCGATTTTTTGGCTTCTGTTGACCAGTCACATGACCCTGCAAAATATCAGGTGACGAGCTGATTCAACATGTACCACGTGACTGCTGATAAACCACATGATCATACATTCATGACTTTACTTGACCTTGCTGATTGGCTCTAAGAAAAAGGGGAAGACCCAGTCCATTCTGGCTGACCACTGACTATATTAATATCAATTTAGCTATATTCATATAAACGACTTCTTCTCTGGATCTAAGCAATGTGAAACATTCATATTTTACTGGTAGCATCCTTAGGTGGCTTGGATTATAATTTATACAAATGATGGGACTGATCCCCTCGGGGCTTGAGGGGCGGGGCCAAAAAAAAGGGGGTCCATTTGGCTATATTCATATTAACAACTTCTTCTCTGCATATAAGAAATGTAAATCTTTCAAATTTTTGTGGTAGCATCCCTAGGTGACTGGGATTCAAATGTTTACAAATGATGGGGCTGACCCCCCAGGGGCCTGAAGGGCGGGGCCAAAAGGGGTCCATTCAGCTAAATTCATATTAACAACTAACATTCATATTTTAGTGGTAGTATCCCTAAGTGACTGGGATTCAGATTTATACAAATGATTGGGCTGAACCCCTAGGGGCCTGAGGGTCGGGGCCAAAAGGGGTCCATTTGGCTATATTCATATTAACAACTTCTTCTCTGGATCTAAGCAATGTGAAACATTCATATTTTAGTGGTAACATCCCTAAGTGGCTGGGATTCAAATTTATACAAATGATGGGGCTGAACCCCTAGGGGCCTGAGGGTTGGGGCCAAAAGGGGTCCATTTGGCTATATTCATATTAACAACTTCTTCTCTGGATCTAAACAATGTGAAACATTCATATTTTAGTGGTAACATCCCTAAGTGGCTGGGAATCAAATTTATACAAATGATGGGGCTGACCCCCCAGTGGCCTGAGGGGCGGGGCCAAAAGTGGACCATTTTGCAGTTTTGATATAACTTTTAAATGGTTGAGATCCCCAACCCAAAACTACATATATATATAATTGCTTAGCATAAAGAGAACATCACATCACAAATATGATTTTAGATTTGGCCCTAGGTTCTGCCACGACCTTACAGACTTGACTCTTTAGTCATAACTTTTAAACTGTTGAAATCCCCACCCCAAAACTATATATAACATTGCTGAGCTTAAAGAGATGAACACAAACATTATATTAGATATGACCTCAGGGTCATGTAACGCCCTTGCACACGCCACACCCCTAAACTATACAGAAAAACACACAATCATGATATTATATTTGATGTAAGGTCTTTGGGTCAGTCCCTACCCATAGTATCTTTTTTAGAAATATTTTACCATGACTACCTTGATACAATTTATCGAGGTGAGCGATACATGCCCTCTGGGCCTCTTGTTTAAATAAATTCTCTTCGACCAACCTCTGCATTGGAAGAGCTTAAAATATGTAATCAGTAATTTGGTATTTGAACCGTCTGTTGAATCAGGAACATTCCCCTATTTTCGTTACACATGTTTACCTGTGTGCTGCAGAAAATGAGAACGACAAAGTGTTATAAAAGGAAAACCATTCAAATGAGATTAGAAGAATCTGAAACAAAACATTGAAAAAGTTTAGATTTTATGGACACAATTGTGGATTATATAGCAAATGAGACAATCGCCGTGCCGGGAGATCAAATCTTAGTGATGTGACGTTCCTAAATAGAGAACCGGGGCAGTTACGTCACGACACCCACACAGCAAAACACGCCCGGATGTATTTCGCTTATTGAAACGATATAAGATATTTCCCAACGTGGTTATGATGTCGACGTTTACAGTTGGCCGAGTTGTCATCTGATTCCAAATTTCTTTTAACCTTTATGTTGTGTATTTGTGCGTCATATGTCGACATTGTGATATTGGTAGCTTATCTGTGGACACCGAACTTGTATCAGAGACATCGCAACCAGCAAAGATGTAATAGAATAAATTGAAAATTCTACAGTTATCAAACGGCTTTAAGTTCATTATAAAAAGAGTCTGGCAAGCCTTATTTACTCTGTAAAAGTTAAATTTGTTGAAAAATGCACAAAATATGTCGAGAATAGTACAAACTAGTAAAGATAACTACATTATGAATAGTGTATGCTAAAATACATGATACTGTCATAGTTTGGAGCAAATTGATTTAGGGACGGTAAACTGTGCTACATATACTAAACCAAACAGAAACACAGAGAACACACATGTGTAATCATTGTTAAATGCTTTTGCCTTAAATGATGAAAATCGGTAATACAACTGTGAACTTAACGTGGTGTCTAAATCTACCCACTCACGTGATGTACCCATGGAGTAAAGTATAAACAGCAAAAATCACGTGCATTTTAATAATAACATGTTGCTCCAAACACTTTGTTACACGACTCAATATTCTTGAAACACATACATCACATTCTACTATTTAAAGTTGAATATAACCATTTGTCACCATGGCACGCCTGACCAAACCATACAGAAGGGTCGTGCTATTTGGAGGTCAAGAACAGGCATTTTGGTGTGAACATCTCCACTTGTCGGGCGCCGGAGAGAAACAGAAAGCGTTGCCGACTGTCCTATATCGGGACATCCCCGCGTGAAGACAGGACTAGACGTCTTGCCCACCTTCGTAACCGTCACCTTACCTCACCGGAAATGGCTGGCACCATTGTAGGCGATTATAACAGTCACCGTCCTGCACCCGAAATGGCTGGTAACATTGTAGGCGATCATAACCGGCACCGTCCTGCACCCGAAATGGCTGGTAACATTGTAGGCGATCATAACCGGCACCGTCCTGCACCCGAAATGGCTGGTAACATTGTAGGCGATCATAACCGGCACCGTCATACACCCGAAATGGCTGTTAACATTGTAGGCGATCATAACCGACACCGTCATACACCCGAAATGGCTGGTAACATTGTAGGCGATCATAACCGGCACCGTCATACACCCGAAATGGCTGGTAACATTGTAGGCGATCATAACCGCCACCGTCCTACACCCAAAATGGCTGGTAACATTGTAGGCGATCATAACCGCCATCGTCCTACACCCAAAATGGCTGGTAACATTGTAGGCGATCATAACCGCCACCGTCATACACCCGAAATGGCTGGTAACATTGTAGGCGATCATAACCGACACCGTCATACACCCGAAATGGCTGGTAACATTGTTGGCGATCATAACCGGCACCGTCATACACCCAAAATGGCTGGTAACATTGTAGGCGATCATAACCGGCACCGTCCTGCACCCGAAATGGCTGGTAACATTGTAGGCGATCATAACCGCCACCGTCCTACACCCAAAATGGCTGGTAACATTGTAGGCGATCATAACCGGAACCGTCATACACCCGAAATGGCTGGTAACATTGTAGGCGATCATAACCGCCACCGTCCTACACCCAAAATGGCTGGTAACATTGTAGGCGATCATAACCGGCACCGTCATACACCCGAAATGGCTGGTAACATTGTAGGCGATCATAACCGCCACCGTCCTACACCCAAAATGGCTGGTAACATTGTAGGCGATTATAACCGGCACCGTCATACACCCGTAATGGCTGGTAACATTGTAGGCGATCATAACCGGCACCGTCATACACCCGTAATGGCTGGTAACATTGTAGGCGATCATAACCGCCACGGTCATGTACCCGTAATGGCTGGTAATATTGTAGGCGATCATAACCGCCACGGTCATGTACCCGTAATGGCTGGTAACATTGTAGGCGATCATAACCGGCACCGTCATACACCCGTAATGGCTGGTAACATTGTAGGCGATTATAACCGGCACCGTCATACACCCGTAATGGCTGGTAACATTGTAGGCGATTATAACCGGCACCGTCATACACCCGTAATGGCTGGTAACATTGTAGGCGATTATAACCGGCACCGTCATACACCCGTAATGGCTGGTAACATTGTAGGCGATTATAACCGGCACCGTCATACACCCGAAATGGCTGGTAACATTGTAGGCGATCATAACCGGCACCGTCATACACCCGAAATGGCTGGTAACATTGTAGGCGATCATAACCGGCACCGTCATACACCCGAAATGGCTGGTAACATTGTAGGCGATCATAACCGCCACGGTCATGTACCCGTAATGGCTGGTAATATTGTAGGCAATCATAACCGGCACCGTCATACACCCGAAATGGCTGGTAACATTGTAGGCGATCATAACCGCCACCGTCATACACCCAAAATGGCTGGTAACATTGTAGGCGATTATAACCGACACCGTCATACACCCGAAATGGCTGGTAACATTGTAGACAATCATAACCGACACCGTCCTACACCCGAAATGGCTGGTAACATTGTAGGCGATCATAACCGCCACCGTCATACACCCGAAATGGCTGGTAATATTGTAGGCGATCATAACCGGCACCGTCATACACCCGAAATGGCTGGTAACATTGTAGGCGATCATAACCGGCAACGTCATACAACCGAAATGGCTGCTAACATTGTAGGCGATCATAACCGGAACCGTCATACACCCGAAATGGCTGGTAACATTGTAGGCGATCATAACCGACACCGTCATACACCCGAAATGGCTGGTAATATTGTAGGCGATCATAACCGGCACCGTCATACACCCGAAATGGCTGGTAACATTGTAGGCGATCATAACCGGCAACGTCATACAACCGAAATGGCTGCTAACATTGTAGGCGATCATAACCGGAACCGTCATACACCCGAAATGGCTGGTAACATGGTAGGCGATCATAACCGACAAATCCATGAACGAACTGTAAGAAATTGACCCTGTCCTTACGTTGGCTTGCCCCTTACTCCTGCATGTCTCGCGAGTCGTTAAGCTTAGTTTACGGCACACGACTCAAGACTTCCAAATGCATCGACGGAGACATGTGTTTTCACGGATGGATCTTTGGTTCACATTGTTTCGTCCAGGTAGTCGACGCCGTGACGCTTGCGTTCTGGAGAAGGATAGTTCTTGAGGCAGGTTAGCTTGATTACGATCTTGGGAAGGATTTCGCACAGGGTAAAGTAATTGTTACTTGGATTGCGTCTTACGCTTCAAGACTGTTCCAAATGCCTCGATGGAGACAGTGTTTTCACAGATGAGTCTCGGTTCACTTTGTCTCGTCCAGATGGTTGACGTCGTGATAACGTTTTACTGATGCTTGTGGTCTGGAGAGGGATACTCCTTAAGGAGGCTTGGTTATGGTCTTGGGAAGGAAATCGCACAGGGTAAAGTCACCGTTAATTGTGATCAATGGAAATTTAACTGTCGTGAGATAGAGGGGTGAAATTCTTCGCCTTGATGCAATCCCAAATTGCAAAAGCACAATATAATCCTTCATCAATGCCCGGCCCCATTATAAGAGTTTGTCGACTGGCCTCCGTACAACCCTGATTTGTCTCCAAATGAACTGGACAGGAGGATAAGGATGCGTCAGGATCCTACAGCTACTCTTGACAAACTAAAAACTTCTTTTTGGAGAAGAATAATATTTCCAAGAGAAGGATTAATGTATAACACTTATGAATTCCGTGTATGTGCGAGACATACGAGGTACTGAATAATGAGTCGACTTCATTTTGTAATTTGGGCGGGGGGAGGGTTACCATCAAATATACTTCAATTACTCGTGAATTTCTGGTTAGAATATAATGATGTTTGGATAATTTGTTGATTAAAGATTGTTTAACTAATATAAAAAAAATCAGAGAATACCAAAGCATCAACAAAACCATAATCCGAACTCAAAATCGATTAAACTAGGGGCAAAATAGGAACAAAGGAAAGATTTACATGGAGACTCTCGTAAAAGCACAAGGGAATAAGACCATTCGATGGAGCATTCGAATATGTTCAAGTTTAAATATAGACCCAGATACTTCACCCTGCGAGTTGGGTGGGCTTTTTAAATAACTGTAGCAACATATCAATTTAGATACACGGTAAATGAAAATTTTGTTTTAAAATTTATAAAAACACACTGGTCAATACAAAAAGTTCAAGTGTAAAATCAATAATCGACTCCATAGAGAGTCACTGGGAAATAAATCGTTAAAAAACAACCCTTCAATGGATGATGGACACGCAAACGAAATTGTCCCTCATGACTACCGATAGGAATAGATGCCGGATAATACGGCGATATACATGTATGTTCAGCTTTGTAAACGAAATGGTCTTTAATGGTAAGTATCCCCGTATTCTAGAGGGGGCCGGCATTGTTTTGGAAGCAACATATCACAACGTTATCCCCTGATCGATTGCATTTCTTAGACGTTTGAACAGCAATTTATTGACAAGAGCTTTCAATGTTCCCACTCTGCATTCTCTTGATGACTTTGTCTGGCTAACTTTTGTGAGTATTAGATATCCCACATAACACAGACACGCCGAACATTAAAAGCCACACACAAACGTGCTGATTTTTAAAGACCCGATACCCTTCCTACACCTTTGTTATCAGCAAGGAGAGTGAAAACGGCCTATCTTTCTCCATACACTCGGAAATCACTCTATTAAAGCGGCCAGATTTCAAACGCTAAAAGCAACTTACCTTAAACATTATAAAAAAAAGTATTGTCGAACTTTTTTTTTACATTATCTCTCTACTACCGTACGTACGGCGTTGAATTAAATGTGTTCGTTTTATTGCGCAACAGACATTTCCAAATGCATTACTGCCAGGATGTTCGTAGTAAAAATGTCAGCTCAAGTGGGTTTCCTTCGAGCCGCTAACAATCTTACGCAATCCGTACCGTTGGAAATGTATACGGAGAGTACGAACGATGATAAAAGTATTGCGACGTTAAATCTGGTTTCCTTACAGACTAGTAGCCATGCCTAACTATAATTATTACCTAGAATAAACTTGTTGATGTTTTTCAGTCTATTGTCCCTGTGTTTTACGTCCTATTAAACTATGGTTTAAATTAGTGGTGGAGGAAAGCCGGAGTTCCCGGAGAAAGACAACCGACTTACGGTCCCCACATAGGCCCAACATAGGCTGAGAACCCACATCCTAGAGGCGGGGGGCACAGATCGGATTGTAAAATGTCCGTCTTGAGTTGCAAGATTATACCTTTTGTCTTCGGTATTGCAAGTTTTGTTTGACCATAGCGATCGGTAATAAACCCAACAAAGATGGTCGCCAAGAAACCAGTTACCTGGGTAATAGGACTGCAATAGGAAAGACAGCTGATCTTAAGTTAGTACACTGAACGACAATATAATTATGATGCAACTATTTCACACTCATGGTTGGCATTAAGTACTACTATCATAGAGTGTCTTCAAATAATTAACCTTGGCCTACTTCCAAGGTCATAAGGGTTGAAACTGAAATTTGTTTGAATGAGCAAGAGAAGTGAAGAGTACTGATACCTAGTCACCAGGTACCAGTCACGTAGTTCAATCAATGACACTACCCTTCTTTCATGGTCATTAAATACGCGAAAGTCATTAAAAAATCTTCTGCATTACCAAAATTCAAATTCAACTTGCATGCATTATAACAACATCGCAAGCCAAGGGTGAACAATCGGATGTCGTCAGATCTTGACACAGCAGAGAGAAGTTTACGGAACGGCGCGGAGATCAAGATATGATATTAATCAGATTGATATCTTGTAACTACGGGTTTCTGTTTCTGAACGTTGACACCAAGGTCAAGGTCACTAAATGAGGTATAAGCTACCACCATCTATAGGGGTGTTATTTATTCTACGGGTGACAGTTCTTATTTGGTTTGAAAATTCTTAACAGAAGAAGACTCGGTACAACTATCCAGGTAAGCGATAGGACCCTCTTGGCCTTGACCCCTTGTTGTCTTTCATTTCTGAAGCCGAGAGTATAGTTGTCCCATTTGCCTATTTTAGCATTCACCCCTGAAAGTTTACTATTCCAACTTTTGAATTGGAAAAAAATTCAAGTGTGTCTTCAGGGGTGAAGGACTAAAACCTGATCATCGTAAATATTAAAGTCTGACATCTTCATTAGTATTTATTATGTATTAACAGTCACTATTTAGCGCAATCGGGAACCGTCGGCACTTTCCATAAACAAGAAAATGCTCTATTACGGAAAGTGCTGACGGTTCCCGATTGTATTTAGTGACGTTTATCAAGAAAACACTGTTGAGATGTTCATTTCATTCAATCATAAATCCACTGATGTCAACAACACATGAAATCGACACAGACTGACAAACAGTAGTCCATGTCATATTCGTGGTAAATTCGGCGAAACATTGCGACAATATGTGCAACGTCATTCGAATAGAAAATCAAGGCAATGACTGTGGAAGAATATTACACGTGCATGGTCTAGTCTGTTAAAAAACCCACTTGCACGCGCATGTTCTATCGTCCAATTTATTAACCAATGAAAATTATCGTTACATTGCAGTGTTGCATGGTATAATAGTCTTTGTAAACTGATTGAGAGTTATTTTAATGGGAGGAGAGAGGGTTCACGTTACAGAGTATAAAGACCAATAAAATTTGCAATTAATAACATGTATGTTTATTTAAGGAATAACCACAATATTTTTTAGGGTTATACGGTATATACCGAAAAAACTGTGTGCGCGAAGCGGTTTATGCAAAAAAGTGCACACAGTTTTTTCGGTATATACCGTATAACCTCAAAAATATTGTGGTTATTACTTATAATTTCATTTCCGAAGATACGTATATAAGACATAAGTCTCATACAATGATTTCGTATTAATTATAACAAAAACCGAATGGTTTTGCAAAATACACAACCATGTGCATAAATTTCACCTCAAAACAACTTCAACCAATCAGAAGTTTGATTACAAAATACCGTGCCAAACATGGCGCTATATGACGTCATCACTTTTTGCGTTGTCTGATTTTTGAGGTTATACAATATAACCTGAAAAAGTTTAACATTGCGGGAATAGGCAAAATTAAATTATAGTTTAATAACATGTATGTATATAATTTATATGATATGTATATCATACGTCATAATTATGTTGATGTGTAACTCGGGTAAGTTCGCCACGAGAGAACGTACTTGCACGAGCCTGGATGTGGGAAAGTCCCGCAGGTCAGGTAAACAAGACGTACAGTAAGACGAATTGCTGAAAATTACCTGTTACAGACAAATTTCTGTGTGGACGCAAGCTCAGGATACAGACTGTGGTGAGTTACTTATATAGGCATTTTAACTTATTTGGACGGTCGGGTGGTAACATTTGATAGCGCTCTCGTCTTTCCCCATCGACATCGCTCGGGTTCTACTCTCGATCGGACGTGAGTTTTATCCAGGTGATCCGGTAACATCCCACATTAAACCCCCGCGCTGTAATGTCCTCGCCAACACGAGCGAATTTTTTGTTTAATAATTTATTGAGAAACAAATCAATTCAAAACGATTACTATTTTTTCAAGTTTTTGCGTATTTTTCTTCAGACCATTTTTTGGTAATCGCGATAATCTTCCTGGCGGCTAGGTCTCACTGTTGGGATTATCACAGCTAATTCTGTATCAAACTTAATCATCCTTTAAACGTTCGAAAAATCACTGCCGGTTCCTTGCCAGTGTTGCTTTTTTTTGTAAATCCAAAAATAGACGCCAAGCCCATATCAGACTTCGGATATGCTCTTTACTTGAAATTTGGAACTAAGTCTTGCTTTACTTTCAATAAAAAAACACGAAATGCGTCATCGTTTATGTGTTTTCCGAAATAAAAACATGTGCTCAATACACGCGTCATGAAGCGATCGTCAAGAGACCCCGGTTGACGTCACGTTAACTTGGTAGAAACGCAAACCATTACCCGCCGAGGCGTTTCCATGGTGACCTACGCTGATGGGTTGACGTACGTATTGCTATGGACTAACAGGCTATATTCGTACAACTGTCATCTCAGTGTTACCATGGGGACCCTTGCTATGTCGCCGTCTGAAGTCATTTTGATTCTATTTCTAGTTGTATGGTTTTTCGATTCCCCCATCGCTATCTTTAGAAGGGATTTGAATCGGATTCCAATATGTCACTTAATAAAATCTTCACGTGTACTAAGGTGTACCTTGTAGCTCACTTCATTTCCACGTGCATAATGATCACGTGTTAAGCGCCACTAGTTGACAATTTTATACTTATAAATGTAAATATTGAACAAGCCGTATCCTCAAACGTAGACACATTGAGGAAAACGTCGACACTTTCCGTAAACGAGTATTACTTGCTGACGGAAAATGCCGACAGTTACCGATTTGGGCGGCGTACATACCGATATATTATTTATGTTATGTTACTCTTAAGAATCCATCTTGAAACAAAAATGCGGATTTCACACTTTCTGGACGAATAATCAGTCTTCTGAGAGTACGATATTTGAGATCAGCGATGAAAATGCAGGTCCGCATTCGAGTATTGTAATCGATTTTCTAAATTAGATAGTATATTGATTCAATAAGCAATCCTGCTTTTTAAATATATAGGCCTATAACTATACAAGAATTGGAAAATGAGCTCAGAGCTTACAGTATTCCTCTTAGAATCCGTGTTTAATCGACATGTTCTATGTATGAGAAATGATTTTCTTGGAAAGTGCCGATGGTTTCCGATTGTCATGTTATACATCATGATGCAGCCATTAAACATTATATGTTTAAACCGTTGATAGGTAAATCATTTTCCTGTTGTTTGATTGTACGGGACGCGATAGTTTGAATATTAGCGCTAACTGACTTTCTTCTCTTAAATATAATATAATCATCCGCAATAAGGTAACAACACCAATGTTGATTTTTCTAGAAAAAAAATCATACGACGAAGGCAGTGTACTATTCGGGAGAAGTATTACATTTATTGACGAATATGGTTTTATAGAATATGGGCTCCTTTCTGGCTGTTTTTGATACTCGAAGTTAGAACACAATAGCGTCATGTCCATATAGCACATGTTCATACAGACAATGTGTCGGTATATTTTCGTCATTATTAGATTTGCAGTTTCAATTAAAGGCAAAGGTGAAGCCAAAACATAAACTAATAAAATCGCTTTACAAAAAAACATATGTATGTTTTAATTTCATATTGTTCAGAGAAGCAACTTTGACGATTTTAAAAATAAGAATGTACGGCACATGTTCATGGACATATCGAACATACATCGCAAGATTTCGCGTATAAAACACACACCAAAAAAATCACAAGTTTTGGAATTTAAATCACAAGATGTCATAACATTGCAACGATTTACACGCCATACAGATACACGACCAAATTGTGGAGAGCTAGCTGAAAACAGAAAATCGCCCAAAAGGTGGACGTAGAACATAATTTGATCACAACCCAAAACCACGTGACAATGCTCCACGGAATTCAACACTAAACAGGTGAAATAAACAAGACACTCCGATTGCTGACCTCGAAATTGATGACGATTTCAGTAGGGACTGTTAACTCTTTTAACTACCTCCCGCCTACCTTTATGGATGTCTCCATTTTGTAGCCAGACTTTCTGTTGCCAAGACAACAGTTTACTGGAATGTCACTGACCTCGTCTTGGATTCCAGTCTTTTACGGTGACTTTTATACTGTCGTCTGCTCCGTCAACCGACATCAGAAACTGCGTCAGAAGTAAAATATATTCAAATATATTAAAACAGATTCGATACTTTCTCCTGACACGAGTCATGTTAATGTGCTTGCAATTTTAGAATATAATAATATCAAAACAAATCAGAAAAAAATAAACAACTTCTCGTAACAAGTTTTCATTAACGGGAAATGCCGACGATTTCCGATGATGAAAGTGGTCATAATTCCGTAGCAACGGAAACTTCTTTATTTCTATTCTTTCAAATGCGGAATCTAATATTCGTTATCAAAATAGGCGAAAAGTTCTTTTTTTTTATGTTAAGTTTGTGTTATATTTCAAATTCTGTTTTCACCAGTAAATACGCTTTTGTTTTGTTTTGTTTTTCTCTGTCTTTCTTTTCTTTCTTTTTGTTCTTTCTAATGCAGAATTTTAATGCTAGTTATCAAAAAGACCGTAAAGTTTGTTTTCCTGTTAAGTTAGTATTATTTTTCAAATTCTCTTTTCACCAGAAAACTGCTTTTCTTGTTTTTAATCGCTTATTCTACCTGTTTTCATTATATAAAGTATTTGTTTATTTTAATAACATGGTCATGATATACTATTTAAAATTCGACAAAAATGATTTTGTTTTCCGCAACCATTCAGTAATTTTATTTTAGGATTATTTTATTGATATAACAGATTTTCGACTGGGAAACGCCGTATTACATCATCATCATCATGTTGAAATCACCCTAATGCAATGTAATCATCATCTTAATGTCATGAAAATCATGGCAATCGTACGAAATGTATCTTTATCCTAATATATTTACATGTGCTCTGCATTGCCACTATACAACACTACCAAGTGATTATTATAACGTGATTACGATTGTGACGTCATAATCACAACGTTGGAGATGGCTGGCCAATAGTGACTGTTGGCTGGTCCATTTATTAGAGACCAACCTTAAATTTCAGAACAAATGTAAAATATCCCTATCAATATATTAGCAAAGCCAATGGGAAATGCATCTACAGGCATTAAGCATAATTCTGTTCCGTGTAATGGTCTTATAATACGGAACAGGATTGCAGACAAAATAAATAAGGCGCGTTATTCATTTTTCTGTTCCGTGTAAATTGCATGTCGTATAAACGGTATTCTTAACCATTCAAAAAAAGCGCTAAATTTCAGTTTGCATACTCTATACGTGATATGAGTTGCTCGGTACTGGCCGTAGGTATTTACTTTTCTCTCAGGGAACTCCGGTTTTCCTCCACTACAGAAACCTGACACGTTCTTAATAACCAGAGCTGCTGATATGGCGTAAAACACAGGCAAATCAAATGTATCCCTTCTATGATACATATATATGTTTTAAATAGTTAGAACTATCGCAATGAGGCGTACACGAACATATCACCGCATCCCAAATACACCCACTCTTTAAAGCACCCACACTCACCTCGTGACCTTAGCTGTGAATAGGGCTTCAAACAAAAACCAAATAGTGCCCGTGGAAATGGCGCCGAATACAGATGAAATAAAACAAGTGAATTTTATTCCTCTTTGTCGACATTTTATTAACGACCACATATGTTGGTAGCTGGCGCGAGGTCTCGGCAAAGCTCAAATATGGCTCAAAACTGAGAAACAGTCGTCGTGTTTGAGGAGATTTCTCAAGGGTATCAGGACAAAAAATGTTCTTACGCAAGTTTTGATATTTATTTGAGATCAATTAACTTTAATGTATAAAATATCTGATAACCCTGTGTTTGACGTCTGCCATGTTTGGCAAAACACTTTTTCCTTCTTTATCGATTTCTGACACAGTTATCCACCAATGAGACACGGTCTCGGAGTCATTCGGTTGCTAGCCGTGTTCAGGAGGAGTTCGAGGCCTAGAGAAGTCTGGTAGGTCTGTCTTACGACTTGAGTTACGTGTGATATTGAATAACCGAAATAAATACGCATGGTTGTGTAAGAACGAGTATGGAACTTAAATTATAGCATGTCTCCTATTGTACTTACAGTGCAGCACATTACTGGAAGCGAAGCTAAGTTCAATGAGAAATTATTAAATTTTAATTGTATACTGTTACAGGTCGTTACAGAACTGGAGAAATATGTTGATAATACACAGCCGTGTGGTAGTACATTTAAATTTCGTTATGGATACAGCATAAAAAAAACAAAATATCAAAACATAATTGCAGTGCACTATGCATGATAAATGGAGATTTTCTTTTAATCACTGTTATGTAAAAAAATGTTTCTTATTCCCACAGGCCTATGTGATCAGGATAATAACCATGATAATTAAACTATTTGACAGTGTATGCATCCTAGTGAAATGCTAATTATCAATATATATATAAAGAACAGTAATTAGTTTTCCTTGCGAAGTTGAATATAAAAAAGAACAAACAAAAAAAAAGAGTTTGCCGCAAGGCCTTTCCGCCTGAAGAAGCCTGAGAAGACAGAAAGGCCTTGTGGCAAAGTCTTTGTTTTATGTTCTTTTTTATATTCAACTTCGCAAGGAAAACTAATTACTTTCTTTATATTTATCTAAAAATCGACTATCAGACACTGAAGTCTTTTTTAGCGAAATTTATGACTATGACTTTCATTGGAAATACCTTTTGCTTGTATATGTTTTTTTTTTTTAATTATTAATATATCATTATGATATGTATATTGTAATATATATTAATTATTATGGTTATTTTCCTGACAACACGTGCCTGTGCTTATATCTCGAAAGGTTTCGGCAGCTTGGTCTTTGGTGATTGTATGGGAGTTATTTCCCCTTGTGCAGTGGTGAACAAGAGATACCAGCATATCTTGCTCTCAGCCTAGCCCCTGTGCCCGGCCATCTTCGCTTACCAAGAGTTACGATCCAGTACCATTATCTGACATATTGACATGGTCCGTGGTGGCACTCTTGTACATTTCTGATTCTCATGTTTTCTGCTCTTATCCAGTCTTATAAGTATGGAACGCCAAATTAACATATACTCAATTAATTGCACATATCTTCAAATTATTGAAGATAGGTACAATTCAATTGAAGATAGGTTCAATTCAATTGGAGATAGGTACAATTCTATTAAAGATAGCTTCAAATAAGACGAATTGAACCTATCTTCAATTCAATTGAACCAATCTTCAATTGACTTGTACCTATCTCTAATTGACTTGTACCTATCTCCAATAGAATTGAACCTATCTCCATCTGAATTTAAGATAGGCGCAATTAAATGGAAGATAGGTTCAGTTTTATTAAGGATATGTTATATTTGTACCTGGTTCAATTCAGTTGAGGATAGGTTCAATTCAATTGTATCTATCTTCAAATAATTAAAGATAGGTACAAATAGGCCATGTACGGCCGTTTGGTGTTTCCCCTTAAGGAAAGTTTAAGGTGTCGCTTCCTGACAGTGAGAATGAAGTGGTAATTTGTGAAAAAAATATAATTGGACTTTGGATTTAAAAAAAAAAAAGATTTTCCATTTCGTCTCCCGAATCCCCGTGACCTAGGGGCGATACTTGTACAACATGGATGACATCAATAGCTTAGTCGCTTAAAGGCCCTATATACGTAATTTCAGGATTTTTTTCGGGATTCTGAAAAAATAATGAAAAAAATCCACTTGATAACCATGCAAAAATAAGCGTAAAACGAAGTAAACCTGAGCAGTAACTAACAAGAAACTCTTGACAGAAAAAATCTAAAGAATTGAAAATAATTCAGGTATGGCCCACTTCAACAACAAAAGTAAGAAGACTGTTTACAAATACCGAGTTTCAACTGCTGCTGTATCGGTAACCGCGGAAGAATTGATCTTGAGTATTGCTGGTATCAGTTAATCTTAACTAAATCTATAGTATAAGTTATGTAGTCACTTACTAACCCTCTATAGAGCCATACAGGGTCCATAAAATTCACAGGGGCCGAGGGCGGAGCCAGAGCCTCCTATATATTTGACTGACCCTCTATGGCTCTATAGAGGGTCAGTAAGTGACGATAACAAAATTATCGCATCGAGGACCCTTTCTACACACACTCAATCGAAAAAACACTTAAACCTCAGTAATTTCATTTATTGTTTATAGCAAAAAAAATGTAACTAAACATAACGATTTAAATATTTAACATACATTTATGACTTGTTTTTGGTTTGTTTGTTTTAGGTTTTATTTACGTTTGTTAATTGATCATTGTTACAATAAAGGAATAATAGGTGAACCGAAATTAACTGCACGATTCTAGAACCCTAAAGTTTCCACCAACCTCAATTCATCAAACATTACAAACGTAATATCCCGGGCCTTTTCGCTTAAATAAGCTTTTAATGTTCTGGCCGCTTTCTCGTTGAAAGATTTTGAGATCCCAACTCTATAACCTCTTAGATTTTCTACAAGGTTCAGTCTTGGGATCTCTACCTGTTCATGGGACATCCAGATGAGCGATACATGCCCTTTGGACCTCTTGTTTAGTTAAAAGGTATTTCACCGTGTTTGAGAGATAGTAAGGCAATACGTATCAAGATCTCTGTTAAAAGTTAGAGCAAACTTATTAGAGTTATTTCCCTTCCATTACCTTCTTGGTGAGGATTTAGAATAAGAGCAATTAAACCTTATGCAAAATAGCAGTATGCATAGATAGGGATAGAATATTGAAACAAAATCTAAATCACCATGGAAATGCTAGAGTAGTATATAATAAGTTATGATTATATTATATTTTTATTATATTAATCATTGGAGCAAGGCGAAACCAATAAATATTCTGTTATATCGAAATATAACCGTTCAATCGTATCTTTATGTTGATCCTTTTGATATACTTGTGGGGTGCAATAAGTGTTCGGACAAATTCTATTTTTGCTTTGTATTTCATGCATTATGACAAAGTTTCAATGATTTTGTAAGACGTCGTTTTCCAATTGACTTAACTTGAAATCCCTACACTAATAAACAAGAGTTAGATCTTTTACCTGATATGTTTTAAATACTTTTGCAGAGATTTTTTTTCTTCTGAAAAACCCGTAAATATGTAACAATTTAAAACAAAGTGCGACGTCGTTTTGCTCTTTATTCTAACTTGTTAAATCCACTGCTATAATTTAAAATTGCAATGTGCAATATCTATAGGTCGCAGAAAATTATACCTATTTATTGGATGAGCATATAAGTATTTACAATGATGTGGAATTCCAATCAATTCCATCGAAAAAAGTCATAATAATTCATTTAAAATTTGTCAAAATAAATTAAAGATATTAATGTTTCCGAATACTTATTCCAAACCACTGTATTATTTTTTAGAGGCGGCGAAACCTTTCATTTAATCACGTGTTTATTTTGCATAATTACGTTTTTGTTAACGTTATAACAATTTTGGGGTTGTTGTTTTTTTGCGTTATAACGATTTTTCAGTATTTTCATTTTTACACATGACTCTCATAGGTTTTCGAACTACTGTAATTTCCGAAAAACACGTATCAGCCCAGCGATTGGTCAGGCACTTTTTACCGGACACCAATCAAATAACTAGGCGGTATCAACCAGATTTGCTTCGACTTGTTATCAAGAGGATCAGGGAGCGAACGTGAGCATAACCCTATAGTAGTACTGAGGATGACGTCGGCAGGCCGCTTCCGCCAATCCCCGATATCAAGGGGTTACGCTCACCTACGCTCTCCATCCTCGATACCCAGGGGTTACACTCACCTACTCTAGCGCCCATCCTCGATATCCAGAGATTTCACTCACCTAAACTCTCCATCCTCGATATCCAGGGGTTAAACTCAACCTACGCTTGCGCTCATCCCGATATCTAGGGGTTACGCTCACCTTCGCTTTCGCTCATCCTCGATATCTAGGGTAACGCTCACCTACGCTTACCGCCCATTCTCGATATCTAGAGGTTACACTCACCTTCGCTCCCGCCCATTCTCGATATCTAGAGGTTACGCTCACCTTCGCTCCCGCCCATTCTCGATATCTAGGGTAACGCTCACCTACGCTTACCGCCCATTCTCGATATCTAGAGGTTACACTCACCTTCGCTCCCGCCCATTCTCGATATCTAGAGGTTACGCTCACCTTCGCTTCCGCCCATTCTCGATATCTAGGGGTAACGCTCATCTACGCTTACCGCCCATCCTCGATATCTAGGGGTTACACTCACCTTCGCTTTCGCTCATCCTCGATATCTAGGGTAACGCTCACCTACGCTTACCGCCCATTCTCGATATCCAGAGGTTACACTCACCTACGCTCCCGCCCATTCTCGATATCTAGGGGTAACGCTCACCTTCGCTTTCGCTCATCCTCGATATCTAGGGTAACGCTCACCTACGCTTACCGCCCATTCTCGATATCCAGAGGTTACACTCACCTACGCTCCCGCCCATCCTCGATATCTAGGGGTTACGCTCACCTTCGCTTTCGCTCATCCTCGATATCTAGGGTAACGCTCACCTACGCTTACCGCCCATTCTCGATATCTAGAGGTTACACTCACCTTCGCTCCCGCCCATTCTCGATATCTAGAGGTTACGCTCACCTTCGCTTCCGCCCATTCTCGATATCTAGGGGTAACGCTCATCTACGTAGCGTAGGTGAGTGTAACCCCTGGTTATGCGTTGCTGAGCGTAACCCCTGGATGGGATACCGAGACCAATATTCTGTGTTAAGTAAAATTACTCTAAACACTTTAACATGGGCCCAAAAATAGATGTAACAATTGTCAGGCCATGTGCACCAAAGCCTGACACAACTTTCACGTGGAACTCAAAGCTGATTTAGATCTTAATTTTCTAGGCTTGTTCGTATTATCTTGTCTTTTCTCCAGGTCTGTCCTCCACTGATATTTTCGATCTGGGACAGTCGCCAAGTATTAGGCGCAGGTCGGAGTTTTATCGTCGAGTACTCCGGCTTTCCCCTACTTTCAAAATATGGTACGTCTTTAAACGACTACAAGCATTAAGCCGAAACAAATCGAACCGTATCTCTTTTGGGTGATTGATCAATTGCTTTCAATGCTGCGCACATCGTTTAAATGAGTTGCCTGTTTGATTACTGTAAATTACTTTGATTTCGCGAATACTTATTTCGCGAATTTACCGGGAGTTTTTAGATATATTCGCGAATACATGATTTCGCGAACGATGAACTAGAAATGATTCTAAATTTTCAAATCATGAGTTATTAGAGACAACAATTCTGCAAGATTCCTGATACAGTGGCGGATCCAGGGGGGCTGTCACTGGGTGCACGTGACCCCCCTGTCCTTGACCAGGATGTTATTAAGTAGTGAATTATAAGACCACATTGATCTTGTGACACCCCCCAGTACTGTTCAGTGTATCTGTGCACACTGAATCCACTTGCGCACTTTTTTTTACTGGGACTTATCAATCTCTGATATCGGTAGCCGGAAGTTTCGTATTGGGCGCCATTTTGTTCATGAGACTTAAGTGTCTTGAAACCGCAAGACGTTAGTTAAAGAGAGAATTCGATAGTTACGGGACAAAAAATCTTTATTTCAATCAACTGCAATCGTTTTAATTTGTTGAAAACGTATGAAATACGTTCCTGATGGAAACAAATTTTGAGTACATGTGATGATAACCAACGAACCATGTATCAGGATATATGGATTATTTTCCCGATTTTATACTTTATTGATAGTTGTGAGTACATTAAGACATTTCATTCAAGTCTGTTTTTCCAGCCCTGACACGATCAGTTGTAGTATTCGGTACAATCAGTGTCCGGGAACGGTTTAAACTGTGTAGGGTCGACAAGGAACTGGAGATACGGGTCCGCATCCCAGCGTTTAAGCAACTTGTTTCTCTGTCGGTTCGACAAACCACTCTTAGTTCGGTGCAGTACCCATGCCATTTCTAAAACAGAAAACACGCCGTATTATTTCCTTTTACTTTCCTGGGTACCTTTTGTACGACATTTTAGCGAAAAAGTACGATAATGTCGGTGTCAGATTTAGATCTGCGATACTACAACGAGGCAAGTACACCAACATACCTTGTCTCCGATACACATACAAATATACATGCAATTTCAGACATATTTCAGTGAGATATTGCTATTTATTACATTTTTTCCAGTGAAATATCGAAAATATTCATTCCATAAAAGTGATATTTTTCACTAATGAGAAATCACTTTTGCTAATTTGACCAATCAGAACGCTGCTTACAAACGACATTTGGGAAAATCAAAAGCTGCCACCGTAGATTTTGCTATAAAAATATAATAAACAGAATATCTAACAGTATCTTCAGTAATAAACAGAATATCTAACAGTATCTTCGGTAATAAACAGAATATCTAACAGTATCTTCAGTAATAAACAGAATATCTAACAGTATCTTCAGTAATAAACAGAATATCTAACAGTATCTTCAGTAATACCAAACACATTTCACTCGTGTGGCTAATATCAAAATGTTAGCCCCACTCGTGAAATATATTTGGTATTACTGATGACACTGTTAGATATTCTCTATATAGTCAGATCTAGATCTGAACTATCACAAAGTGGCATGTACACCAACACACCTTGTTTATAATACACATACAAATATACATGCAATTTCAGACATATTTCAGTGAGATATTGCTAAATATTTACACCTCTCCCTTCTTGTGCTTAGTAAACTCTGACTAACGCGCACCATAGAATATGTTCGTTGCCAACTGCGGGCATACTACCGTATACGCAGTCAAAATGAGGTACAATCCTTATATAGTCATATCTAGATCTGAACTATCACAAGGAGGCATGTACCCCAACACACCGGTACACATACAAATATACATGGATACACAGCACACACTGGGGATAGAAGTATATAATTAAAATGCATTTCAGTGAGATTGCACTATACAGTTAGATACATATCTGCGCTATTGCGAGAAGAAGTGTTAACATACCCTGTCTCCAGTACACACATATATATATATACATGCATGCAAAACACACGTGGAGACAAATAATTAAAAGGCATTTCAGTGAGATAGCACTTGATGGTCATATATAGATCTGAACTATCACAAGGAGGCGAGTACACCAACACACCATTTATACATTTTACATTTTATATTATTATACATTTTAGGATCACCATTCCATTGATCTTTGACATCGTTGACAGATGTTTTGAATTGTGCGTGTTTTAAATGTTCATTTCTATATCTATTTAGATATTATGCAACGAGTCTAAATTAAAAAAAAAAAGTCTGGTAAATTTTGTGTTAAAGCCTTACGTCAGTTCGAATAACATTATATGTAAAAATAAATCAGTAAATATGGTTATCTCCCCTTGTTTGGTCAACAAAGTACGATGGGATCGCATGCAAATATTAATCAAAATAAATTACAATTCTACCGAATGTTGATGGTAGAAAGAATGCCATCAATTCGCTTGAAATATATTCTATACTGTCAAACTTGATCGTCCAGGGGTGACGCTTTCTCTGCACTCAAAAAATGAAGTATTGACATTTCAGACCTCAGTTTCACGAACGTTCCTTACCTTAATTAGATTCCTTATAATTAAAATCTCAATTGGAAAACTATTGGAAAACATAAGAGGATATTAGGAAAATTCGTTAATTTTAATTTTCCCCTTTAATTTCTGCAACGTTTTTCTATGGAGATTTTTTAAGTTGAAGAATTTCCTCAAGTTAAGATTAATTTCTGTACCCTTTGCCCCGGTTTCATCAATGTTCTCAAACTTAATTATATTCCTTGATTAAAAGAAATATAATTGGAAGGTGTAACAGAAATAAAGGAAAGTTTCTTATCTTGCGTTTTCCCTTAACCTTCTACAGCCCTTAACCTTCTACAGCCCTTAACCTTCTACAGCCCTTAACCTTCTACAGCCCTTAACCTTCTACAACACGTAACCTTCTACAACCCTTAACCTTCTACAGCCCTTAACCTTCTACAGCCCTTAACCTTCTACAACACGTAACCTTCTACAGCCCTTAACCTTCTACAACACGTAACCTTCTACAACCCTTAACCTTCTACAGCCCTTAACCTTCTACAGCCCTTAACCTTCTACAACACGTAACCTTCTACAGCCCTTAACCTTCTACAACACGTAACCTTCTACAACCCTTAACCTTCTACAGCCCTTAACCTTCTACAACCCTTAACCTTCTACAGCCCTTAACCTTCTACAGCCCTTAACCTTCTACAACACGTAACCTTCTACAGCCCTTAACCTTCTACAACACGTAACCTTCTACAACCCTTAACCTTCTACAGCCCTTAACCTTCTACAACACGTAACCTTCTACAGCCCTTAACCTTCTACAGCCCTTAACCTTCTACAACACGTAACCTTCTACAGCCCTAAACCTTCTACAGCCCTTAACCTTCTACAGCCCTTAACCTTCTACAACCCTTAACCTTCTACAGCCCTTAACCTTCTACAACACGTAACCTTCTACAACCCTTAACCTTCTACAACCCTTAACCTTCTACAGCCCTTAACCTTCTACAGCCCTTAACCTTCTACAACACGTAACCTTCTACAGCCCTAAACCTTCTACAGCCCTGAACCTTCTACAGCCCTTAACCTTCTACAACCCTTAACCTTCTACAGCCCTTAACCTTCTACAACACGTAACCTTCTACAACCCTTAACCTTCTACAACCCTTAACCTTCTACAGCCCTTAACCTTCTACAGCCCTTAACCTTCTACAACACGTAAACTTCTACAACCCTTAACCTTCTACAGCCCTTAACCTTCTACAACACGTAACCTTCTACAGCCCTAAACCTTCTACAGCCCTGAACCTTCTACAGCCCTTAACCTTCTACAACCCTTAACCTTCTACAGCCCTTAACCTTCTACAACACGTAACCTTCTACAACCCTTAACCTTCTACAACCCTTAACCTTCTACAGCCCTTAACCTTCTACAGCCCTAAACCTTCTACAGCCCTAAACCTTCTACAGCCATTAACCTTCTACAACCCTTAACCTTCTACAACCCCTAACCTTCTAAAACCCTTAACCTTCTACAGCCCTGAACCTTCTACAACCCTTAACCTTCTACAGCCCTTAACCTTCTACAACCCTTAACCTTCTGCAACCCTTAACCTTTTACAGCGCTTAACCTTCTACAGCCCCTAACCTTCTGCAACCCTTAACATTCCACAGCCCTTAACCTTCTACAAACCTTAACTTTCTACCGCCCTTAATCTTCTACAGCCCTTAACCTTCTACAGCCCTTAACCTTCTACAACCCTTAACCTTCTACAACCCTTAACCTTCTACAGCCCTTAACCTTCTACAGCCCTGAACCTTCTACAACCATTAACCTTCTACAGCCCTAAACCTTCTACAGCCCTTAACCTTCTACAGGCCTTAATCCTCTACAACCCTTAACCTTCTACAACCCTTAACCTTCTACGACCATTAACCTTCTACAGCCATTAACCTTCTAAAACACTTAACCTTCTACAACCCTTAACCTTCTACAGCCCTTAACCTTCTACAGCCCTTAACCTTCTACAGGCCTTAATCCTCTACAACCCTTAACCTTCTACAACCCTTAACCTTCTACGACCATTAACCTTCTACAGCCATTAACCTTCTAAAACACTTAACCTTCTACAACCCTTAACCTTCTACAGCCCTTAACCTTCTACAGTCCTTAACCTTCTACAACCCTTAACCTTCTGCAACCCTTAACCTTTTACAGCCCTTAACCTTCTACAGCCCTTAACCTTCTACAGCCCTTGACCTTCTACAACTCTTAACCTTTTGCAACCCTTAACCTTTTACAGCCCTTAACCTTCTACAACCGTTAACTATCTACGACCCATAACCTTCTACAGCCCTTAACCTTCTACAACCCTTAACCTTCTACAGCCCTTAACCGTCTACAACCCTTAACCTTCTACAACCCTTAACCTTCTACAGCCCTAAACCTTCTACAGCCCTTAACCTTCTACAACCCTTAACCTTCTACAGCCCTTAACCTTCTACAGCCATTAACCTTCTACAACCCTTGACCTTCTACAACCCTTAACCTTCTACAACCCTTAACCTTCTACAACCCTAAACCTTCTACAGCCCTTAACCTTCTACAACCATTGACCTTCTACAACCCTTAACCTTCTACAGCCCTTAACCTTCTAAAACCCTTAACCTTCTACAGCCCTTAATATTCTACAACCCTTAACCTTCTACAGTCCTTAATTTTCTACAACCCTTAACCTTCTACAGCCCTTAACATTCTACAACCCTTAACCTTCTACAGTCCTGAACCTTTTAAAACCATTAACCTTCTACAGGCCTTAACCTTCTACAGCCCTTAACCTTCAACAGCCCTGAACCTTCTACAACACTTAACCTTCTACAGCCCTTAACCTTCTACAACCCTTAACCTTCTACAACCCTTAACCTTCTACAGCCCTCAACCTTTTAAAACCCTTAACCTTCTACAGCCCTTAACATTCTACAACCCTTAACCTTCTACAGTCCTTAACTTTCTACAACCCTTAACCTTCTACAGCCCTTAACCTTCTACAGCCCTTAACCTTCTACAGTCCTTAACCTTCTACAACCCTTAACCTTCTACAACCCTTAACCTTCTACAACCCTTAACCTTCTACAGCCCTTAACCTTCTACAACCTTTAACCTTCTACAGTCCTTAACCTTCTACAACCCTTAACCTTCTACAGCCCTTAACCTTCTACAACCTTTAACCTTCTACAGCCATTAACCTTCTACAACCCTTAACCTTCTACAGCCCTCAACCTTTTAAAACCCTTAACCTTCTACAGTCCTTAACCTTCTACAACCATTAACCTTCTACAGCCATTAACCTTCTACAGCCCTTAACCTTCTACAGCCCTTAACCTCCTACAACCTTTAACCTTCTACAGCCATTAACCTTCTACAACCCTTAACCTTCTACAGCCCTCAACCTTTTAAAACCCTTAACCTTCTTCAGTCCTTAACCTTCTACAACCATTAACCTTCTTCAGCTCTTAACCTTCTACAACCCGTAACCTTCTACAGTCCTAAACCTTCTACAGCCCTTAACCTTCTACAGCCCCTGACCTTCTTTCTACAGCCCTTAACCTTCTACAGCCCTTAACCTTCTACAACCCTTAACCTTCTACAGCCCTTAACCTTCTACAGCCCTTAACCTTCTACAGCCCTTAACCATCTACAACCCGTAACCTTCTACAACCTTTAATCTTCTACAACCCTTAACCTTCTACTGACCTTAACCTTATACAGCCTTTAACCTTCTACAGCCCTTAACCTTCTACAACCTTTAATCTTCTACAACCTTTAACCTTCTACAGCCCTTAACCTTCTACAGCCCTTAACCTTCTTCAGCCCTTAACCTTCTACAACCCGTAACCTTTTACAGCCTTTAACCTTCTACAACCCTTAACCTTCTACTGACCTTAACCTTCTACAACCCTTAACCTTCTAAAACCCTTAACCTTCTACAGCCCTTAACCTTCTACAACCCGTAACCTTCTACAACCCTAAACCTTCTACAGCCCATAACCTTCTACAACTTTTAACATTCTACAGCCCCTAACGTTCTACAACCCGTAACCTTCTACAACCCGTAACCTTCTACAGCCCTTAACTTTCTACAACTTTTAACATTCTACAGCCCTTAACCTTCTACAACCCTTAACCTTCTACAGCCCTTAACCTTCTACAACACTGAACCTTCTACAACCCTTAACCTTCTACAGCCCTTAACCCTCTACAGCCCTTAACCTTCTACAACCCTTAACCTCCTACAGCCCTTAACCTTCTACAACCTTTAACCTTCTACAGCCCGTAACCTTCTACAGCCCTTAACCTCCTACAGCCCTTAACCTTCTACAACCTTTAACCTTCTACAGCCCTTAACCTTCTACAACCCTTAACTTTCTACAGCCCTAAACCTTCTACAACCCTTAACCTTCTACAGCCCTTAACATTCTAAAACCCTTAACCTTCTACAGCCCTTAACCTCCTACAGTCCTTAACCTTCTACAGTCCTTAACCTTCTACAGCCCTTAACATTCTACAGCCCTTAACCTTCTACAGCCCTTAACCTTCTACAGCCCTTAACTTTCTACAACCCTTAACCTTCTACAGCCTTTAACCTCCTACAGCCCTTAACATTCTACAGCCCTTGACCTTTTACAGCCCTTAACCTTCTACAGCCCTTAACATTCTACAGCCCTAAACCTTCTACAACCCTTAACATTCTACAGCCCTTGACCTTTTACAGCCCTTAACCTTCTACAGCCCTTAACATTGTACAGCCCTTGACCTTTTACAGCCCTTAACCTTCTACAGCCCTTAACCTTCTACAGCCCTTGACCTTCTACAGCCCTTAACCTTCTACAGCCCTTAACCTTCTACAACCCTTAACCTTCTACGACCATTAACCTTCTACAGCCATTAACCTTCTAAAACACTTAACCTTCTACAACCCTTAACCTTCTACAGCCCTTAACCTTCTACAGCCCTTAACCTTCTGCAACCCTTAACCTTTTACAGCCCTTAACCTTCTACAGCCCTTAACCTTCTACAGTCCTTAACCTTCTACAACCCTTAACCTTCTGCAACCCTTAACCTTTTACAGCCCTTAACCTTCTACAGCCCTTAACCTTCTACAGCCCTTGACCTTCTACAACTCTAAACCTTTTGCAACCCTTAACCTTTTACAGCCCTTAACCTTCTACAACCGTTAACTATCTACGACCCTTAACCTTCTATAGCCCTGAACCTTCTACAACCTTTAACCTTCTACAGTTCTTAACCTTCTACAACCCTTAACCTTCTACAGCCCTTAACCTTCTACAACCTTTAATCTTCTACAGCCATTAACCTTCTACAACCCTTAACCTTCTACAGCCCTCAACCTTTTAAAACCCTTAACCTTCTACAGTCCTTAACCTTCTACAACCATTAACCTTCTACAGCCATTAACCTTCTACAGCCCTTAACCTTCTACAGCCCTTAACCTCCTACAACCTTTAACCTTCTACAGCCATTAACCTTCTACAACCCTTAACCTTCTACAGCCCTCAACCTTTTAAAACCCTTAACCTTCTTCAGTCCTTAACCTTCTACAACCATTAACCTTCTTCAGCTCTTAACCTTCTACAACCCGTAACCTTCTACAGTCCTAAACCTTCTACGGCCCTTAACCTTCTACAGCCCTTGACCTTCTACAGCCCTTAACCTTCTACAGCCCTTAACCTTCTACAACCCTTAACCTTCTACAGCCCTTAACCTTCTACAGCCCTTAACCTTCTACAGCCCTTAACCATCTACAACCCGTAACCTTCTACAACCTTTAACCTTCTACAACCCTTAACCTTCTACTGACCTTAACCTTATACAGCCTTTAACCTTCTACAGCCCTTAACCTTCTACAACCTTTAATCTTCTACAACCTTTAACCTTCTACAGCCCTTAACCTTCTACAGCCCTTAACCTTCTTCAGCCCTTAACCTTCTACAACCCGTAACCTTTTACAGCCTTTAACCTTCTACAACCCTTAACCTTCTACTGACCTTAACCTTCTACAACCCTTAACCTTCTAAAACCCTTAACCTTCTACAGCCCTTAACCTTCTACAACCCGTAACCTTCTACAACCCTAAACCTTCTACAGCCCATAACCTTCTACAACTTTTAACATTCTACAGCCCCTAACGTTCTACAACCCGTAACCTTCTACAACCCGTAACCTTCTACAGCCCTTAACTTTCTACAACTTTTAACATTCTACAGCCCTTAACCTTCTACAACCCTTAACCTTCTACAGCCCTTAACCTTCTACAACACTGAACCTTCTACAACCCTTAACCTTCTACAGCCCTTAACCCTCTACAGCCCTTAACCTTCTACAACCCTTAACCTCCTACAGCCCTTAACCTTCTACAACCTTTAACCTTCTACAGCCCGTAACCTTCTACAGCCCTTAACCTCCTACAGCCCTTAACCTTCTACAACCTTTAACCTTCTACAGCCCTTAACCTTCTACAACCCTTAACTTTCTACAGCCCTAAACCTTCTACAACCCTTAACCTTCTACAGCCCTTAACATTCTAAAACCCTTAACCTTCTACAGCCCTTAACCTCCTACAGTCCTTAACCTTCTACAGTCCTTAACCTTCTACAGCCCTTAACATTCTACAGCCCTTAACCTTCTACAGCCCTTAACCTTCTACAGCCCTTAACTTTCTACAACCCTTAACCTTCTACAGCCTTTAACCTCCTACAGCCCTTAACATTCTACAGCCCTTGACCTTTTACAGCCCTTAACCTTCTACAGCCCTTAACATTCTACAGCCCTAAACCTTCTACAACCCTTAACATTCTACAGCCCTTGACCTTTTACAGCCCTTAACCTTCTACAGCCCTTAACATTGTACAGCCCTTGACCTTTTACAGCCCTTAACCTTCTACAGCCCTTAACCTTCTACAGCCCTTGACCTTCTACAGCCCTTAACCTTCTACAGCCCTTAACCTTCTACAACCCTTAACCTTCTACGACCATTAACCTTCTACAGCCATTAACCTTCTAAAACACTTAACCTTCTACAACCCTTAACCTTCTACAGCCCTTAACCTTCTACAGCCCTTAACCTTCTGCAACCCTTAACCTTTTACAGCCCTTAACCTTCTACAGCCCTTAACCTTCTACAGTCCTTAACCTTCTACAACCCTTAACCTTCTGCAACCCTTAACCTTTTACAGCCCTTAACCTTCTACAGCCCTTAACCTTCTACAGCCCTTGACCTTCTACAACTCTAAACCTTTTGCAACCCTTAACCTTTTACAGCCCTTAACCTTCTACAACCGTTAACTATCTACGACCCTTAACCTTCTACAGCCCTGAACCTTCTACAACCCTTAACCTTCTACAGCCCTTAACCGTCTACAACCCTTAACCTTCTACAACCCTTAACCTTCTACAGCCCTAAACCTTCTACAGCCCTTAACCTTCTACAACCCTTAACCTTCTACAGCCCTTAACCTTCTACAGCCATTAACCTTCTACAACCCTTGACCTTCTACAACCCTTAACCTTCTACAACCCTTAACCTTCTACAACCCTTAACCTTCTACAGCCCTTAACCTTCTACAACCATTGACCTTCTACAACCCTTAACCTTCTACAGCCCTTAACCTTCTAAAACCCTTAACCTTCTACAGCCCTTAATATTCTACAACCCTTAACCTTCTACAGTCCTTAACTTTCTACAACCCTTAACCTTCTACAGCCCTTAATATTCTACAACCCTTAACCTTCTACAGTCCGTAACTTTCTACAACCCTTAACCTTCTACAGCCCTTAACATTCTACAACCCTTAACCTTCTACAGTCCTGAACCTTTTAAAACCATTAACCTTCTACAGGCCTTAACCTTCTACAGCCCTTAACCTTCAACAGCCCTGAACCTTCTACAACCCTTAACCTTCTACAGCCCTTAACCTTCTACAACCCTTAACATTCTACAACCCTTAACCTTCTACAGTCCTTAACTTTCTACAACCCTTAACCTTCTACAGCCCTTAACCTTCTACAGCCCTTAACCTTCTAAAGTCCTTAACCTTCTACAACCCTTAACCTTCTACAACCCTTAACCTTCTACAACCCTTAACCTTCTACAGCCCTTAACCTTCTACAACCTTTAACCTTCTACAGTCCTTAACCTTCTACAACCCTTAACCTTCTACAGCCCTTAACCTTCTACAACCTTTAATCTTCTACAGCCATTAACCTTCTACAACCCTTAACCTTCTACAGCCCTCAACCTTTTAAAACCCTTAACCTTCTACAGTCCTTAACCTTCTACAACCATTAACCTTCTACAGCCATTAACCTTCTACAGCCCTTAACCTTCTACAGCCCTTAACCTCCTACAACCTTTAACCTTCTACAGCCATTAACCTTCTACAACCCTTAACCTTCTACAGCCCTCAACCTTTTAAAACCCATAACCTTCTACAGTCCTTAACCTTCTACAACCATTAACCTTCTTCAGCCCTTAACCTTCTACAACCCGTAACCTTCTACAGTCCTAAACCTTCTACAGCCCTTAACCTTCTACAGCCCTTGACCTTCTACAGCCCTAAACCTTCTACAGCCCTTAACCTTCTACAACCCTTAACCTTCTACAGCCCTCAACCTTTTAAAACCCTTAACCTTCTACAGTCCTTAACTTTCTACAACCCTTAACCTTCTACAGCCCTTAACCTTCTACAGCCCTTAACCTTCTACAGTCCTTAACCTTCTACAACCCTTAACCTTCTACAACCCTTAACCTTCTACAACCCTTAACCTTCTACAGCCCTTAACCTTCTACAACCTTTAACCTTCTACAGTCCTTAACCTTCTACAACCCTTAACCTTCTACAGCCCTTAACCTTCTACAACCTTTAATCTTCTACAGCCATTAACCTTCTACAACCCTTAACCTTCTTCAGCCCTCAACCTTTTAAAACCCTTAACCTTCTACAGTCCTTAACCTTCTACAACCATTAACCTTCTACAGCCATTAACCTTCTACAGCCCTTAACCTTCTACAACCCTTAACCTTCTACAACCTTTAACCTTCTACAGCCATTAACCTTCTACAACCCTTAACCTTCTACAGCCCCCAACCTTTTAAAACCCTTAACCTTCTACAGTCCTTAACCTTCTACAACCATTAACCTTCTTCAGCCCTTAACCTTCTACAACCCGTAACCTTCTACAGTCCTAAACCTTCTACAGCCCTTAACCTTCTACAGCCCTTGACCTTCTACAGCCCTTCACCTTCTACAGCCCTTAACCTTCTACAACCCTTAACCTTCTACAGCCCTTAACCTTCTACAGCCCTTAACCATCTACAACCCTTAACCTTCTACAACCTTTAACCTTCTACAACCCTTAACCTTCTACTGACCTTAACCTTATACAGCCCTTAACCTTCTACAGCCCTTAACCTTCTACAACCTTTAATCTTCTACAACCTTTAACCTTCTACAGCCCTTAACCTTCTACAGCCCTTAACCTTCTTCAGCCCTTAACCTTCTACAACCAGTAACCTTTTACAGCCTTTAACCTTCTACAACCCTTAACCTTCTACTGACCTTAACCTTCTACAGCCCTTAACCTTCTAAAACCCTTAACCTTCTACAGCCCTTAACCTTCTACAACCCTTAACCTTCTACAGCCCTTAACCTTCTACAGCCCTTAACCTTCTACAGCCCTTAACCATCTACAACCCTTAACCTTCTACAACCTTTAACCTTCTACAACCCTTAACCTTCTACTGACCTTAACCTTATACAGCCCTTAACCTTCTACAGCCCTTAACCTTCTACAACCTTTAATCTTCTACAACCTTTAACCTTCTACAGCCCTTAACCTTCTACAGCCCTTAACCTTCTTCAGCCCTTAACCTTCTACAACCAGTAACCTTTTACAGCCTTTAACCTTCTACAACCCTTAACCTTCTACTGACCTTAACCTTCTACAGCCCTTAACCTTCTAAAACCCTTAACCTTCTACAGCCCTTAACCTTCTACAACCCGTAACCTTCTACAACCCTAAACCTTCTACAGCCCATAACCTTCTACAACTTTTAACATTCTACAGCCCCTAACGTTCTACAACCCGTAACCTTCTACAACCCGTAACCTTCTACAGCCCTTAACTTTCTACAACTTTTAACATTCTACAGCCCTTAACCTTCTACAACCCTTAACCTTCTACAGCCCTTAACCTTCTACAACACTGAACCTTCTACAACCCTTAACCTTCTACAGCCCTTAACCCTCTACAGCCCTTAACCTTCTACAACCCTTAACCTCCTACAGCCCTTAACCTTCTACAACCTTTAACCTTCTACAGCCCGTAACCTTCTACAGCCCTTAACCTCCTACAGCCCTTAACCTTCTACAACCTTTAACCTTCTACAGCCCTTAACCTTCTACAACCCTTAACTTTCTACAGCCCTAAACCTTCTACAACCCTTAACCTTCTACAGCCCTTAACATTCTAAAACCCTTAACCTTCTACAGCCCTTAACCTCCTACAGCCCTTAACATTCTACAGCCCTTGACCTTTTACAGTCCTTAACCTTCTACAGCCCTTAACATTCTACAGCCCTAAACCTTCTACAACCCTTAACATTCTACAGCCCTTGACCTTTTACAGCCCTTAACCTTCTACAGCCCTTAACATTGTACAGCCCTTGACCTTTTACAGCCCTTAACCTTCTACAGCCCTTAACCTTCTACAGCCCTTGACCTTCTACAGCCCTTAACCTTCTACAGCCCTTAACCTTCTACAACCCTTAACCTTCTACAGCCCTTAACCTTCTACAGCCCTTAACCTTCTACAGCCCTTAACCATCTACAACCCGTAACCTTCTACAACCTTTAACCTTCTACAACCCTTAACCTTCTACTGACCTTAACCTTATACAGCCCTTAACCTTCTACAGCCCTTAACCTTCTACAACCTTTAATCTTCTACAACCTTTAACCTTCTACAGCCCTTAACCTTCTACAGCCCTTAACCTTCTTCAGCCCTTAACCTTCTACAACCCGTAACCTTCTACAGCCTTTAACCTTCTACAACCCTTAACCTTCTACTGACCTTAACCTTCTACAGCCCTTAACCTTCTAAAACCCTTAACCTTCTACAGCCCTTAACCTTCTACAACCCGTAACCTTCTACAACCCTAAACCTTCTACAGCCCATAACCTTCTACAACTTTTAACATTCTACAGCCCCTAACGTTCTACAACCCGTAACCTTCTACAACCCGTAACCTTCTACAGCCCTTAACTTTCTACAACTTTTAACATTCTACAGCCCTTAACCTTCTACAACCCTTAACCTTCTACAGCCCTTAACCTTCTACAACACTGAACCTTCTACAACCCTTAACCTTCTACAGCCCTTAACCCTCTACAGCCCTTAACCTTCTACAACCCTTAACCTCCTACAGCCCTTAACCTTCTACAACATTTAACCTTCTACAGCCCGTAACCTTCTACAGCCCTTAACCTCCTACAGCCCTTAACCTTCTACAACCTTTAACCTTCTACAGCCCTTAACCTTCTACAACCCTTAACTTTCTACAGCCCTAAACCTTCTACAACCCTTAACCTTCTACAGCCCTTAACATTCTAAAACCCTTAACCTTCTACAGCCCTTAACCTCCTACAGTCCTTAACCTTCTACAGTCCTTAACCTTCTACAGCCCTTAACATTCTACAGCCCTTAACCTTCTACAGCCCTTAACCTTCTACAGCCCTTAACTTTCTACAACCCTTAACCTTCTACAGCCCTTAACCTCCTACAGCCCTTAACATTCTACAGCCCTTGACCTTTTACAGCCCTTAACCTTCTACAGCCCTTAACATTCTACAGCCCTAAACCTTCTACAACCCTTAACATTCTACAGCCCTTGACCTTTTACAGCCCTTAACCTTCTACAGCCCTTAACATTGTACAGCCCTTGACCTTTTACAGCCCTTAACCTTCTACAGCCCTTAACATTCTAAACCCCTTAACCTTCTACAGCCCTAAACCTTCTACAGCCCTTAACATTCTACAGCCCTTGACCTTTTACAGCCCTTAACCTTCTACAGCCCTTAACATTCTAAAACCCTTAACATTCTACAGCCCTTAACCTTCTACAGCCCTAAACCTTCTACAGCCCTTAACATTCTACAGCCCTTGACCTTTTACAGCCCTTAACCTTCTACAGCCCTTAACATTCTAAAACCCTTAACCTTCTACAGCCCTAAACCTTCTACAACCCTTAACCTTCTACAGGCCTTAACATTCTAAAACCCTTAACCTTCTACAGCCCTTAACCTTCTACAACACTGAACCTTCTACAGCCCTTAACCTCCTACAGCCCTTAACATTCTACAGCCCTTGACCTTCTACAGCCCTTAACCTTCTACAGCCCTTAACATTCTAAAACCTTTAACCTTCTACAACCCTTAACCTCCTACAGCCCTTAACCTTCTACAGCCCTTAACCTTCTACAGTCCTTAACCTTCTACAGCCCTTAACCTTCTACAGCCCTTAACCTTCTAAAACCCTTAACCTTCTACAGCCCTTAACCTTCTACAACCGTTAACCTTCTACAACCCTTAACCTTTTACAGCGCTTAACCTTCTACAGCCCCTAACCTTCTACAACCCTTGACCTTCTACAACCCTTGACCTTCTACAACCCTTAACCTTCTACAGCCCTAAACCTTCTACAGCCCTTAACCTTCTACAACCCTTAACCTTCTAAAACACTTAACCTTCTACAACCCTTAACCTTCTACAGCCCTTAACCTTCTACAGCCCTTAACCTTCTACAACCCTTAACCTTCTGCAACCCTTAACCTTCTACAGCCCTTAACCTTCTGCAACCCTTAACCTTCTACAACCCTTAACCTTCTACAACCCTTAACCTTCTACAGCCCTTAACCTTCTGCAACCCTTAACCTTCTACAACCCTTAACCTTCTACAGCCCTTAACCTTCTACAACACTGAACCTTCTACAGCCCTTAACCTCCTACAGCCCTTAACCTTCTACAGTCCTTAACCTTCTACAGCCCTAAACCTTCTACAGCCCTTAACCTTCTGCAACCCTTAACCTTCTACAGCCCTTAACCTTCTACAGCCCTTAACCTTCTACAGCCCTTAACCTTCTACAACCCTTAACCTTCTACAGCCCTAAACCTTCTACAGCCCTTAACCTTCTACAGCCCTTAACTTTCTACAACTTTTAACATTCTACAGCCCTTAACCTTCTACAACCCTTAACCTTCTACAGCCCTTAACCTTCTACAACACTGAACCTTCTACAACCCTTAACCTTCTACAGCCCTTAACCCTCTACAGCCCTTAACCTTCTACAACCCTTAACCTCCTACAGCCCTTAACCTTCTACAACCTTTAACCTTCTAGAGCCCGTAACCTTCTACAGCCCTTAACCTCCTACAGCCCTTAACCTTCTACAACCTTTAACCTTCTACAGCCCTTAACCTTCTACAACCCTTAACTTTCTACAGCCCTAAACCTTCTACAACCCTTAACCTTCTACAGCCCTTAACATTCTAAAACCCTTAACCTTCTACAGCCCTTAACCTCCTACAGTCCTTAACCTTCTACAGTCCTTAACCTTCTACAGCCCTTAACATTCTACAGCCCTTAACCTTCTACAGCCCTTAACCTTCTACAGCCCTTAACTTTCTACAACCCTTAACCTTCTACAGCCCTTAACCTCCTACAGCCCTTAACATTCTACAGCCTTTGACCTTTTACAGCCCTTAACCTTCTACAGCCCTTAACATTCTACAGCCCTAAACCTTCTACAACCCTTAACATTCTACAGCCCTTGACCTTTTACAGCCCTTAACCTTCTACAGCCCTTAACATTGTACAGCCCTTGACCTTTTACAGCCCTTAACCTTCTACAGCCCTTAACATTCTAAAACCCTTAACCTTCTACAGCCCTAAACCTTCTACAGCCCTTAACATTCTACAGCCCTTGACCTTTTACAGCCCTTAACCTTCTACAGCCCTTAACATTCTAAAACCCTTAACATTCTACAGCCCTTAACCTTCTACAGCCCTAAACCTTCTACAGCCCTTAACATTCTACAGCCCTTGACCTTTTACAGCCCTTAACCTTCTACAGCCCTTAACATTCTAAAACCCTTAACCTTCTACAGCCCTAAACCTTCTACAACCCTTAACCTTCTACAGCCTTAACATTCTAAAACCCTTAACCTTCTACAGCCCTTAACCTTCTACAACACTGAACCTTCTACAGCCCTTAACCTCCTACAGCCCTTAACATTCTACAGCCCTTGACCTTCTACAGCCCTTAACCTTCTACAGCCCTTAACATTCTAAAACCTTTAACCTTCTACAACCCTTAACCTCCTACAGCCCTTAACCTTCTACAGCCCTTAACCTTCTACAGTCCTTAACCTTCTACAGCCCTTAACCTTCTACAGCCCTTAACCTTCTAAAACCCTTAACCTTCTACAGCCCTTAACCTTCTACAACCGTTAACCTTCTACAACCCTTAACCTTTTACAGCGCTTAACCTTCTACAGCCCCTAACCTTCTACAACCCTTGACCTTCTACAATCCTTGACCTTCTACAACCCTTAACCTTCTACAGCCCTAAACCTGCTACAGCCCTTAACCTTCTACAACCCTTAACCTTCTAAAACACTTAACCTTCTACAACCCTTAACCTTCTACAGCCCTTAACCTTCTACAGCCCTTAACCTTCTACAACCCTTAACCTTCTGCAACCCTTAACCTTCTACAGCCCTTAACCTTCTGCAACCCTTAACCTTCTACAACCCTTAACCTTCTACAACCCTTAACCTTCTACAGCCCTTAACCTTCTGCAACCCTTAACCTTCTACAACCCTTAACCTTCTACAGCCCTTAACTTTCTACAACACTGAACCTTCTACAGCCCTTAACCTCCTACAGCCCTTAACCTTCTACAGTCCTTAACCTTCTACAGCCCTAAACCTTCTACAGCCCTTAACCTTCTGCAACCCTTAACCTTCTACAACCCTTAACCTTCTACAACCCTTAACCTTCTACAGTCCTGAACCTTTTAAAACCATTAACCTTCTACAGCCATTACCTTCTACAACCCTTAACCTTCTACAACCCTTAACCTTCTACAGCCCTTAACCTTCTACAGCCATTAACCTTCTACAACCCTTAACCTTCTACAGCCCTTAACTTTCTACAGCCCTGAACCTTCTACAGCCCTTAACCTTCTACAGCCCTTAACCTTCTACAGCTCTTAACCTTCTACAACCCTTAACCTTCTACAGCCCTAAACCTTCTACAGCCCTTAACCTTCTACAGCCCTTAACATTCTACAACCCTTAACATTCTACAACCCTTAACCTTCTACAGTCCTGAACCTTTTAAAACCATTAACCTTCTACAGGCCTTAACCTTCTACAGCCCTTAACCTTCTACAGCCCTGAACCTTCTACAACCCTTAACCTTCTACAGGCCTTAACCTTCTACAACCCTAAACCTTCTACAACCCTTAACCTTCTACAGCCCTAAACCTTCTATAGCCCTTAAACTTCTACAGCCCTTAACCTTCTACAGCCCTTAACCTTCTACAACCCTTGACCTTCTACAACCCTTAACCTTCTACAACCCTTGACCTTCTACAGCCCTCAACCTTCTAAAACCCTTAACATTCTACAGCCCTTAACATTCTACAACCCTTAACCTTCTACAGTCCTTAACTTTCTACAACCCTTAACCTTCTACAGCCCTTAACATTGTTCAACCCTTAACCTTCTACAACCCTTAACCTTCTACAGCCCTTAACCTTGTACAACCATTAACCTTCTACAGCCCTTAACCTCCTACAGCCCTTAACCTTCTACAGCCCTTAACCTTCTACAACCCTTAACCTTCTACAACCCTTAACCTTCTACAACCCTTAACCTTCTACAGTCCTTAACCTTCTACAGCCCTTAACCTTCTACAGCCCTTAACCTTCTACAGCCCTTAACCTTCTAAAACCCTTAACCTTCTACAACCTTTAACCTTCTACAGCCCTTACCCTTCTACAGCCCTTAACCTTCTACAACCCTTAACCTTCTACAACCTTTAACCTTCTACAACCCTTAACCTTTTACAACCCTTAACCTTCTACAGCCCTTAACCTTCTACAACCCTTAACCTTCTACAACCTTTAACCTTCTACAACCCTTAACCTTCTACAGCCCTTAACATTCTACAGCCCTTAACCTTCTACAATCCTTAACTTTCTACAGCCCTTAACCTTCAACAGCCCTTAACCTCCTACAGCCCTTAACCTTCTACAGTCCTTAACCTTCTACAACCGTTAACCTTCTACAACCCGTAACCTTCTACAACCCTTAACCTTCTACAACCCTTAACCTTCTACAGCCCTAAACCTTCTACAGCCCTTAACCTTCTACAGCCCTAAACCTTCTACAGCCCTTAACCTCCTACAGTCCTTAACCTTCTACAGCCCTAAACCTTCTACAGCCCTTAACATTCTAAAACCCTTAATCTTCTACAGCCCTTAATATTCTAAAACCCTTAACCTTCTACAGCCCTTAACCTCCTACAGCCCTTAACCTTCTACAGTCCTTAACCTTCTACAGCCCTTAACATTCTAAAACCCTTAACCTTCTACAGCCCTTAACCTTTTACAGCCCTTAACCTTCTAAAACCTTTAACCTTCTACAACCTTTAACCTTCTACAACCCTTACCCTTCTACAGCCCTTAACCTTCTACAACCCTTAACCTTCTACAACCTTTAACCTTCTACAACCCTTAACCTTCTACAGCCCTTAACCTTCTACAACCCTTAACCTTCTACAACCCTTAACTTTCTACAGCCCTTAACCTTCTACAGCCCTTAACCTTCTACAGCCCTTAACCTTCTACAGCCCTCAACCTTCTAAAACCCTTAACCTTCTACAGCCCTTAACCTTCTACAGCCCTTAACCTTCTACAACCCTTAACCTTCTACAGCCCTTAACCTTCTACAACCCTTAACCTTCTAAACCTTTAACCTTCTACAACCCTTAACCTTCTACAGCCCTTATCATTCTACAGCCCTTAACCTTCTACAACTTTTAACCTTCTACAGCCCTTAACCTTCTGCAACCCTTAACCTTCTACAACCTTTAACCTTCTACAACCTTTAACCTTCTACAACCCTTAACCTTCTGCAACCCTTAACCTTCTACAACCCTTAACCTTCTACAACCTTTAACCTTCTACAACCCTTAACCTTTTACAACCCTTAACCTTCTACAGCCCTTAACCTTCTACAACCCTTAACCTTCTACAACCTTTAACCTTCTACAACCCTTAACCTTCTACAGCCCTTAACATTCTACAGCCCTTAACCTTCTACAGTCCTTAACCTTCTACAACCGTTAACCTTCTACAACCCGTAACCTTCTACAACCCTTAACCTTCTACAACCCTTAACCTTCTACAGCCCTAAACCTTCTACAGCCCTTAACCTTCTACAGCCCTAAACCTTCTACAGCCCTTAACCTCCTACAGTCCTTAACCTTCTACAGCCCTAAACCTTCTACAGCCCTTAACATTCTAAAACCCTTAATCTTCTACAGCCCTTAACATTCTAAAACCCTTAACCTTCTACAGCCCTTAACCTCCTACAGCCCTTAACCTTCTACAGTCCTTAACCTTCTACAGCCCTTAACATTCTAAAACCCTTAACCTTCTACAGCCCTTAACCTCCTACAGCCCTTAACCTTCTAAAACCTTTAACCTTCTACAACCTTTAACCTTCTACAACCCTTACCCTTCTACAGCCCTTAACCTTCTACAACCCTTAACCTTCTACAACCTTTAACCTTCTACAACCCTTAACCTTATACAGCCCTTAACCTTCTACAACCCTTAACCTTCTACAACCCTTAACTTTCTACAGCCCTTAACCTTCTACAGCCCTTAACCTTCTACAGCCCTTAACCTTCTACAGCCCTCAACCTTCTAAAACCCTTAACCTTCTACAGCCCTTAACCTTCTACAGCCCTTAACCTTCTACAACCCTTAACCTTCTACAGCCCTTAACCTTCTACAACCCTTAACCTTCTAAACCTTTAACCTTCTACAACCCTTAACCTTCTACAGCCCTTAACATTCTACAGCCCTTAACCTTCTACAACTTTTAACCTTCTACAGCCCTTAACCTTCTGCAACCCTTAACCTTCTACAACCTTTAACCTTCTACAACCTTTAACCTTCTACAACCCTTAACCTTCTACAACCCTTAACCTTCTACAACCTTTAACCTTCTACAACCCTTAACCTTCTACAACCCTTAACATTCTACAGCCCTTAACCTTCTACAGCCCTTGACCTTCTACAGCCCTTAACCTTCTACAACCTTTAACCTTCTACAACCCTTAACCTTCTACAGCCCTTAACATTCTACAGCCCTTAACCTTCTACAACTTTTAACCTTCTACAGCCCTTAACCTTCTACAACCCTTAACCTTCTACAACCTTTAACCTTCTACAACCTTTAACCTTCTACAACCCTTAACCTTCTACAACCCTTAACCTTCTACAACCTTTAACCTTCTACAACCCTTAACCTTCTACAACCCTTAACATTCTACAGCCCTTAACCTTCTACAGCCCTTGACCTTCTACAGCCCTTAACCTTCTACAACCCTTAACCTTCTACAGCCTTTAACCTTCTACAACCCTTAACCTTCTAAAACACTTAACCTTCTACAACCCTTAACCTTCTACAGCCCTTAACCTTCTACAGCCCTTAATCTTCTACAACCGTTAACCTTCTACAACCCTTAACCTTTTAAAACCCTTAACCTTCTACAACACTGAACCTTCTACAGCCCTAAACCTTCTACAGCCCTTAACCTTCTACAGCCCTAAACCTTCTACAGCCCTTAACCTTCTACAGCCCTTAACCTTCTACAGCCCTTAATCTTCTACAACCGTTAACCTTCTACAACCCTTAACCTTTTAAAACCCTTAACCTTATACAGTCCTAAACCTTCTACAGCCCTTAACCTTCTACAACCCTTAACCTTCTACAGCCCTTAACCTTCTACAGCCCTTAACCTTCTACAGCCCTTAATCTTCTACAACCGTTAACCTTCTACAACCCTTAACCTTTTAAAACCCTTAACCTTATACAGTCCTAAACCTTCTACAGCCCTTAACCTTCTACAGCCCTTAACCTTCTACAACCGTTAACCTTCTACAACCCTTAACCTTCTACAGCGCTTAACCTTCTACAGCCCTTAACCTTCTACAACCCTTAACCTTCTACAGCCCTTAACCTTCTACAGCCCTAAACCCTCTACAGCCATTAACCTTCTACAGCCCTTAACCTTCTACAGCCCTTAACCTTCTACAACCCTTAACCTTCTACAGCCCTTAACCTCCTACAGCCCTTAACCTTCTACAGCCCTTAACCTTCTACAACCGTTAACCTTCTACAACCCCTAACCTTCTAAAACCCTTAACCTTCTACAACACTGAACCTTCTACAGCCCTAAACCTTCCACAACCCCTAACCTTCTACAGCCCTTAATCTTCTACAACCCTTAACCTTCTACAACCCTTAACCTTCTACAGCCCTTAACCTTCTACAGCCCTTAACCTTCTACAACCCTTAACCTTCTACAACCCTTAACCTTCTACAGCCCTTAACCTTCTACAACGCTTTTCTATCGAGATTTTTCGGTTAAGGAAATTGTACTCCTTTAATTCTTACCGGTGCCATTAGCATGTGTTTGGTTTCCGAATTTCGGTTTGAAATCAGTGCTAAATAGCGGACTTTAATTATGTGATATAAATAAATAAATTCAAATGTTTCACAGCCCAGATTAAGATTATTATATCAATAATATACAAATATTACTAAATATAGCTGAAATCGATGTCATTGCATTTGGAAAACGGTTTTTTATTACCCGGGATGGACTTGTTCAAAGCGAGGCTAATAGATAATATTAATAACACGATGTAGATAAAGTACAACCTCGTTTTCTCGGGACGAAGCAGTTGGAGGAGATTCGAGTTGTTCGAGTTTAGATAGTGGGGTCCGACGAAAGGCGTCAAACTAAACAGGTCTTCGAGTTAGATGTGTTCTAGATAACGAGGTTTGACTGTTTAGCTTGTTATCAGTTCCTATAGCGTATTTGTTGACGTCTACGCTGTTAAGACATAAATCTTGATACGTACCGACTGACAAAAGTCCGCCAAAATAAGTCCGACAGAAAAACATGACGGCCACGCTGTTGTACTGGACATCGATGATGTAATATCTCCCATCTGTGAGTGGTGACCCTAAAGCAAAAAAGATAAATAATAATAAAAAATAAATAAAATAGAACAAAACAATTTTTCCTCGATTAATTTTCCTTACATAGGTATGTAAGAAAACTGACATCTAACACTATGTTATTTCTGTGGAGGTGAATATACGGTTATATGTATCTGGGAGATTTGTATTAACCGAAACTGACTAGTAACACACTATACTAAGTAAATATGTTTTTTATTAATACCTTCTGTGGAGGTAGATATACGATTACATGAACATTGGAAAATTTTATTAACCGAAACGAAAATGTAACACATTATATTTAGTAACGATATTTTCAATTAATATCTTCTGCTGAGGTAAATATATGGTTATGTGTACCTGGGAGAATTGTATTAACCGAAACTTTAAGCTCTATATAGACAAAGCAAATAAACAAAACAAACTTGAACTGTAGGAACTGAATTGATGGATGTATGAGAACTCATGGAAACGCGAGATTTCGAGACGTGCTTGAGTCGATACTATCGACATATGTTTTGATATTTTAATTTAACATAAAAAAGCGAATCGGAATTCTCCGATTGATCTCATTAATGGATGGTGATTTTATATCTACTGTCTTTTCATCTCAATAATTTAGGGGCTACCGAAATATTCAGTGTGTCTACAAAGCCCTAAACATCCCAAGGTCACATCAGTCCACATTTTAAATTAGTAACCAATTGGTTGCATACAAGACTAATGATTGACATGTCAGAAGGGGCCCCGCTATGTAAACCTGACCTTAATTTTGAAGTTATGTGAAATTTCAAATTGGCTTGACCTTTGATCCGATGACATTGAACATCCTCGCCCAAATCTAACATGCGGGGGAGAAGGGGGGAGGGGAGGGGGGAGGGGGGGGGGGGGAGGGAGAGATTGAATAGAAGTAACGGTAAGGGATATTAATAAAGCTATGTACAATGTATGTATTAAAGTGTGCGTCTCTGAGCCGCGGTGGCCAAGTGGTTAAGGTGTCCCGACATTTAACCACTAGCCCAGCATCTCTGGGTTGTTGGTTCTGAACCCACGTGGGGCATTTTCCAGGTATTGACCGTAGGTCGGTGTTTTTTTTCCGGGTTCTCAGGTTAGTGGGGGTGCTTTTGGTACTCCTGTTCCTCTCAACATCAAAACTTGACTCGTCCATAAACAGCCATATCCGTAAACAAAAAACAAACAAACAAAAAATATCGATAGTGGAACACGAGTCTTTACCTGGTTGGTAGGTACCGTAGAATTGGTTTGGTATTCCGGAGTAAGCTTCAAAATTGCCCATTGTCTTTCCGCCAATTGTTGTTCTGGAATATGTAAAGTTGTTTTAATGTGGCTTCCTAAAGGATCCATTCGGCTTTAAATACTTTGCATTCAATGACTTAGAAAACAAAGGGAGACTATTAGAGTGTTTTTTTACGATAATTTGGAATTCAACACGATGGTATCATATCTTGTATGTAATAAAATATACCTGATTGTTCAAAAGCATTTCATTCATTAAGGAAGGTGGCTCGTAAGGATTTGTGTAATAAACTTTTCTTGAGAGCATTTTGTGATCAATATTTTTAACATATATATATATTACGGGTTTTATTGTGTTGTTTCACCTAAACGCATTGCTTAGCTGTCAGATATAGGCACTCTAAAGAAAATGCGTTTCTGTCGTAAACATTGATCTCCTCCAATAGTTTCAACCGATATCTTTCAGATTTGATAGGTTTGATCATCATGACATGAAGTGGTGTTTTTTTCCCCTGAATGGCAGTTTATTTACTGTTAACACTTTAGTTTAGGAACAAAACTAGCTGTAACGAATTCTCATATCCCTGGGATCCCTACCACAAGTGATGTATAATAACTTACTGTAAGTTCTTCCATCTCGTGGTTGTGGTGAAATTTCCAGCCGTCCGCAGGGTGAATCTTTGCGATATACACGCAGTGTTTGCGGCGAACGTTCGAGCTATAGGTCCATTGTCATAGTATTCAGTCCAATACCAGTTTCCCTCAAACTAGTGGTAAAAAAAGCACATACTTCATCAACATTTAACTGTTTTAGGTCACCGGACACGTATTCTAATCGTCTTTCCTCCGACGTCTTGCGTCCGTAAACAATTTTTGTTTCCCCCAAACTAGTGGTAAAAAAAGCACATACTTCATCAACATTTAACTGTGTTATGTCACCTGACACGTATTCTAATCGTCTTTCCTCCGACGTCTTGCGTCCGTAAACAATTAACATTTCAACTTCTTTTCGAAAAAAAAACCCCTGAACAAATTTGAATGAGAATTGGCATAAACCTTTCCTGGCTTAAGATGTACCACACTGTTGATGTATATGGTCCTAACACGAGGAGTTGTCTGTAGTAGAGTATATATATGGTCCTAACACGTGGAGTGGTCTGTAGTAGAGTATATATATGGTCCTAACACGTGGAGTGGTCTGTAGTAGAGTATATATATGGTCCTAACACGTGGAGTGGTCTGTAGTAGAGTATATATATGGTCTGACACGTGGAGTGGTCTGTAGTAGAGTATATATATGGTCCTAACACGTGGAGTGGTCTGTAGTAGCATATATATCTGGTCCTAACACGTGGAGTGGTCTGAAGTAGAGTATATATCTGGTCCTACCACGTGGAGTGGTCTGTAGTAGAGTATATATATGGTCCTAACACGTGGAGTGGTCTGTAGTAGAGTATATATATGGTCCTAACACGTGGAGTGGTCTGTAGTAGAGTATATATATGGTCCTAACACGTGGAGTTGTCTGTAGTAGAGTATGTATATGGTCCTAACACGTGGAGTGGTCTGTAGTAGAGTATGTATATGGTCCTAACACGTGGAGTGGTCTGTAGTAGAGTATGTATATGGTCCTAACACGTGGAGTGGTCTGTAGTAGAGTATGTATATGGTCCTTACACGTGGAGTGGTCTGTAGTAGAGTATGTATATGGTCCTAACACGAGGAGTGGTCTGTAGTAGAGTATGTATATGGTCCTTACACGTGGAGTGGTCTGTAGTAGAGTATATATATGGTCCTAACACGAGGAGTGGTCTGTAGTAGAGTATATATATGGTCCTAACACGTGGAGTGGTCTGTAGTAGAGTATATATATGGTCCTAACACGTGGAGTGGTCTGTAGTAGAGTATATATATGGTCCTAACACGTGGAGTTGTCTGTAGTAGAGTATATATATGGTCCTAACACGTGGAGTGGTCTGTAGTAGAGTATATATATGGTCCTAACACGTGGAGTGGTCTGTAGTAGAGTATATATATGGTCCTAATACGTGGAGTGGTCTGTAGTAGAGTATATATATGGTCCTTACACGTGGAGTGGTCTGTAGTAGAGTATATATATGGTCTGACACGTGGAGTGGTCTGTAGTAGAGTATATATATGGTCCTAACACGTGGAGTGGTCTGTAGTAGAGTATATATATGGTCCTAACACGTGGAGTTGTCTGTAGTAGAGTATATATATGGTCCTAACACGTGGAGTGGTCTGTAGTAGAGTATATATATGGTCCTAACACGTGGAGTGGTCTGTAGTAGAGTATGTATATGGTCCTAATACGTGGGGTGGTCTGTAGTAGAGTATATATATGGTCCTAACACGTGGAGTGGTCTGTAGTAGAGTATATTTATGGTCCTAACACGTGGAGTGGTCTGTAGTAGAGTATATATATGGTCCTAACACGTGGAGTGGTCTTTAGTAGTATATATATATGGTCCTAACACGAGGAATGGTCTGTAGTAGAGTATATATATGGTCCTAACACGTGGAGTGGTCTGTAGTAGAGTATGTATATGGTCCTAACACGTGGAGTGGTCTGTAGTAGAGTATGTATATGGTCCTAACACGTGGAGTGGTCTGTAGTTGAGTATGTATATGGTCCTAACACGTGGAGTGGTCTGTAGTAGAGTATGTATATGGTCCTAACACGTGGAGTGGTCTGTAGTAGAGTATATATATATGGTCCTAACACGTGGAGTGGTCTGTAGTAGAGTATATATATGGTCCTAACACGTGGAGTGGTCTGTAATAGAGTATACATATGGTCCTAACACGAGGAGTTGTCTGTAGTAGAGTATACATATGGTCCTAACACGTGGAGTGGTCTGTAGTAGAGTATATATATGGTCCTAACACGTGGAGTGGTCTGTAGTAGAGTATATATATGGTCCTAACACGTGGAGTGGTCTGTAGTAGAGTATATATATGGTCCTAACACGTGGAGTGGTCTGTAGTAGAGTATGTATATGGTCCTAACACGTGGAGTGGTCTGTAGTAGAGTATATATATGGTCCTAACACGTGGAGTGGTCTGTAGTAGAGTATATATATGGTCCTAACACGTGGAGTGGTCTGTAGTAGAGTATGTATATGGTCCTAACACGTGGAGTGGTCTGTAGTAGAGTATATATATGGTCCTAACACGTGGAGTGGTCTGTAGTAGAGTATATATATGGTCCTAACACGTGGAGTGGTCTGTAGTAGAGTATGTATATGGTCCTAACACGTGGAGTGGTCGGTAGTAGAGTATATATATGGTCCTAACACGAGGAGTGGTCTGTAGTAGAGTATATATATGGTCCTAACACGTGGAGTGGTCTGTAGTAGAGTATATATATGGTCCTAACACGTGGAGTGGTCTGTAGTAGAGTATGTATATGGTCCTAACACGTGGAGTGGTCTGTAGTAGAGTATATATATGATCCTAACACGTGGAGTGGTCTGTAGTAGAGTATATATATGGTCCTAACACGTGGAGTGGTCTGTAGTAGAGTATATATATGGTCCTAACACGTGGAGTGGTCTGTAGTAGAGTATGTATATGGTCCTAACACGTGGAGTGGTCGGTAGTAGAGTATATATATGGTCCTAACACGAGGAGTGGTCTGTAGTAGAGTATATATATGGTCCTAACACGTGGAGTGGTCTGTAGTAGAGTATATATATGGTCCTAACACGTGGAGTGGTCTGTAGTAGAGTATGTATATGGTCCTAACACGTGGAGTGGTCTGTAGTAGAGTATATATATGGTCCTAACACGAGGAGTGGTCTGTAGTAGAGTATATATATGGTCCTAACACGTGGAGTGGTCTGTAGTAGAGTATATATATGGTCCTAACACGTGGAGTGGTCTGTAGTAGAGTATATATATGGTCCTAACACGTGGAGTGGTCTGTAGTAGAGTATATATATGATCCTAACACGTGGAGTGGTCTGTAGTAGAGTATATATATGGTCCTAACACGTGGAGTGGTCTGTAGTAGAGTATATATATGGTCTGACACGTGGAGTGGTCTGTAGTAGAGTATATATATGGTCTGACACGTGGAGTGGTCTGTAGTAGAGTATATATATGGTCCTAACACGTGGAGTGGTCTGTAGTAGAGTATATATATGGTCCTAACACGTGGAGTTGTCTGTAGTAGAGTATATATATGGTCCTAACACGTGGAGTGGTCTGTAGTAGAGTATATATATGGTCCTAACACGTGGAGTGGTCTGTAGTAGAGTATATATATGGTCCTTACACGTGGAGTGGATGTAGTAGAGTATATATATGGTCTGACACGTGGAGTGGTCTGTAATAGAGTATGTATATGGTCCTAACACGAGGAGTGGTCTGTAGTAGAGTATATATATGGTCCTAACACGTGGAGTGGTCTGTAGTAGAGTATATATATGGTCCTAACACGTGGAGTGGTCTGTAGTAGAGTATGTATATGGTCTGACACGTGGAGTGGTCTGTAGTAGAGTATGTATATGGTCCTAACACGTGGAGTGGTCGGTAGTAGAGTATATATATGGTCCTAACACGAGGAGTGGTCTGTAGTAGAGTATATATATGGTCCTAACACGTGGAGTGGTCTGTAGTAGAGTATATATATGGTCCTAACACGTGGAGTGGTCTGTAGTAGAGTATATATATGGTCTGACACGTGGAGTGGTCTGTAGTAGAGTATGTATATGGTCCTAACACGTGGAGTGGTCGGTAGTAGAGTATATATATGGTCCTAACACGAGGAGTGGTCTGTAGTAGAGTATATATATGGTCCTAACACGTGGAGTGGTCTGTAGTAGAGTATATATATGGTCCTAACACGTGGAGTGGTCTGTAGTAGAGTATATATATGGTCCTAACACGTGGAGTTGTCTGTAGTAGAGTATATATGGTCCTAACACGTGGAGTGGTCTGTAGTAGAGTATATATATGATCCTAACACGTGGAGTGGTCTGTAGTAGAGTATATATATGGTCCTAACACGTGGAGTGGTCTGTAGTAGAGTATATATATGGTCCTTACACGTGGAGTGGTCTGTAGTAGAGTATATATATGGTCTGACACGTGGAGTGGTCTGTAGTAGAGTATATATATGGTCCTTACACGTGGAGTGGTCTGTAGTAGAGTATATATATGGTCTGACACGTGGAGTGGTCTGTAATAGAGTATGTATATGGTCCTAACACGAGGAGTGGTCTGTAGTAGAGTATATATATGGTCCTAACACGTGGAGTGGTCTGTAGTAGAGTATATATATGGTCCTAACACGTGGAGTGGTCTGTAGTAGAGTATGTATATGGTCCTAATACGTGGGGTGGTCTGTAGTAGAGTATATATATGGTCCTAACACGTGGAGTGGTCTGTAGTAGAGTATATATATGGTCCTAACACGTGGAGTGGTCTGTAGTAGAGTATATATATGGTCCTAACACGTGGAGTGGTCTTTAGTAGTATATATATATGGTCCTAACACGAGGAATGGTCTGTAGTAGAGTATATATATGGTCCTAACACGTGGAGTGGTCTGTAGTAGAGTATGTATATGGTCCTAACACGTGGAGTGGTCTGTAGTAGAGTATGTATATGGTCCTAACACGTGGAGTGGTCTGTAGTTGAGTATGTATATGGTCCTAACACGTGGAGTGGTCTGTAGTAGAGTATGTATATGGTCCTAACACGTGGAGTGGTCTGTAGTAGAGTATATATATATCGTCCTAACACGTGGAGTGGTCTGTAGTAGAGTATATATATGGTCCTAACACGTGGAGTGGTCTGTAATAGAGTATACATATGGTCCTAACACGAGGAGTTGTCTGTAGTAGAGTATACATATGGTCCTAACACGTGGAGTGGTCTGTAGTAGAGTATATATATGGTCCAAACACGTGGAGTGGTCTGTAGTAGAGTATATATATGGTCCTAACACGTGGAGTGGTCTGTAGTAGAGTATATATATGGTCCTAACACGTGGAGTGGTCTGTAGTAGAGTATGTATATGGTCCTAACACGTGGAGTGGTCTGTAGTAGAGTATATATATGGTCCTAACACGTGGAGTGGTCTGTAGTAGAGTATATATATGGTCCTAACACGTGGAGTGGTCTGTAGTAGAGTATGTATATGGTCCTAACACGTGGAGTGGTCTGTAGTAGAGTATATATATGGTCCTAACACGTGGAGTGGTCTGTAGTAGAGTATATATATGGTCCTAACACGTGGAGTGGTCTGTAGTAGAGTATGTATATGGTCCTAACACGTGGAGTGGTCGGTAGTAGAGTATATATATGGTCCTAACACGAGGAGTGGTCTGTAGTAGAGTATATATATGGTCCTAACACGTGGAGTGGTCTGTAGTAGAGTATATATATGGTCCTAACACGTGGAGTGGTCTGTAGTAGAGTATGTATATGGTCCTAACACGTGGAGTGGTCTGTAGTAGAGTATATATATGATCCTAACACGTGGAGTGGTCTGTAGTAGAGTATATATATGGTCCTAACACGTGGAGTGGTCTGTAGTAGAGTATATATATGGTCCTAACACGTGGAGTGGTCTGTAGTAGAGTATGTATATGGTCCTAACACGTGGAGTGGTCGGTAGTAGAGTATATATATGGTCCTAACACGAGGAGTGGTCTGTAGTAGAGTATATATATGGTCCTAACACGTGGAGTGGTCTGTAGTAGAGTATATATATGGTCCTAACACGTGGAGTGGTCTGTAGTAGAGTATGTATATGGTCCTAACACGTGGAGTGGTCTGTAGTAGAGTATATATATGGTCCTAACACGAGGAGTGGTCTGTAGTAGAGTATATATATGGTCCTAACACGTGGAGTGGTCTGTAGTAGAGTATATATATGGTCCTAACACGTGGAGTGGTCTGTAGTAGAGTATATATATGGTCCTAACACGTGGAGTGGTCTGTAGTAGAGTATATATATGATCCTAACACGTGGAGTGGTCTGTAGTAGAGTATATATATGGTCCTAACACGTGGAGTGGTCTGTAGTAGAGTATATATATGGTCTGACACGTGGAGTTGTCTGTAGTAGAGTATATATATGGTCTGACACGTGGAGTGGTCTGTAGTAGAGTATATATATGGTCCTAACACGTGGAGTGGTCTGTAGTAGAGTATATATATGGTCCTAACACGTGGAGTTGTCTGTAGTAGAGTATATATATGGTCCTAACACGTGGAGTGGTCTGTAGTAGAGTATATATATGGTCCTAACACGTGGAGTGGTCTGTAGTAGAGTATATATATGGTCCTTACACGTGGAGTGGATGTAGTAGAGTATATATATGGTCTGACACGTGGAGTGGTCTGTAATAGAGTATGTATATGGTCCTAACACGAGGAGTGGTCTGTAGTAGAGTATATATATGGTCCTAACACGTGGAGTGGTCTGTAGTAGAGTATATATATGGTCCTAACACGTGGAGTGGTCTGTAGTAGAGTATGTATATGGTCTGACACGTGGAGTGGTCTGTAGTAGAGTATGTATATGGTCCTAACACGTGGAGTGGTCGGTAGTAGAGTATATATATGGTCCTAACACGAGGAGTGGTCTGTAGTAGAGTATATATATGGTCCTAACACGTGGAGTGGTCTGTAGTAGAGTATATATATGGTCCTAACACGTGGAGTGGTCTGTAGTAGAGTATATATATGGTCTGACACGTGGAGTGGTCTGTAGTAGAGTATGTATATGGTCCTAACACGTGGAGTGGTCGGTAGTAGAGTATATATATGGTCCTAACACGAGGAGTGGTCTGTAGTAGAGTATATATATGGTCCTAACACGTGGAGTGGTCTGTAGTAGAGTATATATATGGTCCTAACACGTGGAGTGGTCTGTAGTAGAGTATATATATGGTCCTAACACGTGGAGTTGTCTGTAGTAGAGTATATATGGTCCTAACACGTGGAGTGGTCTGTAGTAGAGTATATATATGATCCTAACACGTGGAGTGGTCTGTAGTAGAGTATATATATGGTCCTAACACGTGGAGTGGTCTGTAGTAGAGTATATATATGGTCCTTACACGTGGAGTGGTCTGTAGTAGAGTATATATATGGTCTGACACCTGGAGTGGTCTGTAGTAGAGTATATATATGGTCCTTACACGTGGAGTGGTCTGTAGTAGAGTATATATATGGTCTGACACGTGGAGTGGTCTGTAATAGAGTATGTATATGGTCCTAACACGAGGAGTGGTCTGTAGTAGAGTATATATATGGTCCTAACACGTGGAGTGGTCTGTAGTAGAGTATATATATGGTCCTAACACGTGGAGTGGTCTGTAGTAGAGTATGTATATGGTCTGACACGTGGAGTGGTCTGTAGTAGAGTATGTATATGGTCCTAACACGTGGAGTGGTCGGTAGTAGAGTATATATACTGAAACGAAAAAGAAACGCAACATGGAAAATTGTGATTAATTTTGTATTAAATATACATATCTGTATAAAAATCGCCGATATAAACATGCAACCTGCCTAACACCCATACCAATCTTCAAAATCACCCAAGTGTGACTAGAGACCTATGCACTTCCGGCGCGGTAAAAACATCAAAAACCGTGCCTGTACAAACATATGCGTTCTTTTTTCATTCAAACCAGTATCAATTCATCACTAACATTGAGCCACATCATCGCCAATACTTTTGCAAACAATAATTCCTTTTACAATTATGCCACGGTTATCAAAGGTTGATAGAGGACGTGCTATAGCGATGCTTCTGGCAGGGAACACGCAACTTCACGTCGCTCGACAATTCAGAGTTCACAAATCGACTATTAGTCGATTAGTTTCACGTCTTAACGCAACAGGAAGAGTCGATGACCAGCCGAGATCAGGACGTCCACGCGTAACGTCGCGACGTCAAGACCGGGTTCTTAGGTTGGCACACCTGCGTAACAGGAGATTAACGGCCGCTGAAACGGCAAGGAATACGATTGGTAATCATAACCGTCGAATTCATCCCCAAACAGTGATCAACAGACTGCGTGAGGCTAATTTGCGTGCAAGGCGACAGTACGTTGGTTTACCACTAACACCGCAACGTCGAGCACGTCGTATGCAATGGGCAACGGCACATATGCCCAGACGTTTTCCTATGAGACGTTGGAGGTCTATGCTCTTCACCGATGAATCTCGATTCACGTTATTTCGAGCAGATGGCCGTCAACGTGTGTACCGGCGTCGAGGCGAACGTTTTGCTGACGCCTGTGTTTTGGAACACGACCGATTTGGGGGTGGATCAGTTATGGTTTGGGCGGGAATCTCCCATGGTTTGAAGACGCCTTTGGTGATAGTCAATGGGAATTTAACCGCCGTACGCTATCGGGATGAGATCCTTAGGCCTCATGTTGTGCCGTTTGTTAGGTAGCATCATCTAACCTTTCAGCAAGATAACGCGAGACCACACGTTGCAAGAGTCTGTAGAGACTTTCTTGCGACACAGAACATTGCTCCTATAGATTGGCCTCCATATAGCCCCGACCTGTCCCCAATCGAGCATTTGTGGGATGAATTAGACAGAAGAATTCGAAATCGCCGTAACCCCCCAAATACCCTCCCTCAGTTAGCAAATGCACTCGTCCAAGAATGGAATAACATTCCAATACGGAAAGTCAATGCCCTGATGAACTCAATGCAACAAAGAATTAGAGATGTGATAACTGTTCGAGGAGGACACACACGATATTAGGGCACGGTTTCAAAACTGCTGCCATTTCAACTTGGATTCACGTAGGGTACTACCAATCCTGACCTTCTAGCAAAGTGACCTGTTCTTAAAAATCTCTAAATATTGAATAAGGATGTTACATCAATATTCAATATTAACTATTACATATGAAATTTAAACATAATGCTCACAATTATTATTTTATTAAACCTACAATTTGAAGTTGCGTTTCTTTTTCGTTTCAGTATATATGGTCCTAACACGAGGAGTGGTCTGTAGTAGAGTATATATATGGTCCTAACACGTGGAGTGGTCTGTAGTAGAGTATATATATGGTCCTAACACGTGGAGTGGTCTGTAGTAGAGTATATATATGGTCCTAACACGTGGAGTTGTCTGTAATAGAGTATATATATGGTCCTAACACGTGGAGTGGTCTGTAGTAGAGTATATATATGGTCCTAACACGTGGAGTGGTCTGTAGTAGAGTATATATATGGTCCTAACACGTGGAGTGGTCTGTAGTAGAGTATATATATGGTCCTTACACGTGGAGTGGTCTGTAGTAGAGTATATATATGGTCTGACACGTGGAGTGGTCTGTAGTAGAGTATATATATGGTCCTAACACGTGGAGTGGTCTGTAGTAGAGTATATATATGGTCCTAACACGTGGAGTTGTCTGTAGTAGAGTATATATATGGTCCTAACACGTGGAGTGGTCTGTAGTAGAGTATATATATGGTCCTTACACGTGGAGTGGTCTGTAGTAGAGTATATATATGGTCTGACACGTGGAGTGGTCTGTAATAGAGTATGTATATGGTCCTAACACGAGGAGTGGTCTGTAGTAGAGTATATATGGTCCTAACACGTGGAGTTGTCTGTAGTAGAGTATATATATGGTCCTAACACGTGGAGTGGTCTGTAGTAGAGTATATATATGGTCTGACACGTGGGGTGGTCTGTAGTAGAGTATATATATGGTCCTAACACGTGGAGTGGTCTGTAGTAGAGTATATATATGGTCCTAACACGTGGAGTGGTCTGTAGTAGAGTATATATATGGTCCTAACACGAGGAGTGGTCTGTAGTAGAGTATATATATGGTCCTAACACGAGGAGTTGTGTGTAGTAGGGTATATTGTTGCCATATATATTTGTACAATGTCTAGCCCAATACTAAAATACAGGACTCAATATTTTACAGGAATCAACTCACAAATTTGGTATATACATGATGAAATGGGGCCAGTGTTTCCAGTAATTTTACAAGGGAACAACGGATTTTGTTTTAGATTACAACTTGGACAACAATCGAGAACCTTTGGCCCCTTTAGAAAACGAGAACGGAATAGTCATACACAAAACTGTTTACACAACAAAAACTAGCATTTTCTGTAGTCTATTTTCGTACTCAGCACATGTGTACGTGTAAATATTTCACGACCTATTTTAAAACGTAAGTATTCTTGTAAACAAGTAAGTGATATATAATTAAAGCCAGGTTGGGTTAAAATGTTGGATTTTTTTCTATGTTTTTGATGTGGTTACCATGGAAAAAATGTTTGGAAAGAAAAAAAAATCGAAAAAATGCACTGAAAATGTAGTTTATAAATATGTACATATATATGTAGGGTCATCGTCGGATACCCACGGTTGATCTCGCTTCGCTAACTCACTCATCACCCGTGGGCAAACTCGCCGAGAAATCCTCGTAAAATATGGTAATTCGTATATTAGAACGGACCAATCAGAACAATTCGGAACTCTCCAGTTTGAAGACCCGTTTCGTGGTACACCATACACAACAATGGCTGCGCCCATGAGAAAGCGTGTAAACGGCGAGTAGAAGACGTGTTCATAACGATGGCGGCGTCAATTAAGTCTTGTGAATTTTGTTTAAAAATCATACGAGAAAAGTCTTACAGGTCGTTGACTTCAAAAACGAGTCAAGAGCAATACATTGCTACTTATCGAAGTGATGCTTCCGTATAGATTATATTACGCTAATTCTGATTGGCTTAAAATCCCATCGCAAAACTGCACTGGAACCAATCAAATGCTTCGTACATATTAATTACCTACGAGGATTTCTCGGCGAGTTTGCCCACGGGTGATGAGTGAGTTAGCGAAGCGAGATCAACCGTGGGTATCCGACGATGATGTAGGGTGTGCTGTGCATGATGAACATTGAAAGATGAACTCAATGTTCGTCTGAGACATGCCTTTTATCTTACACTGATGCCTCGTACGAAGTGGGAAAAGACTTATACAGATAAGGTATCGCTTAGCTTAGTACAAAGTAGCGAGGTTGTCGTTGGCTCCGCGTATTACTATACCAATTGGCCGTAAATATTTATTGTAAAACGTTCAATATAAGCCGAACCCTGACCCTAACCCCAACCCAGCCGAAATCCTTTGTGGCGAACAAGTTAGCTTATTTCACTGATTTTGCTGTTGGTTCCAACTAGTGAAATGTGTTCCGCTCATTGTAAACCACGTTACAAACCTAATTAAAATTAATTTTAAAGTATTTCGTTTCCAATGAATGAAAACAATGTGATACCCGCACAGCTGATAGTCCGGAACATAAAGACAATTATCACAAAACAGACCCGTTCAGTCATGCCATACGGCCATGTAATAAATATGATATTTTCTCTCATTTCTAGGTGTGTAATACTGGCCTGTCTAGAGCAATACACCTATGATCGCTGTGGTTGTATTACACACCTACCCATGCAATACAGTCACGGCGTGACGTCACAATGGCACAACAATGACGTGACGTCACGAGTTCGGTAAAAGCTGATGCCAACAAGGAAAAATTGCGACGTGATGAAATTAAAACCTTCCACAATATTTTAACCGTGTACATAAGAAAGCTGAGATTATTTTTTCTGCGCAAACTAAGTTTGCAAATATGGGGTATGCTCGATCTCGCTGTATCATTTGTTTTCGTCAAAAGAATTCAAGGAAAAATTTGATATTTTCAAAATGGTGGCCAGTCAAAAGTATTTTCATGGTTTTTAAGCTTGTTCAGGTAGTTGAAATGAGAGAAAAATACTCCTTCATGACCAAAGGTGTAAGATAGGGAAATTCCACCCTCGGGATTTTCAAATTTGGCAAAACCCTCGGCAAAGCCTCGGGTTTTACCAAATTTGAAAACCCCTCGGGTGGAATTTCCCTATCTTACACCTTTGGTCATGAAAGAGTCTTATAATACATTGGTAAAAACACTATGACGTCTTAAAATAAGTGACGTCATTATGCTGTCATGCGATTGTCTCGGTAATGAAACTGACAAAGTAGAAAGTTGTCTCCCTTATACAGAACCGAATAAGAGAGTTTGGTGTATTTTCTCAAGAATATATTTTATACGTTATAAGTGATAAATAGAATCTTACACTCGTGTCAATGTAATATGGAATTTATTAAGGGTTCGTGACATATTTAAAAGTACTGAACTCATTTAACAGATTCCATGTTACTCTGACACGAGTGTAAGATCGTCTATATACAATAAACAGTATGTATGATTCCATATACTGTCAAAACATAAAATTTCGTTTATTTCGTGGTTTTAGAAAATCATTCACTCTCGAAATATAATTAGGTCATCATTTCTTTCCAAAAATGTTTAACTCATGTCTGTAAAATCTTAGCAATACTGGAAACCATCTCGAAGAATCTTGAAGAGTTCAATTTTTCTGTATTAATACTTGTCAATAGAACTTACCGCAGAATCGTCAAAGTCGGAAATAATGTTTCCGGCTGGACATGCGAGGATGGCCGAAGCTGCCCCTATCAGAATCAATACTTGCACTTGGAGGGCCATCTCCACTATCAATGTATCGCTACTGTGTCCTACACTCGGGCTCACTTTAAATACAAACCTATCGGTTGTCACTGACAGAGAGTTAAATGTTGCTTTAGAGGTTTTTGCGCTTGCGCAGAGAACGGTTGACAAGTCACAAGCCACTTCAGCTCTCTTGACGCATGCGCTACAGTATTATCGACTTTTAAAGGGTGCCAACTCGCCAACGGCAATAACCAATTATTAACAACATTCCAAAGAGTCACATAATCACCGACTCCATTTTAATATTTAGAAAGTAATGTTCTGGTGGAATTTCTAAGACGATCAAAATGCAGTTGTGATATAAATGCGGAAATCTTGAGAGAACTATACCTCAATATTTTCTAATCATGAGTTACCTATTGTTAAAGAACAGATATGAACTTGTGCGTTCCTTTATGAAAATTCTTCTCAAATACACACTTCAAACATTGGCTACGTGACGACTTGTTTTCCCAACAACCTTCGCGGATTTCTGACAATGAAGGCAGATGTACCCCTTTGTCTGTTTGACTCGCTGATATTTCGTTTCATTACTTTTGCCTCATAATTTATTGATTAATTCTATCTTTATCTTAAAAAAAAAATCATATGAACAAAACACGATTTTTCTTTCTGCTTCATTTTCGTGACTTTTAACCAGAGCAAGTTTGACGATGATTTTGTAAGGCTTGTGCAAGTCTTGGTGGGAAAATTAAACAACTTTGGTAGAGCAAAAAATACCAAAAACAAATCAAAGAAACAAAAAATGGAACTCGCTGATGTCTTGTGTTGTTTAAGATATTTATTTCAATCTATCACTATTTTTACATTATTTCGACATGGCTCATTATTATATGAAATCAACAACTGGCAGGCATTAATACAATTTCAAATCAACTTCATCGCAAGTTTAGTAAGGCATGCCGATAGTGAGTAAAATAGTTTCTTAAGAAGATCTAGATGTTAAAAATGACTCATTTGCTTTTTTCGTCAACAAATCTTAAATTTAATGAGAACAAGTTTTTGTTGCAAAACTGTTGGACAGCAAATCTTCAGAAGAAAGTCTCTTACTTACCTGTACAGACAACCACAAGGAGATTACCCGACAAACTTACTTTTTCTCGTCGGCTGTTACCAGCATTAATATTCTGTTCACGCTAAATTCACACAAGTTTCACTCTTGCTCTGCCATAATTATTCAAAGGAACGAAATAAGACTTAGTTTTACTGCATGTTTTAATGTAAACAATTTCTATAATAACGTCGCCCCTTCAGAGTACAAATCAAGATGCACAAAAATACACATGTAATTGATATATTTACGGTATTTCATGTAACCTTTAATATAAAACTATAAAGCACTTTTAGACAAACGATCATCTAATACAATTCTCAAAGAAGCGCGAAGCAAACGTGCGACAACATGAGAACAGTGTAACATTTGAAGCGTAATATATGATATCAGGCTTCAGAGACGTCATGATTGATAACTGAACAGAGCGTCATTTTGAACAGAGTTCTGAATGCAACTTTTGCTATTTCTCTTACCTAATAACATTTTCAAACAAAAAAAATGACATTAGTAGTATAGAGTATTGCTGTAAATGTCATAATGTGAACAAGGGCGAATTGTAATGGAGGAACAAAACAGAGGTCCCCCAAACCCCCGCCTTTCGGTTCACAATGTTCAAATATATTTCATTGGAAATAGATGGGGAGCTAGTCTGGACCCTTGGCGTACACATGTAAATGTGTTAAATTCAAGGGAGCCATGGCGGCCATATTGGATGTCGGAAACAAATCAGAAAAATGTTTTTGACGCCGCATCGCAGTTATACATGTGCAAACTCATATAAAGTTTAACTAAATTCTGTAGTACGTTTTTCGAAAGAAATGACGGAAACTCCCCGGCAGAAGAAAACAAACGAAATAATAATAAGAAGAAACGGAGAAACAATATGTCGCCCCAACAAAAATTGATACGGATATAAAAGGTTTTACAAAACGGAAAATTCTTTGTGATTTATCACTACTATAATGGAATAAATATGAACATCGTAAGTGTTTGCTAATATATTTTTGAAAATAGTTTGCCGCTTTAATTTCAAAGAAGTCTTTCCCGCATGAGGTAGTACCGAAAGTTGAAAATGTGTTTTTAAACCGCGCTTTGCGTCGCTTAGGGGTTTAGTAACCACAGTTGACAAAAGAAACTAGTCCCATGACTTGCTGATATACGTGCATGGTTTGATGAAAAAAATACATGCACTATTGTCGAATAGCATAATTATTATCTGATGAATGGTATCGTTACATCGCAAATGTGGCGGAAATATGTTTATAAACAAGCTTAGCAAATATATATTTTAAAAGGTATATCAGTATTTTAACCAATTTGCGATGAAATGGTGATACTCGACATAAATTAGGGTTTTGGGGTCATAACCAATACCATACATCCTTGCAACATCTATTAGTCTTTATTCTGGAAATTGCATGTCTTTGGCCTAGATAGATATCCTGAAAACCCGCCAACTTTCTGTGCACGCCGCTAATTGCCTTACGTCGTACACTAATGGGTGTGATTCCATTTTGAACGCGTCTGTTATACATTTAATTGCATTGTCAAATTTCAAAATTAACTTGTCAGAAGAACAAAAGGTGAGCTAAGGTCAGTTGAGGACTAAGTGAATTAGTCTATTTTGATATATATCTTAACATAAAGTATGGTTATACAATAAGGACGACGAAATACATTTAGATTAAAATCAGGATCGGTGATAATGTAATTTATAACTCGGATGGTTAGACAAATCAATCAGCTAGAGAGAACTTCCAGCTTGAAATGCATACTTCTTAAAGTAACGATAAACGTGATGATTTCAATTTTCCGATCGTGAACTTTCCACTTCTTGATAACAACATCTCTGCTTCTCCAACGAATGGTGTTTACATGTCGCAGTAGATTCGATATTCAAAAGCTTGCTCTAGGTATCGTGATTTTCGTGAACGATGTCGACTGCTCACAAACAAACTAATAACACAAGGATTCGAGAGTGCAGCTTGATTAAAACTATGGTCGCCATCTTTGTCTCATTGAGAACTATTCTGTATCTTTAAGTGATATGAAGATGGACGTTTTGTATTATGCTCATTAGTGTGTTTTCTTGTTGTGATTGGAAATAATACTCAGTTCTTATTTTAAGAACTTGATGTTTACTTGGATGTGACAAAGATTTACATGGCGGGTGTCGTCGATGAAGCAGAATACGCTTACTCTTCCGGAACACCTGGTCTTAAATCCATTTGATAACCATGCAATAATAAGCCGAAAACGAAGTAAACCTGAGCGGTATCTAACAAGCAACTCTTGACAGGAAAATCGAAAAAAAAATGAAAATAATTCAGGTGGGGCCCACAGCAAGCCGAAATTAGAAGACAGTTGAAAATGGACGCGTGTTTACAAATACCGAGTTTCAACTGCTGCTGTACCGGTAACCGCGTAAGAATTCATCTTGAATGTTGCTGATAGCAGTTAATCTTAACTAAATCTATAAATATAATAAGTTAAGAGGCTTGATTTTCGCTTCAAGTTTTACCGAAAGTTACATATATTGGACCTTTAACCCATTCATAATGTTACAGTTTAACAATCTTAAGGAAGCTGGCCATGGCTCATGAGAATTTATGAAATCAACTTAAGTGAAAGCTATTTGTTTCTATGAATAAATAATACTTCCGAAGTGAGCCAGATTAACGATAGGTCATGGGCAATCATTGGTGTAATGGTTTTAAAATTTGGCGAGAAAAGAGCTCATTTAGAGTTTTTATGAGAAACATAAGGCAAAAAAAGAAGACTTTTCAAAAGATGGAAAAGAAAGGGAAGAAATAAATATAACTTTGAGAAGTTGTTTCAGATTATTATTTAAGATCTATATTTCCAAAGAAAAATAGGGATCACTTGGCAATTTTCAACATGTGTTAAGGAAAAAAGCAGAGGACTTCCGAAAAATTAATTAATTTTTAAAACAGGCAGAATAATGTTCATTAACGTAATATGCTGCAGTAATATACCATTTATACACAAGGATCCCCGTGCCACAGCCAACTACTGTATCAAAGTACATGTATTTTGTTTATTTAAATATATTTTATTTGCAAATATTCAAATGGGATCATACACAAGTTAAAAAACTTATAAATTGTCTTCTCACGTAAAACATAAATTGTGATATATACATTTGACCGCAAATTAGAAAAGAATAGATGATGTATTATTTATGAAAAGAATGCCATAAGTTGTACTGTGGGTCTATAATGAGAAATAATAACGGTTATGAAAACAAAAATCTAACACTGAACAACAGGGTTCTGAATGAAAAATGAAGTAGACATTCCATCTGTAGCGCAACGATCAGTTTTCTGGGGGGTTGGGAGGGGGGGGGGGGGGGTGGTGATGGGAGGAGGGCGCTTCAACTCTAGCAGTAGCTATAAGATTACAAAAATAATAACAAAGTTTCAATTGAAATTATGAAAATGCGAAAAACAAAACAATTTCTTCATTTTCTTTGAGATCGTATAGGCGATGTGTTGTCTATGAATACCAAGACATCTGATCGTACTTGAACTATTGAACTTGAAATCGATGGCAATACCGACTCTGAAGCAGCCTTTACTTACAAAAGGGACCAACAAGTTAAATGACGACTTACTACTAAGTCATAGGGTTATAAACTTAACGATTCCGATTTTCCCTTTCTTAATAGTAACTTCCCTGCTTATCCAACATCAGTGTTTTAAAGTGGCAGGTGATTGGTTATTCAAGGGCTTGCTCTAAACATTGAGATGTCCGTGAAAGATGTCGGCTGTTGACGCATAAAAATACAACAAAACATGCGACAGATACAGGTTGATGAAGACTATAACAAATATGCAAGTTTTATTGTCACTATCGTGAACTCATTGGAGAATATTTTGTATCCTTGTCTTATAAGAAGATGGATGGTTTTGAATATATGCTCATTAGTGTGCCATTTTATTATGTTATTAATACCTTTATTCTCACTTTAAGGCCACGGCATTAACTTGGATGTGACTATTACATGGAAGGTCGCGTCTTCCTAACATTGATAACATCGGAACACCAGGTCTTATTCCCTTGTAATTTTACAAGGGTCTCCATGCAAATTTTTCCTTTGTTCATGTTTTGCCTCTGGTTTAATCGATTTTGAGTTCGGATTATGATTTTATTGACGCTTATGTTTTCTCTTATTTTCCCTCTAGATTTAGATGCTTCGATTTTCAGTTTAAGGACATAATAGAACGCTTTGTTTGATTAAGATTTGGTCACCAAGTTAGTTTTGCTTCCGTTCGAAGTTTTTAAAACGAAAACAGTTGAACCTACATGCCGGAAGAATTGAAACATGCTTTAAAACATTTAAGAATTTGTTTTCAGTTTCAGATATAGGCTGTTAAATATTTTGATATTGACATTTATCATTTTGATATTTTTTTATTTTATATATCACATGGACATTCCTTGTATGTATATTGAACTTATGACATGGAACTTGTACATCTGTATATCTCTGTAGACGTAAATTTCTCTCAAGGTACTCCTTAAGTAAATGCACAATGGAACAATTTTCAACCCTTCTATTTGAAATGTGGTAATGTTTGTATATCGTAAAACCATCCCTTGATCTTGTCTTTCCATTCTTTTGGAATTGCTTTCTTTACCTGACTTACCTGACTTATCCAGTCTCTCTTTTCTTTCAACTGTTGGTAAATTTTAATTTCATCTAAACCACCATCATTATCAACTATGTCGTTGACGAAAATTAACCCAGATTCAATCCAGCTCTTGGAAATTAAAGAAATGCCATTAATTTTGATATATTTATTTCCCCAAATAATCTCCCGACGGATGTCCTTATAGTTATATTCACCAACCGGTGTATCATCGTTTCTAAGTTTCAACCACGATTGTACGACATTAATGTAAAATTGAGGTACATCGTTTTTTTGGAAGATCACGTGTACGTCCAGGAGACATTAAAATAGTTTAATGGCGCCACCGAGCTTTTCCAAATAAAAATTTGGGATCACCTTCCAACAGGCGTCTTCAGGAAATACTAACCTTTGTATCCAGGAAATGTTAAGAACATCTATATGCGATTCGACATCCCGGATAAAAAGACCGCCTTCCGATTTTTCACTATCATGACACTACGTTTAACACGTTCTGGCCCATTATTCCAAATAAAACGATAAATTTTCCTTTCAAGCTCCTTAATTTGTTCTTTACTTACGCACTGGACACTTGCTAAGTATGTTATCTGTGGTATTATTACAGACTGAACAACCACAGATTTCTTATAATGGTCAATTTTCTTTTTTTCATTTTTTTTATTAGATCGTCGATACTTGTTATTTTATCTGCCAAATTAAGATTGGAACTTACTTTTGAATTAGTTCCGAAGTATATTCCCTACATTTAAGAATTTATTAATTATCATCAGTTTAGTTTTATGAATTTATCATTACTGCCACATTTTAATAACTCTTATAAATTTCTTGTCTTGGATACGACTAATCAAAAGAAAGAACAATGCTGCCAGTAGTTCAACATTCGCGTGTTTTCTTTTTGTTATTAATTACGAAAAAGACAAAAAATTAGAAATCAGTCCTTTAGTTATTCTGTTATAAATATTTTAGATAACCATTCTACCAAATATTATCATAATGGAATTTACAATATCGATCTGAAGTATTGGTATGATCATACCGATGTTTTTTTCTTGTCTATTATACCGATGTACACTTTGAAGCCATGTTTTTGGTTTGCCCATACTTTGTTACTTTTAATGAGGCCTGTAGATGATCATTATGGCCTCTAGGCTACTAGTTGTCAATGCATATTAATGGACGTTATCCAAAAATTTGACATTTATGTAGTTTACTCTACCGTTCAAATATTTTAGGAGATTTGCCAAGGATGATACGCCTCAGGGAGTATATTGATATAATACCTACACAATACGTACAGCGTTAATGTATTCAGTCATGTTACGGCTTTTATACAATTAAGAAATGATTGGTGATTTAATAACAGTTGAATACACAATATGGAATCACCATTTACCGATAGATACAGACAATGGCACTGCTAATTAACACATTAGCCTGCATATTCAACGATGAAAGCATTTTGCATTTGATAAACTGACAGCAGTAATGGACGTAAAATTGTACTTAAACTTAAAACTACATGTAGTTGATACATTTTGTTCTGTTAAGATTTTAAGAAATTATTTTTCCTCATCTATTTTTCCTCAAATCACACCTGGTCTTATAACTTGAACTTTTACAATATATAAGAGAATACCGTAGCGTTAACAAAATCATAATCCGAACTCGAAATCGATTAAACCAGTGGCAAAATATGAACAAAAGAAAGATTTACATGGAGACTCTTGTAAAAGTACCAGAGAATAAGACCAGGTGTTCCGGAAGAGTAAGCGCATTCTGCTTCATCGACGACACCCGCCATGTAAATCTTTGTCACATCCATGTAAACATCAAGTTCTCAAAATGAGAACCGAGTATCATTGTCAATCACAACAAGTAATCACACTAATGAGCATATTCAAAAACGTCAATCTTAATATCACTTAAAGATACAGAATATTTTGTCAATGAGACAAAGATGGCGACCATAAAATTTGCCTATAGTTCTGATCAACCTGCATCTCTCGAATCCTTGTGTTGTTAGTTTGTTTGTCAGCAGTCGACATCGATCACGAACATCCCGATAGCAAGCCATAGAATATCTAATCAACTGCGACATGTAAACACCATAGGTTGGAGAAGCAGGGATGTTACTATCAAGAAAGGGAAAGTTTATGATCGGAAAATTTATCGTATAGCTCAGTAGTAAGCTGTCCACCCTGTAGTTTACAAATGTCTCCATGTCAATCTTTCCCTTTTTCATATTTTGTTCCTAGTTTAATCTATTTTGAGTTCGGATTATGGTTTTGTTGACGCCTCGGTATTCTCAGTTTTTTTATTTTTTGTTTTGTTACTCCTCATTTACAAGCAGTTGTGTTTCATACCTTCTCTTAACTTTTCATATCATACACCAAAGTACGTAAGTATGACAAAAGGCATAAAAATAATTATTCGAGATACTTCTTTGACTACTGCTTATATCACACCCAAACCAAAAACAGTACCTTCTTGTTTCATATGAAGTCGCATGTTTTTTATTTTTGCAAATCAGTATGCCTTCTTGTTGTGATTGAGAATGATGCCCCAGTTCTCACTTTGATGACGTGACATTCACTTGGATTTGAACTTGATTTACATGCTGATTGTCGCAGAAATTTTGCTTCCTCTTCCAGAACACCTGTTTTATTCTGTTGTACTTTTTCATGGGTCTCCTCGTAAATCTTCAATTTGGTCTTGTTATACCACTAGGTTAATCAATTTTAGAGATCGGATTATAGTTTTATTCATGTTTCGGTATTCTCTGATTTTTTTTTACCATAACGGGATATATATGTTCTTGAAAATCTTAGTTTTCCTTTATCTATGAATCGCATTATTTTCGTGAAAAAGTTTTTTACATGGACACCCCTGAAATAGTACAAAAGAATAAGACCAGATGCTCGGAAGAGTAAGCGTCTTCTGCTTCACTCGACGACACCCGCAATGTAAATCTCCGTCATACCCAAGTAAATATCGCGTCCTCAAATTTGGAGCAAATAAGCATTCTCAATCAAAACTGGTAAGCACATTAATGAGCATATTTAAAAACAAAACATGCACCTGTGTGAACAAGGATACAAAATATTGTTCTCAAAGATGATGCACATAAAGCATTTCACCATAGTCTTCATCAACCTGTATCTTTCGACTCCTTGGGTCGTAGGTTTTTGGAGTTTGGAAATAACTCTGTTTAAATATATGCAATTAAGCGCCGTTCTATTTTACGATTTTTTTTGTCATATTCTTTAAACGTTGTCATCACTTAATTCAATATTTTGCTTGCAAATGTCTTAATCATATTTTACATTTAGTGGTAGTTTATGTTTGATCAATAAGTAATTAAAAATGCAGTGATCAACTTTATAAGAACTTTAAGGGTCCCTTCCCCACTACATTTCAATTTTTCGTAAAATACCAACACCTCCAGTACCTTTGTTCCCTTTAGGAAATAAATAAATCTTGGTAAAAAAACCACAAAGAGTTGTTACTGTCATCTATTAGGTCATATAGACTGGTGGTGGTATAACGCCATGGTAGTCTATACAACCAAGAGCTTTTGGTTGCCATGTAATCCGTAAGTTCCACATGTCTCTGGAGCCAGGATTTAATTCGACCGGGCCCCGTATTCATAATATGATATAAACTTTTTTTATTTTACAACAATTATGAAACAAGTTATCCAACTTATATTCGTCACTCTTGTTGGCCCGGATGTTAGTGCGCGAGGGGTCTTATTGTGGGAGGAAACCGGAGTACCCGGAGAAAACCCACGTGGTCGGGCAGGTGACCCGATAACTTTTCACGTTCGGTCGGGGAATCGAACCCCGGCCGCCTTGGTGAAAGGCAAGTGCGCTATCCACTGTACCACCAGACCACCCCGTATTCATGAAACCGTTCTCATGCTCAAATTTTGTCTAAACTATTAGACAATATCGTGGTTTTCTTTAATTATAAAAGACATCAGAAATTAACTGATAAGTGTTTTAGAATTGGCGAGAAAAAAAATTTTATCTAGATCTATGTTTTGATAATATCAAAGGAAAAATAGAGGTCATTTGGTCCTTTTTTGGAAATGTGTTGTGTAGGGAAAAAGCAGAGGTGTTTCGAAAACTTGACGCATTTTTGAACAGGCTGTTTTGACAACTGACAAGCGATAATTGCAAATCTCCATATCTATACATCTTGTACTAAGTTTCTTTATTTAGAAAATCTAACAAAGACCGTTTCTTATTTGAGGTTGATAGTTTCATAACTAGTTATGTTCAAATTAGGTGTCTGCAAAATTTTATTATCAGATGAAATTATCACACGTTTTCTTAGTTTTGTAAACATGTTGAATTATATCACTTACGCCTAAGTATGAACCCGTGGCAAATGAACATTTAAAGATTGTTATCTTCAACCAATTTTATTAACAAAGTTCAGGATTGCACTACTGGTTGCAAAGTGAAATAGTGTCCATTAAAGACAATTAGTGTTAAAGTGGATTGATTTGTCCCAGACATATTTTCTGATACAACCAATGCACACACTCGTTTGCCTTTTCTTATATCACAGAAGAAAGGGATACGATTCAGCTGCTAAAACATACTGATTATTTGAACCAATGAATAAAAGTATCCAGTTTACTTGGATGTTCCCAAAATTTACATGGCGGGTGTCGTCAATGAAGCGGAAGACTTTTTCTTCTACCGGAATGACTGGTCTTATTTATTTTCTTGGTAAAATCTTTCTTTTGTCCACATGTCCCCACTAGTTTACTCAAATATGGTTTAGTTGGCGCTTTGGCATTCTGTTGTTTGAATACTTCGATAAAAACCCACATGAGTTCTTTACCTGCTGGACGAACATATACTTTTAGCAGGTTTATAAAAATGGTTATGAGTTAGTTTCCACATTAGTTTAGATTTTTTTGGGTTCCCACCTTTTGGCCCTAGCATCACTGAGGAGTCCTAGGAGGACGAAACAGCTGTAAGATGCAGTTGTATTTTTTTTTCGGCATGCTGTATACATTACTTAATTTAAAAGGTGCAGCATATATGTGTGTGTTACGTCATCATTAATGTGTCGCAGATTCATGTGAAATGAAACAATTCTCTTCAAACCGAAACGGAACATTTTCTCATTTCTTCACCCGGTATGATTGTAACAAAGACTTTATTTAGGTAGATTGTTTTTTTTTCGTAAATGAAAATAATTCATGTAGGGTTTTATTGTTCAAAATAAGGGAGATGCTATTAAAGAGTTCTGGCGAGTAATCATGCATGTACTCAGAATTTATCGTTTGCGTTTTAATATTTAATAAAATATGAATTTAAATGGTAAATTTTAAAAGATAATATAATTCCTATCAATTAGGCTACAGTTCAGTAGATTAATTACATTTCACAAGTTAAATACAAGAAAATACCAACTTGATATAACCACTGCTTATCACATCACTTGTGATGATATAAGGCCCGATAGCATTGCGAAGTATTTGTGTTCTACTTTTTTCATTGTTTCAACGATAAAATCATATGGTGTATGGAAATTTTAAAACCTTCATAGTATTTTGGAAACTAACAGATATTCGATAAAATTACTATGTTTTTGAATTTGTTAAAAGACCTAAAAGCTTTTTGGAATCTCGAAATATACAACAGAAAGAAAATTCATTGGTTCCGTTAAATTCACTCGTATTGTATATTATTTTTAATAATTTCTCTTGAAAAATATTTTTAAAAAATGCTTCCTTACTCGTGAATTGTATTTGACATTAACAAGAAACCATTGAAAAGCCTCTATATACCTCGTCAAGACAAACACAGTCGACTCACGAGGCCTGGCCGTATAAACTTAAGTGCAATTATATGCTGTAATACGAAATATGATTATTAAAATGTTCTCGACGCATGCGCGGTGAAACAGCAGCACTCTGAACTCTGTAGCCTACGGACAAATTGTATGTGAGTATATATATAAGCATTTCTCTGGTGTCCAATACGGCATTGGTAACACGCACTGAAGATGGCTTTCCACCTGCAAGTATTGCTTCTTCTTGGGACAGCTTCGCTACTTCAGGCCGCATGTCCATTTGTACCAGTCTTAAGCGACTTCGACCCAGCCAGGGTATTGTATACATTTACTTGTAATATCATTTGTACCAGTCTTAAGCGACTTCGACCCAGCCAGGGTATTATATACATTTACTTGTAATATCATTTGTACCAGTCATAAGCGACTTCGACCCAGCCAGGGTATTGTATACATTTACTTGTAATATCATTTGTACCAGTCATAAGCGACTTCGACCCAGCCAGGGTATTGTATACATTTACTTGTAATATCATTTGTACCAGTCATAAGCGACTTCGACCCAGCCAGGGTATTGTATACATTTAGTTGTAATATCATTTGTACCAGTCATAAGCGACTTCGACCCAGCCAGGGTATTGTATACGTTTAGTTGTAATATCATTATAGCGCTGTTCGTGCTGAATGTTTTCCGCTAAATTTTAATTTCGCTAATTACAGTTTCTGTATACTGTATTGCTTTTTAATTGTTATTGCGCTTATCTTTTTAAAATTCGATCTTGTGCTTGAATTTGGAATTCGAAAAAAAAGTCTAGTTTGGTCAACTCCAATTTTATCGCTTTCTACAAAGTCAGGATGAATAACTTTCATTCGTTGTGGATAATGACAACGTTTCTCATTTTTATCAAAACTGAGCATTGTTTGTTTTTTTTCCCTTGCATGCGATAGTGTGTTGACTACAACAGTACTAATTGGTTCAGCCATTCAACTGAACAATGTATTTGAATTGCAATTTTGATATCGCCACTACAATAGAAACAGACCCGCTTCACATAATGATTATTGATACCCCTCTCTCTGCTCTGAACTTTTCATGGCATCATTCCTTATTCCAAAATTATGAGAATATCATACATTTTTGAATTTCGGAGGCACAACTAGAAACAACTTCTGAAATAGGTTCTTAGGGAGTTAGGATATCTCAACGTTTTGCCACTTTACCTCTGCAGCAACTCTTATTACTTTAAACGATTTTAAATTGTATGAAGAATACAGCATAATACACCTTTTTACAATGAGATTTGACTAGTAACACAGAAGTTCCTCTTCGATACTACCCACCACAAGTCGTCCACCTCTTGCTGGCGGGCTCGAGAGTTTCACGAAACTAGCTGCAGGTCGATGTTTATTTCCCGGAATTCGGGGGTTCCTCTACTTCTAAAACTTGACACGTCCTTAAATGATCATATAAATTATAGCCTTTTGATGAGGTCGATACATGGTTTTATCAACCGGAGAAAAAATATCGATCGAGGACGATAACACTGGCGCATCGAACATGATATACGCTAGTAAAAATGACAAACTTTATCGCGGCCATACCCTCCATTCATCCCCATAATGTTCTCTCTTACTGGCGTTCATCTTCTTTTAATTTCAGATTACCACTATTTCGTTATGTTATTTTTTCTATGCTAAGACGTTTATTGTTTGATCCTTGGTACGATTTTCACGTTAACTTTCTTCTGGAACACTCTCTGCTACGTTTATTGTTTGATCCTTGGTACGATTTTCACGTTAACTTTCTTCTGGAACACTCTCTGCTACGTTTATTGTTTGATCCTTGGTACGATTTTCACGTTAACTTTCTTCTGGAACACTCTCTGCTACGTTTATTGTTTGATCCTTGGTACGATTTTCACGTTAACTTTCTTCTGCAACACTCTCTGCTACGTTTACAAGGGTCTCCGTGTAGATCTTTCCTTTTTTCGTATTATGCCCTACTTAAATCGATTTAGAGTTCAGATTATGGTGATGTTGATGCTTTGGTATTCTCTATTTTTTTTTTAATATAGAAATTATCTTGTAGGGTGAAAATTTCGGCTTATTCTTATGAAACCCATTAGAATATTGTCAAAACTGTCCAAAATATTATACAGTAAATGAAACTTTTTGATACTACCTGAATCTGAACCATTTACAATCGGCACAGGATTTGTATACTCCCTTTTCTCTTCTTTCGTATTAACTATTTCCTACTCTTTATCCTTTCTTCTTTTACTTCCCTGGACAAAACTGATTGAAACATGTACATCTACCAAGTTATAATATTTAATTTATAATCATAATAGTAAATTAACTCTTTGTGGTGTTTTTTTTTATGGAAAGGGGTATATAAGTTGTTTTGAACTTGTCTCTTATCCATTATTTGTCCTCATCTGAAAATAAAAACAAGATATCAAATATGTTCCGAAATGATTTGATTCTGTTTTTCCACAGTTCGAAGGGAAATGGTATCAAGTGGAATGGTTGAACACAGGATGGGCCTCAGTGTTATTTGACCAAAGTACGCGATGTTTAGAAATGACGTTTGATGAAACTGGAAACGGTTCTTTCGCGGCTTTTTCAACCTGGGATTTCGAGTACGTACGAACACGAGTTCAACACATGGTCACAAGATACATGTAGATTGACCAGTATTCATTGAACAGTACTTACACTTAAGCAAGGAATATGATCTCAAATCTATTTTCATGTAACTCACTTAAAGGCCCAATATACGTAACTTCCGTCAAAACTTGAAGCGAAAATCAATTCTAATAACTTATTACATTTATAAATTTAGTTAAGATTAATTGATATCAGCAATATTCAAGATAAATTCTTTTGTGGGTATCGGTACAGCAGCAGTTGAAACTCGGTATTTGTTAACGTGCATCCATTTTGAGCTGTCATCTAACTTCGGCTTGTTGTTTTAGTGGTCCACAACTAAATTATTTTGAATGTTTTGGAATATTTTGTCCAAAATTTCTTAGTAGCTACTGCTCAGTTTTTATTCGTTTTAGCCTTATTTTGGATGATTATCAAATGGATTTTTTTCAGATTAAAAATTCTCTGAAGATTCGTATATTGGGCCTTTAACAAAAGGGTCCTATGTAAACCCTAATAAAATCACCTTTAGTTCTTCAAAGTGCTTCCAATAAACAGAATTTCTTACACTTGAATTTGTCCTGAAGCACAGCTTCTTAGTTTGAACGAATCCATAACATTTCTTGATAAAAATGTACTAAATGCTTTATTAAACAAATTTCAGGTTTGGACAATATTTTATTCCGACTTTCATGAACAGCGATTATAACCGCATAAGTAACAGCTTCCCGTCCTATTTCCAGACCAACAGAGTCCCGTGTAAGTACTGCTACATTCTTGGTTTGCACAATTTTTCTGACATTTATTTTTTTTTGGCATACTGTATGCATTACTTAATTGAAAATGTGCAGCATATGTGTGTGTATAACGTCATCTTTCATGATAGGGGGTGTTAGACTCTACTAGTGGATTTTTTAGTCCCCGGGGTGTGCTGGAGCCTCAATAACCACAAATATTTCATTTGAGTAGTGACACAGTAGAAAATATACACATTTTTGCAATACATGATTTGAAATTATACAGAACTAGTTTAGTTTTACTTCTAAATTCATAAATTAAAGAGTTTCACACACATGGCTCTTCTGCTTCTACATTAGTTTAGATTTTTTTGGATCCCACCTTTTGGCCCCTAGCATCACTAAGAGTCCTAGGAGGATGAAACAGTTGCATGATGCAGTTTCATTCATGTTTTCGGCATGCTGTATCTATTACCAAATTTAATAGGTACAGCATATGTGTGTGTGTTACGTCATTTTTCCATTGACTTTATGATACCATAAACTAAGCATAAAATAAAAAGTACAAACACTTATTCCTTATAGGGGTAATTTAGTGATATATTTGGCACGGGCTTTCCCAGTTATTAAACTGACACATCAGCCATACCATACGTGGTATCTAATTTTCAAATACGGACTCTTATGTCCTGATATATTCATTTTCGATTCAAATTGAAGTAGAATATTGTCGATTGACTTAATTGCCTCTTATAGTAATGTAAACATTTCGATAATTAATTTGTTGTCTCGCCTCGGCGATAGTCGAGAAAGCGAGACTTAGGTGTTATTTTTCCGGCGGCGGCATCAACTTTTGCGTTAAAGTCCACTTTTCACAGTTATAATTATCCAATTGCATTGAAAATTAGTAACATTACTCAAATCATCATACTCAATACCTGACCTCAATTTAAAAGAAATCGTGTTTCAGCTTTTTGTGTTTTGGGGCAAAAACATGGGAATTTTGAGAATTTGCTTTAAAGCCCACTTTTTATAGTGTTACTGATATTCGATCGAATTGAAACTAAAAGTAGTTACTAATATCATCATACTGAACATCTAACTGAAATTTGGAGGACAATTTTATTTGCGGGTTCTTGTTTTGGGGGGAAAATATATGGAAAGATTGAGAATTTGCGTTTAAGTCCACTTTTTATAGTGTCACTGATATCGGATTTAATTGAAACTGACGGTAGTTACTAATATTATCATACTAAAGACCTTACTGACATTTAATTTATTTGCAGGTTTTGCTGTTTTGGGCAAATACTTGGGGATTTTGATAATTTACGTTAACATCCACTATTTATAGTGTTATTCATATGTATTTAAATTGAAACCTGGCCAATTATAGTTACTGATATCATCTTGCTGTATATATTTTGTCTAACTGTTTTTTCCGTTGGGACTTAAACATTATAAGCAAAGCGGGAAAGGCGAGACATAAAACTACGCGTAATTCTTGTTTTGCTACTGGTATTGACAATGCATCTTATTACAAGCTAGACAAAAAGTTGGTATGTAGTAATATAAAATGATATTTGACATATCGGAATTAAACAAAACACTCCTTTTCTATTTTCATAAAAACCTGATATGTTTAATAGTCTGTCACTTATGTGTCATCATGTTACATTCTATTTTGTACGTTGTATGTTTATGCATGATAATATATATTGTCCGACTTTCCTCGATTCTCATTGGCTTAAATACAGTCACGTGGAGGTCAATATTTTGTGATATTGACCTGGGCCCGTATTCATGAAACTGTTTTCATGCTCAAGCATGGATTTTGTGCTCAAGTCAGCTTTCTTGTAATCTGCTTAAATCGTGTCAAACGTGGAAAAAGTAAAATATAAACATTGAATCAGTATTTGGCTTCAAACATCTTCAAATTATTTCCAAATCTTCCTCAAAATATCATTTCATCATTAATTTATAACTGGATCAAGAAATTGGGCTTGAGCACAGAATCCATGCTTGAGCATGAGAACGGTTTCATGAATACAGGCCCTGATGTTTCTACTTTTAGAAACACCGAGTCCATATTTCGTTAATGACGTCATAATAATTGTGACGTCACAATGCCTCTGAAATTTCGTACTTCATCAAGGTACATCATTTATAGATATAATGTGATTCAGGCTTTTGCAACAACACATTTTATTGCATAAATCAAGCAAACGGATTGGGCACAAGTTATAACAACAAAAAGAATACTTAAGCATGCAAAGCTCCAGAAAATGTACAAATTATCCCGAAGATAATAATATTATGTAAAATAAAGCAAAATATTTCATTAAGATAATGTGAAAAGTATCATTTTTTTCAAACAATTCAACTAAAGCGCTCTAGAAGATGACATGTAATATACAGTGACGTTGTTTTTTTTTTTTTAATTTTCTTTTGTTTATATTCCTTGCATTTACAATTTTTTGGTGATTTTCCTTAATCTTTTTATGGACGGATTTGTACAATAGTTGGTCAATTTGTAAAGAATATCCATATTGTTTTCCTCATAATATTTATCTATTTCCCATTGTGTATTCATGGAACAATACAGAATTATCTATCCTGCTTATTTCCGTTCGACACCATTTCTCTATATGACGCAACAAAAATAACGTTCAAATAGCATCCAAAAAAATGGATGTTGTAAATAAAATTATGATTTCCCAATGAAACTATTATGAGATGAAATATGAAAGAATTCTTAATGGGTGTACAAGATTTCATTTAAAGTGATCCATAAACAACGTCAAGAAAATTCATTGAAACAAGTTGGAAATACAAAGAATATATATTATAAAGCGAAATAAACGAAATAAAAGACTTTTGGCATGTCACTGTATTCATCTCACCTTTACAGGGATACCGTTACCAAAGACAACGATCTACGTGTTAGACACAGACTACAAGAAGTACGCTATCCTGTACTCATGTACTGACGTCGGTTTTGGACTCGATCCTGCTGGTACGTATCGACAGCTTGTCGGCTATTAGTACACCTGTCATCTGTCTGTCTGTCTGTCACCTTTTTGGGGTTTCCATTTAATATATCTGCAACGTATGTACACATTGAACATGGAATTATCTAGGTCAAGTTCTGATTTGCTTATGGTTGCATGATTGTTTACAGAGTTATGGCCCTTGGACTGAAATTTTCCAATAATTCAGTTTTCGTTCATTATCTCTGCAACGTATGAACATATTGAACTGAAATTTGGTATACAGATGCATCATGGTAATATCTAGGTCATCGTCTAATTTTTACCGTCGAATACTTTTTGACAAGATATCCCCTTCCCTCGGTGATCAAACAATTGTTATTATAGTTACGGTACATTAACAATTATTTATATACTTCCGTACCGGTCACATAAATAACCATAATATTATGCTTCAGAAATGTCATGGATCATCCACCGAAAGAGAATAGGCTTAACCAACCGCAGAAGGAAAAACATTCTAGCTGCATTGACAACAGATCTCGGAATGACGTTCATTGACGCATCCCGTTATAGTAGAATCGACAACACCAATTGTGGAAGTGATGGAGGCGGCTCAGGAAACTCCACTACGACCCAGCAACCCGTTTAATCACGACCCAGCAACCCTGATTAATCACTACAACCATGTGGTCCATACGTAGTCTGTGTCTTCTTGTTCTTTTTCTTTATGACGACAAGTCTTCAGAACCAAGTTTTAATGTTGTAGTCTGATTAAACATGATTGAACACAACTTTCGTTTTCATTGTTTTGAATTCCATGAGTTAAAATATAACCAAATCTGAAGGGTGTCATTTAAGGGCGGCCATTCGGTGTGTGTGATGTGGGTGTGTGCGTTGAGTGCGTGTATATATGGGAGGCTGCGGCAAGCCTCCTTACGGTAAACCGGAGGATATTTTGTCAATGTTAGGATTCCGCCATTTCTGTAACAGAGGTGTTGTTATAGCCTCAATAACACACAAATCTAGCTACTCTCCTCTGGACCTTTCCCAGTTCCTAGACATAGTCTTGAATTTGAAAAACATATATATATATAATCATTTACCGCATTTGGGTGACTCATAGTCTCATATGCATATTTTGTTTTTCATCAAGAGCGTATTCTCAGGTTTCAGCAAAGTAATCCGGTTTGTTAAAGAGGTGACGCTTGTTAATAAAAAAAAATATCAGAGAATACCAAAGCGCCAACAAAACCATAATCCGAACTCAAAATCGATTAAACTAGGGGCAAAATAGGAACAAAGGAAATATTTACATGGAGACTCTCGTAAAAGCACAACAGAATAAGACCAGGTGTTCCGGAAGAGTAAGCGTCTTCTGCTTCATCGACGACACCCGCCATGTAAATCTTGGTCACATCCAAGTAAGCATCAATCCTCAAAATGAGAACCGAGTCATCATTGTCATCACAACAAGTAAACACACTAACAAGCAAACTCAAAAGAGTCCATCTTCATATCACACAAAGATACAGTTGAGTGTAAGCTAACATTTACACCCTAGTGCACTAGGAGTGCACTACGTTTAAACTAGTAGTGCACTACATTTAAACTACAGGTAAACTAGTAGTGCACTACGTCCAGCCAGGTGTGACCACAAGAACCCCTACAGGTAATGGGAGGGTCCATACCTACCTGTGTCCTTACCTGTACAGATGTAATATGATTTACCTGTACTTATGTTATACTATTGAAGTCATTAGTTTGTCAGTACTTCCTCATATAAGTAAAGGAATGAACAATTCTGAGTTTATGCCAGAAGATATTTATTATAATACTTTAAATAAATTAATTCACTGCATGTCAAAATTTTAAATAAAATAATAATTTAGATATACTAACTTATAATTCTTTTTAAAGAAGTAACAATGATTCTTTTCTATTTAAATATTTGTATACTACAATTAAATTGAAAGGTTTGTGTTCAAATAAAAAATGGTATAACACATGTTTTATGTTGAAATTATTAAGTTAATCCTACTAAAAATATATACAGAAAATAAAGTAAACAACAGATTGTAATATAAAAAAAATAGATATAAGAAGAACATATTTTGTACTTAGTATAGTTGTTTCAATCACAAATTACTTTTAATATTTGACATTAAGAAGCTAGCTGTGCAATATCAGAGACGAAAAAGGTTATATACGTCTCTGGCAATACTACCTACATGTACCAGTATTAGTATTCTGTTTCACTATACACTCATGATCAGGTACAATGCATACGAATGAAAGGTTATATAAACATCAAGTACTAATATAAGAAAAGATCACTTTCACCAGAACATTTAAAGCCATTTCCTTCTTCATATCAAAATACCAACATACATCTACATGTAATCCAATTGACTGTAATCAATGTTATCATCATTAATCAATTAACAGGCTAGGGCCCTCAGGCCTTTAATCAGACTTGGCCAGTGATGGCTGTGGGGAGAGGGAGGGGAAAACTTCACACCTGGCTAACTACAGGCAGCCTAGGGGTGTCCCCAGGTATCTTGACCTCTGTAGGTGAGGATGTAGCCCAGGCAGCTGGTCAGGTACATGTACGTAATTATGCCTGGAGGGTAAAGGATTCTACCTGGAGATCTATATTTGTCCCTTTTAGTTAGATTTTATATTAGTCATTAGGTTGATTTAAAAGTACAATAAATGTGACTGGCATAGGCTTAACTTTGTTCTAAATTAGGTTAATATAACTGCATATTATTTATTTGTTGTATACTTAGTCTTACAATATAGAATTAATTAAAATGATTCCATTTAACTGACTTTGCAAGTCATATTTAATACAACCTGTAATTGTCTTCAATATTTAGGCCTAAATATTGGAAATGCATCATTTTAAAATACTTTTATACTGATAATTAGAATAAAATTAAGTATAATGAATGTTAGTATTTTATTATCAAACTATATATATGAAGCGACTGAGCCAGAGAGTATATATTCTCTCACATATACGTCCCTGATTACACCCAATATAAACTAGATAGTTTTTCAACATTTAACAAGTATATATATGTAAATATTTAGAAATCGAAAAGCGTCATTGGATTGTATTCAATCAAGTGTCATAAAGACACTTGGTATTTAAAGTTAATTTTTAAGAAAACTAGAATCTGGTAAAGGACTGATATAGACTTACATTGTTGTCCAATTAATTATTATTATCAATGTTATTTTATGTACTATCAATTTATTATTGTATAATTAAATGTTTTGAATGAAAAAAAAATGGATTAAAGTCCTCAAAATATCCACTATTCAGAGGGAAATGTGTAAATATCTAGATATATTCTCAAAGATTTTTAATTTCATATTAACTTGATAAACCTGAGTAAAAGTTATATATGTATTATCATATTTATGATCCTGGCCATATCCAGCTTAGCCCTTTATTAATCAAATTGGTTTCAAATTTGACCAGTGATAGTCAGATGAGAAATTCACACCTAAATTATGTCACTGACAGGCTTATGTCAGCAGGCCTAGGTGTTCCTAGACAAGGTTGAGACAGGTCAAGTAATTGCCTGAGGCCTGAGGGTCAAATCAAAACATCTGTCCCATACTTAACAATCTGGCTAAATTTGAATTTATTGTTGTATTACATTTTTTTTTTAACTTCAAATTCTTATATTTATATTTACACTGTTGTATGTGGTGATATATATACATACAGATCTTACTATAGAAAAATTTAAAAATAAAGATTATCAAAACTCTATAGCGCGTTCATAAATATATAGATTTGAGGCATGAATGTATTTTATAAAAATATATATCTAGTTTAATTAAGTAATAAAAGAATATTTATTTGTTATTTTCTTAATTAGTTTTTACAATATTTAAAAATATACTTCTAAACAAATAATAATCAATAGATATTCCTTCAATTTTTCAATAAACTTGATTGTAAATTGGTAAATTAATATATAAAACCGTTAATAGTGTATATTAAATGAAATATAAGACATCAGAACTGCTAGAGAAATATTAATTTTCTATTTTATTTATATGATGAATGCAAGAATTTTTTTGGGAAAATTGTAAGAGTTATTATCATGATTTTACAATTTCTAGTTTTGAAATGAAAGGAAAAAAAATGTTGTTTGAGAAAATAACTACATAAGATGCATATATATATACATTAAAGTTATAAATATTAACTAATGATAAGGCCAGCTTCAAAGTACCAGCAGACGACAAAGGTGAGGTACAGGTAAAAATCACAGGTAGATGGATGGGACTGCCCATTTACCTGTAGGGGTATTTGACCTATATGGGGTTCAGGGTGTAGTGCACTTCTAGTTACCTGTAGTTTAAATGTAGTGCACTACTAGTTTAAAAGTAGTGCACTTCTAGTGCACTAGGTGTAAAGGTTAGCTTACACTCAACTGTACATGATATTTCTCAATGAGACAAAGATAGCGACGATAAAACTTGCCCATAGTTCTGATCAACCTGCATCTCTCGAATCCCTGTTTTGTTTGTTTGTCAGCAGTCGAGATCGATCACGAAAATCACGATATTTAGAGCAAACCCTAGAATAACGAAACAACTGTGACATGTAAACACCAAAATATGTAGGAGAAGCAGGCATAGTTGTTTTGGTATATCTTTTCTCCCTATCCTCGGGCATTAATTTTACCTACACAATTTATCTTCAGAGATACAAGTGTGTTGTAGTATAGGCAATTAACAATGGCTCAAATCTTTGTCGTTAAGCCTGACGGGGTGAAGCAACTTAAAGTAACTCTTGTTGGCCTGGATGTTAGCGTGGGGTGTCTCATCGTTGGAGGAAACCGGAGTAACCAGGCGAGGCTTTCCACGTGCACGGGTATAGGGTCATGCAGGGTCAAAGTGACACTCTCAACCAGTCATCACGCTCACCTCTCATACGTCACAATAACAACTATAGACATGTACACAGGTACAATAGCCATTATTTGAATCAGGGACTTGTAGAGACAAAACACGATAAACAGCGCAAGTAACACATATACAGTGTACTTATATTAATAATTACGTTCAAACAGATATATTTACATTTGCGTTGCAAACCCACTATATGAACATTACCAGCAAAAATGCCTTTCATAAGACGTAGCACGTGTTTCATTATGACGTCATAGATCAAGCTTGTTCAATGAGAGTCTTGTCGCGCCGCTTCGAATAACATGGAGAACGCCCTTGCGTCAAACGCTCAAATGACTAATTATTATCATTGGCGCCAGTTTTATTCAAGTTGGGCTGTTCCGCCCATGTCGTTTAAATGACGAAACATATACAAACGCAAGTCATAAACTATTAATTGAAAAATAAAAATAAAGTTAAGCAATTGTTCTAAAGTAAAAATGTAACTATATGGATTGAAAGTCATTTTTTTAACTTTCATAGTGCTATGAAAAGTCAGCCGTTACATCCATATTCAGCATGAAGCCCTAGCGGGCTTCATTCTATATGGATGTAACGGCTGACATATCATAGCACTATGGAAGTTAAAAAAATGACTTTCAATCCTTATATAATAATGCTAATAATGACTAATCACTGTCAAACACTGCAACAGTTACTTCCCTTCCATTGCAAGATCGAGTTTTGCAATGAAAGGGAAGTAACTTTAGTAATATTGACCTTAAATGATTCGGGTAACTCCCCTTACATTGCAAAACTTAATGTTGAGCACGGTGAGAGTCCAACCAACATGACGTCAACCAAGAAAAACAAAATGGAGTTTAAGCACCAGAGCTGCGCTATTTTCGTGCCGAAGAATGAATCCTGTATACTAGCAAAAACATGACTGAAACTCCAGTGCGCAAAGTAACGCGATATTTCCCCGACATCGATACTAGCAAAAAACAGAACAATAGAAACTCCAGCGCACAAAGTAACGCGATATTTCCCCGACATCGATACTAGCAAAAAAACAGAACAATAGAAACTCCAGCGCGCAAAGAAACGCGTTATTTCCCCGACATCGATTCTAGCAAAAAACAGAACAATAGAAACTCCAGCGCGCAAAGTAACGCGATATTTCTCCGACATCGATACTAGCAAAAAACAGAACAATAGAAACTCCAGCGCGCAAAGTAACGCGATATTTCCCCAACATCGATACTAGCAAAAAACAGAACAATAGAAACTCCAGTGCGCAAAGAAACGCGATATTTCCCCGACATCGATACTAGCAAAAACCAGAACAATAGAAACTCCAGCGCGCAAAGTAACGCGATATTTCCCCGACATCGATACTAGCAAAAAAACAGAACAATAGAAACTCCAGCGCGCAAAGAAACGCGATATTTCCCCAACATCGATACTAGCAAAAAACAGAACAATAGAAACTCCAGCGCACAAAGTAACGCGATATTTCCCCGACATCGATACTAGCAAAAAACAGAACAATAGAAACTCCAGTGCGCAAAGTAACGCGATATTTCCCCGACATCAATACTAGCAAAAAAACAGAAGAATAGAAACTCCAGCGCGCAAAGTAACGCGATATTTCCCCAACATCGATACTAGCAAAAAACAGAACAACAGAAACTCCAGTGCGCAAAGTAACGCGATATTTCCCCGACATCTATACTAGCAATCAATTTACTAATTTATTAGTAATCTTATGTAGATGTCAGGTTTGATAATACATAGTTTGGAAAAAATGCCACCCGCTAGTAATGATGCATTCATGTTGTTTAAGAAGAAATGGGAATGATGTTTGGTTGGGTTTTATCTTTGACTTTAAACATATTAATTGCCAATAAACATTGAACAAGGGATTAGGCACAAGTTATCTCAACTTATCACAGCCTTCTCCCATCACACATTTATAATTACATGACAGATAATGATAATAGGCATAAACATAATACATAAATAGTTTTTTATATGGCAAAAAAACGGTACCGTGGGTCTAACGTAGGCATACAACATTGGCCAACTCGTTGGAGAAAATGCCTTTGGCCTAATGATGGGCAATCGTCTGAAATATTGCTCTTACTCTTTCGGAACACCTGGTCTTATTCTCGTGTACTTTCCTTTGTTCATATTTTTCCCATTGTTTAATAGATTTTGAGTTTGGATTATGCTTTTGTTGACGATTCGGTATTCTCTGATTTTTTAATAGGGCCCAACGCACGTCAGAAAAGCCAACCCCACAACCAGCCCGAGTTTCCTCTGGCCCTAACACCAGACTTGGACATTTTGACAGATAGATGTCTGGTGTGGGGTAGCCCGAGTTTCCTCTGGCCCTAACACTAGACTTAGACATTTTGACAGATGTAGATGTTTAACCCGAGTTTCCTCTGACCCTTACACCAGACTAAGACATTTTGACAGATAGATGTCTGGTGTGGGGTAGCCCGAGTTTCCTCTGGCCCTAACACCAGACTTAGACATTTTGACAGATAGATGTCTGGTGTGGGGTAGCCCGAGTTTCCTCTGGCCCTAACACAACAGACCTAGACATTTTGACAGATAGATGCCTGGTGTGGGGTAGCCCGAGTTTCCTCTGGCCCTAACACCAGACTTAGACATTTTGACAGATATAAATGTTTAGCCCGAGTTTCCTCTGGCCCTAACACCAGACCTAGACATTTTGACAGATAGATGTCTGGTGTGGGGTAGCCCGAGTTTCCTCTGACCCTAACACTAGACTTAGACATTTTGACAGATATAGATGTTTAGCCCGAGTTTCCTCTGGTCCTTACACCAGACTAAGACATTTTGACAGATAGATGTCTGGTGTGGGGTAGCCCGAGTTTCCTCTGGCCCTAACACCAGACTTAGATATTTTGACAGATATAGATGTTTAGCCCGAGTTTCCTCTGGTCCTTACACCAGACTTGGACATTTTGACAGATAAAGATGTTTAGCCCGAGTTTCCTCTGGCCCTTACACCAGACTAAGACATTTTGACAGATAGATGTCTGGTGTGGGGTAGCCCGAGTTTCCTCTGGCCCTTACACCAGACTAAGACATTTTGACAGACAGATGTCTGGTGTGGGTAGCCCGAGTTTCCTCTGGCCCTAACACCAGACTTAGACATTTTGACAGATGTAGATGTTTAGCCCGAGTTTCCTCTGACCCTTACACCAGACTTGGACATTTTGACAGATAGATGTCTGGTGTGGGGTAGCCCGAGTTTCCTCTGGCCCTAACACCAGACTTAGACATTTTGACAGATAGATGTCTGGTGTGGGGTAGCCCGAGTTTCCTCTGGCCCCGACACCAGCCTTAGACATTTTGACAGATAGATGTCTGGTGTGGGGTAGCCCGAGTTTCCTCTGGCCCCGACACCAGACCTAGACATTTTGACAGATAGATGTCTGGCGTGGGGTAGCCCGAGTTTCCTCTGGCCCTAACACCAGACTTAGACATTTTGACAGATAGATGTCTGGTAATCAGATATTGTGTCGGGGCCAGAGCAAACTCGGGCTACCCCAACAACTAGATCTCAAGTCCCTTTGATTTTTCCCAAATAAAGTTGTGGTGCTGGATATGTTTGCTTAGTTTCTTCTTTGTTTTCCTGGCACCTGCCACGACCATTTACATTTATACGTTTCTTTGTCCTATTGATTTTAAGAATTCAAGTAGTTCATTGTTATTTTTCTGAAATTAAACGGTTATATAAACCATTTTTGAGTCTGAAGAATCAGACTTAAGGAATAACAAAAGCTTTTTATCACTTTTCCCCAAATATTGTTTTAACATGTAAATCCTATATAGCATGTATTTGCCATACAATATTGAGACATTCTAAATGTTTAACAATAATTTGTGTCATACCATCATCTACGTCTTTAAATCTAAACGACACAGAAAAGTGGTCAATTTTCCACTTTCTCATTACGAAACCACAAAGAAAATAATTTGATTTCTGACCATTCGACACAGTCTTGTTTATTAGATTGTAAACCTAGATACGTAGTGTATATTATAGAATATTGTCCATTTTGTCATTTATTTTGTTCATTAATGCATGTAGTTTGTTATATAAACCATTTCGACAAACTTTATCCTCAGTCTCCTTTTCGGAGTCAATAAAGTACAATATATTGTCCCTCTCACTTTGGGAAATCAATGAGTGAATTAAAAAAAATATAATAATAATATAATTATCCATTGTAGATGGTTATTTGAAAATTCCCGGCTTGGTTTTCATGTATGATATTATAACTGGTAAATCAATTCGTAAGTCTTTTAATTATTATTTCTGTAAGTAGTTTACCAAGACTGGGCAATGCAAAAATAGATCCGTAATTTTAAGGTTGAATTATCGAGCATTAATTGGGTTTTTATGGCAAATAGCCATCGTGCTTCGTCCGTCGTTATTCACTGTGTTTAAGTTTTTACTATCAAAACACTACTTCTCTAAGTAGAGTTCGACCAAATTTGTTCCGAAACACCTTTATTGAAGGAAAATAATATTTTATATGAATAGGGATGGTCCAATCCAAGAGGACAGAGGGGCGGGCCCCGAAAGGAAATCTTTGCTGTTTAAAACCCTCTCCTTGATCCTTGTTTTCGTCCACTGAAAGGCCGTGAATTCAGCCCGAAGTGCGCGGACATTAAACCGCCAAAATCAATTACATTTGAATGCGATATAAATAAATTTGGTTTGAAATTTTAAGGTATCTGTCTCAAAGATTCTATCGACACATCCAACGACGAGTAAACTTTTCCATAAAGAAAGGTTAAAGAATGTTCATGGTTTGTTTTTCTTCGGCTTATTTGTTTTTTTTCTACGAAGAGCACCTATATACAGTGTGCATGTATTTTTGTCAGATGACCGTTAAAGGCCCATGGGCAAAACTTTTCCTGACTTCCAGTCTAGATCTGACATCCAATGTTTGAGAGATCTAAAGTTAGCCCATGTTTCCCCTGGTTATATATTTTAGTATTATCCTTGGCTTATTTTTTTCAAATAATAGTGTTCATCCCAGTATAAAATTAAACTCTGACATCATACCTATACATATATATTCAGATATTTGAACCAAAACATGCTCATTTTTTCCTGATAACAGCTTGATGGACAGATGTCTATTCATGATAAATGGTTTGGTGAAAATGGTCGTTAGAACAATTCAGTGATAAATTCAACATGTTTTCGACTTCAAACGGCCATAACTTTGACATCTATGAACCGATTTGTTTAAAAATGTTCAGGTTGGTTTGGAAAGTAAATGCCCACCTCGTTCTCTATATACTTACTATGGAATGTGGATTATTGTAAAGCTATTGTTATTAGTTTTATTTAGTAGAAAATTTAATAATCTTTCCAATAGTATATAATACATTCAGTTATTGAATGAAGTTCCAAATTAGTAAGCAAAACATTTGAAGACAATGTGCCTACATGTACCTAATCACCAATATTTTATTTCCTATTTTTACACAAAATCAAGATCGGGACATGGGAATCTAAGGTAGATCTATGTTTTCCCTCTCAGACTCAATCTTGTGGTACCAAGTGATTAAGCCGGAATAATCTCAAGTATGTAAATTCAATTCTTTGTACTTCAAAAGAATTTAAATATCCTAATTTAAATAAACAAGGAAGGTGTGTCATTTTTGCTATAGCAACTTGGCGCCTACGCACGCAGTTACCTGCCCTGCTTTTCCAGTAGATGGCGCTACATGTCTTCCGTCTGAATTTTAGCACACGCCCAAATTCAGGTTCAGACGCTGTGTGTATTGCAGTTTGACATTTAGCCGCCTGCTTTTCAATGTGAGTATCATGTTTGTAAACAAAAGCGCTATTTCAGTGTAATGAAGAGTAAGCCGCCCCTTCGTATGATCATGAATAATACGCGTGTTAAATGGACACTGTGTCTTGTGGGATTAGAATGCATAAGACGAAATCTTTAAATTACAAGAGTTGATGTGATAATTCATTCATTCGCTGTAAGCTGTGCGTGTCGCGATGTCCTAGTCAGCTGTTATCGTATGAGGTGACAGTCAAATGAATTATGTAAACGTTTATAATTTATCCACGTTTATCATAATGTTGAAACAGATTGAACCAACAAGCAGAAGCTTCTAATCTAGACCTATATTGAGCCGTTTATTTACAATGTTGTAAGGAAAACCTGTATGGTCTGTTGATATAATTCTTCATACTGATACGCTGAAATAGTAGTTTTTGTTGCTGAGTAAATTTCTGTATTTATTTGATGACACTGTTCATAGAAAAATTCAGTTTTTTATTATAATTTTAGCTAGTTATCAATACTGCTGTAAGCCTATTTGTAACATCATTTAGGCCTATCTAGTAACAATTAAAGGCCCATTATACGTAACTTTTGGCAAAACTTGAAGCAAAAATCAAGCCTAATATTAACTTATTATGTTTATAGATTTAGTTAAGATTAACTGATATCAGCAATATTCAAGATGAATTCTTTCGCGGTTACCGGTATAGCAGCAGTTGAAACACGCTATTTGTAAACACACACGTCTATTTCGAACCGTCTTCTACCTTCGGTTTGTTGTTGAAGTGGGCCCCACCTGAATTATTTTCAATTCTTTGGATTTTTTTGTCAAGAGTTTCTTGTTAGTTACTGCTCGGTTTTACTTTCTTTTAGGCTTATTTTTGCATGGTTATCAACTGGATTTTTTTTCAGAATCACGAAAATTTCGCTGAAGTTACTTATATTGGGCCTTTAATACAGCTGTACTGTAATGATTTTTAGCTTATCAAAATGTGACAGGTTATGAATTTTGTTCCTTTGATAATTTTTTTTTTCAAATTCCTTTGAGAGTATTTAATTTAAATTCTACTGTTAACAATTTGTAAAAACAGTGATCACCAGTGACATGACATTATGTAAAGTGATGTATTTAAGCTATAATGTTACAACAGACAGTCTGTGAACATAAACAATTATGAGTATGATACGATTGTTTGATTGATATACATGTAACTAAAACGTTTAAATTCCTTTACATTAAGATGTGAAAAGAAACTTCTCATTTCCAAGTTTTATAGTTTCTCTTTCAAGTGAAACAGTTTCAATTAATGCAGATTAGTAGAGTTCAGAAACAAATTCAAGTTATCTGTTGATGTTCTGGCTTTAATTTGCAAATAGAAAAGAAAAATACTCATACTGCATTGAGATGTCAATGTAGGAATTCGAAATCAACTTATTTCTCTGAATATAAATTTTCTGTTTGTTTGTTAACTGTTAACGTTTCCGACCTACATATATTGCTGGAATACAGATTGTTATTGATTATCTCACAATTGAGCTCATTCCCCCCTGAAGACACATTTGAACTCTTCCCATTCAAGCTTTGGAACAGTTCATTATACAATTTCAGGGGTGAATTAGATCACAAGAGAACTAATAGAGGCTAATACTTATTATTGAGCGATGAAGAATGAATAAGCTGCATGCTGGGATCTTAACAATACAGGTTCAGATGGTGATCGAATGTTAAAAGGTTGGAAAACTTGTTCTGATTTCTGGTCACAATAGGAGGTCAGGATCTACTGTAAATGTAGGGGACTCTGGGACTCTGTATTCAAAAACATACTTATAAATTCTGTACCGGGAAAACATACTTATAAATTCTGTACCGGGAAAACATACTTATAAATTCTGTACCGGGAAAACATACTTATATTTTTTTTACCGGGAAAACATACTTAAAATTTTTTTACCGGGAAAACATACTTACAATTTTTTTACCGGGAAAACATACTTATAATTTTTTTACCGGGCAAGGTCAGAATTGATTGTAATTGTTGAGGACTCTGTAATATATTATAAAACGTTGTACTTATACTGAACTGTATGACATGTTCAGTTACACATATTAACACCGGCCGTTACATATGTATTATAAAACGTTGTACTTATACTGAACTGTATGACATGTTCAGTTACACATATTAACACCGGCCGTTACATATGTATTATAAAACGTTGTACTTATACTGAACTGTATGACATGTTCAGTTACACATATTAACACCGGCCGTTACATATGTATTATAAAACGTTGTACTTATACTGAACTGTATGACATGTTCAGTTACACATATTAACACCGGCCGTTACATATGTATTATAAAACGTTGTACTTATACTGAACTGTTTGACATGTTCAGTTACACATATTAACACCGGCCGTTACATATGTATTATAAAACGTTGTACTTATACTGAACTGTATGACATGTTCAGTTACACATAAATGTATGACATGTTCAGTTACACATATTAACACCGGCCGTTACATATGTATTATAAAACATTGTACTTATACTGAACTGTATGACATGTTCAGTTACACATATTTACACCGTTACATCTTGTGTTGTCCTAGAATTTGATAATTACATGGAATATGTTTATTAATGTAGCCATCCGGAGCCTTAAGTAATAGTTCAGAACTTCAGATGATCATAACCACAGCTGTTGGACGCTACGCGTATACCACAATACACATTCATTGTAACCGTCCTCTCTGTTTCCCTTCAATTTCCTTCTTTTCAGCATACATTTAAATGCCTCTTCTCCAAAAAAGTCCATTTAGCTCTATCTGATATAGACAAAAATCAGGCACTGATGTGCTATAAATCTGACAAGAATGTACACTTGTTCATTTTCCATTATTTTTGTTAAATTTCAGGAAATGTGCAGATTTATTGTTGATTGTACAGTTTCATCGCTATTATACGTTCCATATCCATATTTCATATGTTTTTTTGACACAACAAAATGAAGCAAATTTCATTAGATATTCTTAACTGTTAGTCTGTTGTACAAACCTCCTTTCTTTCTATAATTAATATTGTGTATACTTAGTTAGTACAGTGGTATGATTGCAGTATAAGGCAGTCATTTGGAGGTCAAATCTTGATCTAGAGGTCATTGGCCATGTGGTATTAAAGATCTAATACAAGCAGTTGAGCTGAGGTTCCTTTTACTAGATTTTAAGTCTTGGTGTTTAAGTATAAATAAACACTCACGCCAGAATCTACCAATAGAGATATGATCTACTAAAAATAATATTTATGTGATAAGATAAGTGAAGATGCTGGGGATTACAGAGAGGTATCAGCTGGATGGGGAGGCGGGACCTAAATGATGTAGATACTAGGGAGGATGTTACAGGATTATTGGTACTGAGGCTGCAGACTTGACAGCTGAATATATATATACTGTGTATTAGGTCAGGTTTGTACTTATATTTCTATATTTTAACTCATTCACCCCTGAAATTTCATAATGAACTATTCCAACCTTTGAATTAGAAGAGTTCAAATGCATCTTCAGGGGTAGATAAGAAAATACACTAACATCTTCTCTTATTTCCCTACAATCTAGGGGCTGATAATCATCCCCATTTCTGACTCCAAAATGTAAATGATATTTATATACATACTACATTAGATATAATTCAGAATGCCATGTGCGCAGATACAGAAGCTATGAATGTTTTGAATGGTTATCCAGCGATCAATTCACGATTTATTTTCATGGGTCCTTTTTGTAAATGTTGCTGAAAACTATGGGTCCCACAATGTTGAATTTTAAGTATTTTCAGAATTTCTATGGGTACTGCACTCAGGTCTCGCATGTAGATTGATCATTGGTTATCATACAGCACTTTTCTAACTTTAAATAAACAGCTGATTATGAAATCCCTTGGCATACAACATGTATAATATTATACAGTATGTATGCACAGGAATTTCATTATTAGCACTTGTATACAAATATTAATTCACCTACTAGCACAATTAAAGTTTTGGGAGCTAATCGTTGAGGCCATACTATATGTCCTTCTGTGGTTTGGACTTTGTCTGATTGCTTTCCGAAGTTTAGCGTTTCAGATCTATTCACTATTGTTTTACTTCATTATTTAGATTTATACGTGTGTGTGTATCCCTGGTAAATGGTGCACATCTATGTCTTGACTGTTCGTTTTAATTTTGTAAACAAGTCATGTTTTATTTATAGTACATGAGGAATATATGGTAAAGTTGTGTACATGAGGTGTTCATGTTTACATGTGGTTGTATGCTTTACCATATTCATCTTAATAAGCATCCCTTCCTCTTATATGGAGGTAATGAAATTATTTAAAGTGCCCCTACTTATCGAGGCACAACTGATATCAGCAATATTCAAGATGAACTCTTACACAGTTACCGGTACAGTAGCAGTTGAAACTTTACATTTGTAAGCACGGTTCCTTTTTAAACTGTCTTCTAACTCTGGCTTGTTGTTGAAGTTGGCCACACCTGAATTATTTTCAATTCTTTGGATTTTTCTGTTAAGAGTTTCTTGTTAGTTATTGCTCAGGTTTACTTCGTTTTAGACTTATTTTTGCATGGTTATCAACTGGATTTTTTTCATAATTTTTCAGAATCCCGCAAAATGTCCTGAAGTTACGTATATTGGGCCTTTGAACTTCAAGCCATGTGAATAATTAGAATATATATATACAATCTGTTTTGGACGCAATAAATGGTACTTATTGACTTTATAAAAACAACATTTTTATCCTTATCATAAGTTTTTTCCTAATAAGCACCCCCTTTGTAAGCTCTGGATGCTAAATACGGTTAATATACGGTGTATAGTGATGTTGTGAACATACTGAATTTATTGTGGTATTCACGGTTTAGTGAGGTTAGTTTGGTGTTAAAACTATCGACCTTCTCTACATTTTTTCCCCATTTGTTGGCTATTAAATACCGGGTTTTATACCTCATTTACCATGTGTTAATCCTCCTATATAGACTTGCAGAAGTACAAATGCAACGTAACTTCAACTACATTGAAGTGAACGATAATGAAAGCCAGGAATACAGGCCAAACCTGAAGCTTTATGATGAGGTATATTCAGTACGTCTTCACTACAGATATTTGTAGCGGTTATACAATTATTCCTCACAGCAAACCGTTCTTGATGCTTTTATCAGAAGTTGTGGCCTTGTTACGCGTGTGTAGAAAATATCGTTATGATAAAACGATGCTATCTCGTTCAGTTTTCGCAGTTAGATATTCATACATGAAGTTTGAAAAGATTCACACTTAACGTTGGATTACCAATACATGCATAAGTGTTTGAAAACAAACCTGAAAAAAAATGAAATAATTTTCACTCAAATACTAGTTTATCATTCAGTAAGAAATCGATATCTAATCATATATCATTATGCTAGCTATAATAATTTCAATTCCTGAAGTGGAATGATATACAGTATTTGACCCATTAGAGCCCAGGTTGCTAAAAAATATAGAGACAAAAAGAAGTGGGCACTTTTCACTTTCAGACCAAAACTTCTCATGGTTGAAAGATTGAAATTTTTCATTGACCCTTGGATTGTAGTCAGATTTTCTGCACTGTTTGTTTCCAAGTCTGCAGACAAGGTGGTTCTTTGATATGGTAGAAAGATCATTTTAGGATTGACCAATATTTTGAGAGTTGTTAACTTCTTATGGAGTTTAGAACTATCTTGATAACGGAATTTTGTAGTATCTCTTGGACACTGATATGCGTATTTAGTTCCACGTTATCCTAAACCAATCAGTGTAGCCATTTCTATCCTGAAAGGGATCTTTACTGATTACAGAGTTGGAATAACAGAAAAGAAATCCGGAGCGCAGGGAAAATCAATATTTTCCTTATATCATGCTCGTTTATGGCTGCCTTTGTTGGCAGCTACAGATTTAATTTCATTTGTTTTCTCCGTTATCTGGTCCATAGGATATATATAACACTGAAAAAGGCTGCTACCAGTGTAATACCTGTCCGAGGTCTAAATATAGCGCTGAGGAGTACAGGGTCTGTTTACGTCGTCAAGGTTATTAATACTTTGTGTATATAAACAGATGTTTTTGAGGAGATGGTGTGAGTAGTTTTATGGTTCTTTGTTTATTTACACTTTTGGTTACAAGTTACCATTGTAAGGCCAAACACAAAAGTGGGTTTGATTCCTGTAACATTTCTGATATCTATTAGTGCAAATCTCACTGTGTACATGTTTACAAGAAGAAAAACCCATAAATACATGTATTGGTAATATGTGTACAAATTGTCCAAAATTCATACATACACCATCGTCTATATGGTACCAGTCTTGTCGTGATACATCATACTAGTTTACTTTATAAAACAACATTTTTCGTCCAGATCCTAGTTTGTGCCCCTTTTGTAACCAAGTATTTAAGCGTCCTGGGCACTTATTATGGCGAATACCGTAGTCTAGTATGGTAACTGATTAACAGTTTTCTGCTGTGTGGTTTGTATATTATACGATGAGCACACTATCTGATGTTTGTTTGATTTTAAACATTTTGAGGGTTTCATTGGGTCTGTTTCTGGTCAGTACCAAAGTCATATGGCCATATTCTGGTGTAAAGTGTTGTCTATAAATGGCCATAAACCCATAATTAAGGTCTGTGTTCCCTGTTTAATAGGTCTCAAGGACACTCATTTACTGTATAATCAGAAAAGATGTAAACAACCTTTTACATACATACAGAGTTTCTATCGGAGAACTTCGGTTCCCCTGTTCCCAGTTCGGAGTCTTATTTCATCCATGTGACCATCAGACGCCTAATGTTAAAGTCCTAACAGCCTAATCATGGAAATGAACATGTAATAGCTACAATCATTTGTCCACTACTTGTGTTTAATGGTCCTACAGATAGCCCGGCCAATTGATACTTTGATTGTCTATTCTAGTGTAAGCATGACAAAGTGGTTCGGTTCCGGAGTTATGGCCACCAGGCATGCATGTGCCTGGCCTTTATTGCAGCCAAGCGTTAAATGTTGGTATAGATTTGGTTTGGTCAGAAATGCTGATGTTTATTCAAAAAGAAGAGGCTCAGTGGTGGCCCAGTGGAATAAGGTGTCCCGACATTCTGCCACTAGCCCTCCACCTCTGGACCGCGATGGCTGAGTGGTTAAGGTGTCCCAACATTCTGCCACTAGCCCTCCACCTCTGGACCGCGATGGCTGAGTGGTTAAGGTGTCCCAACATTCTGCCACTAGCCCTCCACCTCTGGACCGCGATGGCTGAGTGGTTAAGGTGTCCCAACATTCTGCCACTAGCCCTCCACCTCTGGACCGCGATGGCTGAGTGGTTAAGGTGTCCCAACATTCTGCCACTAGCCCTCCACCTCTGGACCGCGATGGCTGAGTGGTTAAGGTGTCCCAACATTCTGCGACTAGCCCTCCACCTCTGGACCGCGATGGCTGAGTGGTTAAGGTGTCCCAACATTCTGCCACTAGCCCTCCACCTCTGGACCGCGATGGCTGAGTGGTTAAGGTGTCCCAACATTCTGCGACTAGCCCTCCACCTCTGGACCGCGATGGCTGAGTGGTTAAGGTGTCCCAACATTCTGCCACTAGCCCTCCACCTCTGGACCGCGATGGCTGAGTGGTTAAGGTGTCCCAACATTCTGCCACTAGCCCTCCATCTCTGGGTTGCGAGTTGAAACTCACAGTTATCATATACTAACGGTAAATCAGTGTTTTTTTTTCTCTGGGTACTCCAGCTTTCCTCCACCTCCAAAACCTGGCACGTCCTTAAATGACCCTGGCTGTTAATAGGACATAAAACATACTTAACCAACTTATTCAAAAAGGACATTCTCAACATCAAATGATATATATATATATGAATGTTGGCTTCTAACTTTGCTAATATATTTGAAATGTTATCTCTTAATATATCAGTCAGACTGGGGGAAATTTCGAGTAAGTCCAAGTTTTGGAGTTGAGCAAGATCAAATTAAATGTTTAGAGTGAAATTTCATCAAGACCAACAAAATACTTCAAATTAAACCGGGTTTTCAGTGAGTTTATACAGGGTGACATTTAATACAAATAATTACGCCTCAACCACTCTACCAATGTAGTCCAAATAGACAAAGTTTCACTATGCCCATGAAACTTGAAAAAACTGAAATGTTAGAATATGGAACATGGTTTAGATTTCTTAACACTGATTTTGAGATCATTTGAATTTTTCCATGAATTTGAATCAAATTGTTTTTCGTCGGATTGGTTACATTCCTGGAAATATTATCCTGATTATTGGAAGTTGTGTATAGTATTGCCAGGAATTCCTGAGTCGGACCTAAATCATGATCTGTGTCAGAGCAACTTGTATGGGGATGAGTCCTAACGAAGGTAGAAAACCTGCATCTTCGGTGATGGTTTGTCAATAAATCCTGACAGCTACGAGTCAATGCCGAGTCAGTGCCGCTAGACTGTTGATTCCAAGCAGTGGTGGAAGAAGTCTTGTAGTGACCCAGATTTTCCTCGGCAACTGATCATGACTTCCTACTTTAACAGACCACATGTAGCTGCTGTATTCTGATTCCTCCTCGCCACAAAAATTCCTTCCAATTTCTTTGCTGGTATAACACCTTGCAATGGTTTTAATTGAATATTGATTAATATTTCCATTGGGATTTTGAAAATTAAAAAAAAAAAGAAAAGATTTTATTTCCCTGCCCTGTATTTCATATACCATATTTGCTGTAGTTAGCGCCCCTTTTAATTGTGACACAACTGAATGATTCGGTTTAACTGTGCCATAAACCTTGCTGTGCTCATGTTTACAAGAATCAAATCTACAAATATTGGTTATTTGTGTACAATTAAATTATCCGAAATTGATGGCAATAATGTCGCAATCTTCAGTACTGTCCATTCTTGTAATCATGCATCATACTTAATTTGCATTATAAAAACAACATTTTTCGTCCCGATCCTACATTTTTGTTATCCTATTAAGCCCCACTTTGGGACCAAATTTTAGGTGCCCCTGGGCGTTGATTACGACAAATATGGTATGCAAAATTTCTAAATAGGGGCATTAAATAATAGTGTTTTAAAAAAAAATTTGCAATCTTGTTGAAAGAAAAACTAGAAAAGCTCTTGCACAGTGTTGATTCTTCATGACTTCATATATTTATCGGTGTAGGTAATATATTGCTACGTTATTGTTCAGCTACATATTGTGTTTGGCATAAATGCGCCATTGGTTTTAGATGTTGAAAAAAAATGTTATGGCATTTTAAAGTCTTTTCAATTCAGCTTCAAATTGATACATTTTCTTCTGACATAAAAAAATACATTTTCTTCTGACATGAAACAGATCATTATTGCCATGTACTGTAATCAGCCAATACGTGCCCCCAGTGATAAACTTATATACTAACTGGGCTGAATACGGTACATGTTGAACTATGATAACCAAATAATTGTTTCATAATCACTCTGGAGATGCATTTGAACTCTTCCAATGCGAAGGTTGGAATTGTCCATTTATTAGTTTCAAACTGAAAAAAAGAATGAAAATTTGATAAGTAAAAATTTGTGTCAGTAATCATTGTAAGGGTAGTTCTGCTCCGCTTGGTTATACAAAATCTGAATCTGACAAAGATTTTTTCTTCGTAAGTTTGACAAAGTGTTAAATTGTGTTATCAGCTGTTGTTGCAGTTGTGTTGTTTCCTAAAGCGTACAGCACTATTCCATTACAGGGATGATAGGTGTCCATCTGTCAGGACAATGTCGTAGACGTAGCTAGTGCCCTGGTTAATATCGCTTAAATCACTAGTGCTACATTGGCAATATGTCTTTTTCAATAGCGTCATGCTTTTAAAAAATCTGATTTTAGCATCAACTTGATTTGTGGAAACTGTTTTAGTGTGTTATACTTTACACGAATATGTATATCTAGAGATTGTTTTTATCGTTTTCCATAGCAAACTGACATAAAATCTATGGATGAAAAACGTTTGTCGTGTACATATACATGTATAATAAACCAGGAGAATTGATTCATAAAATATTGATCACTGTAGCACTTGGATTGTATGTGAAAGGTTGAGCCAATGTTCTCCAAGGGCGATTAAGTAGAGATGTTTATAGACACAATCCCTCATCCTTCGTACTGTTGACAGAAAAAGGTCCCCAAGCCCTGGAGGTGTTAAATTTTTATCTTAGTTTGTCTGTGGCATTTAGGATTTTGAAATCCCTTGTTGGGCTTTATTCAGTTTTGTTTTGTTATAAATAACATTGGTCTGATAGAAATTGCAGTCCATCTGTCAGAAATGCACCTGCGTTTATATTTTTGTAAAAGGTCAGGGAAATGAACACATGGGTAAAATAATCAAACTATCAACAAAAACTATGATTCTGAAGTTAAAACATTTGCTTCCTTTATGTGTTGTTATATTAGCTCTCCAAAGTCTCCTGTATTGGGATTCAACCTGTGTTAAAAGATCACCTGTGTTAAAAGATCACCTGTGTTAAAAGATCACCTGTGTTAAAAGATCACCTGTGTTAAAAGACCACCTGTGTTAAAAGATCACCTGTGAAAGGGACAGCCTGTATTTAAAGATCACCTGTATTAAGAGACCACCTGTATTAAAGACCACCTGTATTAAAAGACCACCTGTTAAAGGGATTGTCTGTATTAAAAAGTCACCTATATTAAGAGACCACTTGTATTAAGAGACCACCTGTGTTAAAAGACCACCTGTATTAAGAGACCACCTGTATTAAAAGACCACCTGTGTTAAAAGACCACCTGTATAAAAATACCATCTGTATTTTAGAACATCTGTGCAAGGAGATGACCTATATTAAAAGACCACATGTATTAAAAGACCACCTGTGAAAGGGACCACCTGTATTAAGAGACCACCTGTATTAAAAGACCACCTGTATTTTTAAGACCACCTATATTTTAAAGACCACCTGTATGAGAGACCACCTAGTCTGTATTAAAAAATCTTTTGTATTAATAGGGGACTACAAGTATTAATTAACCTGTATTGAGGAGACACTCTGTATTAGAAGCATTGAACATAAGTTATGAAAAAAAGTTGAACCCACCCGACCCCTGCCAACCATACATGTACAGGTCACCTTACATTGGTAGGAACGCTACTGTATAGATTGGTAATTAAAGTGATCAAGTGTGGGTTCAAAATTTGAGGCTTGATTGGTTGTGCAGTCTGTGACGTTAGCCACTAGTCCTATGCCCACGACTAGTAAGTTTTGGTTTGGACTAGTGGAAATTCCTGGAAATTAATTTGAATTTCAATATATTTTTATAATTAACATGTCCCGACTAGTGCTTGAAAATGTTAATGTCACAGACTGTTGTATATGAACATGTATTATACCATGGCAACTGACTTGAACAAATTAATTCACTATAGCCAATAGATTCCAGGTATTTGGTTTCATTTTCATCATCATCAATTTCTTATTTTCGAATATCATTACAGATTTTATGTGCACGACTTTACAACATTCATCATAGCAGACTGTAGCTGTATATTGTAGCAGGATGATTTTAGTAGCTTTTCAGTTTTAGGGTCCAGATGAGCAGAAACTAAATGTACATACATGTACATGACTGTGTGGTATTTACAGTGAGCGTGGGGCACATCATTGTGTCTAGAACACGACAGTAACTTCACACAAGGGTCCCACAATTTCACAACTTATAGTTCACCTCTTGTAACATTAAATGTCACCGATGAAGGGTCCTGACAATAGATATGTAGGAATTTGTAGAACATTTATTTACAGGTCTGGTGGGGGGATCCTGTATGGCTTTAATACAAATTTCAATTTGTGTTTGAAAATCTACCAACTACAGCAGAAACAAAATTTTTTTTGAACAATGTTTGGGGTTATTTGTCCATTACATGTCTTGCATCAACAGCTAATGAATGCACTTTTTCTTGGTCCTTACGATTGGTTGGAATTTTGTAACTGAACTCTGGGTCTGAGATGTATCTATGTATATATGTATTTGTCTATAGCTACCAATAGGTGATTGTCTTTTTGTGTAACAGTTTTCAGACCATGATGGATCAATATAATCGTTCTTTCAGAATCTACAAAACAGTTCCAATTGATCCTTAGTGGTGTCTTTTGGAACTGATTGCTATGGTTACCAGAAGGCCATCTTCTACTTTGACAGTTTAATGGTTTGTTTTCACTCTTTCAGAAAAACTGCTGCAGGTTTTTTTTTTTTTCAAATTTCCATCTTGAAAGCATAAATCATAGTAAAGACATCCTCACTTAAAACTAATTTATAAATATATATATATATATACTTATTATGGTAGTGCTACATTGATTTGAATGTTTATAAAATACATTCATACTTTTGTATATTGTAATCCAAAATTACTTTACAATAGATCATAGAGGCCTGAACATTATAAATGATACCGATTTCAAATCCATGTTATACAAACAATTTGAATTAGAGTGCCACGTAATTAGAAACTAATATTGCAATATACTAAATTAATTATTATAAGTAAACAAAGGGTTAAATGCTAATCAAATGGATATATACATGTACATGTATACACTGTGTGTGTCTGAATGAGGTCTATAAACTTGAAACTATAATACAAGGAAATATCTGTTTGTTTGTTTGACAAACTTTGGCCATGTGAATGTCATATTACCTGCATGGTTTTGTTATGGCTTCATGCATAAACATTTTTAATGGCTGTTGAATATTTCAAAAAAGATAACGGGCAGCTATATATAGCCATTGTTTTTTCCTCCTTCCGGTATGGTACAGACAGCCACCGGTAGCTGTCAGCGTAAACTTGAACCTTGTCTTGTGTTTACATGTTTATAAACATTTATAATATAAACTGATTTTTAGCACAAATTGTTATTCAGTTAAGAATTAATGTACATATTCTTCATTTAGTTGTCAAAGTTTCATGTAATGATTTTTGTATTGAAATGAAATATTATTTAGGTCATTTTGAAACAATATATTTGTGAGTTAGTATTGTATTTACATTGTTCCACCAGTCCTGCGTACAGTCATTGTATATAATTAAGTCTTGTAGTTTTTGCATATAGATGGGTGGACTTAATATTCCGAAGTTGGGCTTACCCTATAATTGGTATTGATGAAATATGCTGTGCTATGCTAGGCAGAATTGAGGTTGCTCTGACCATGATAGTATTTGTCAGTTAAATCATATACTGTTTTTATGAGTAGATGGCTTTAACCGGTGAAAGTATTTGTCAGTTAAATCATATACTGTTTTTATGTGTAGATGGTTTTAACCAATGATAGTATTTGTCAGTTAAATCATATACTGTTTTTATGAGTAGATGGCTTTAACCCGTGAAAGTATTTGTCAGTTAAATCATATACTGTTTTTATGAGTAGATGGCTTTAACCGGTGAAAGTATTTGTCAGTTAAATCATATACTGTTTTTATGTGTAGATGGTTTTAACCAATGATAGTATTTGTCAGTTAAATCATATACTGTTTTTATGTGTAGATGGTTTTAACCCTAATTTATTCTGCAGATGTTTGTTGAAATGAAACAGTGAGAATCATAGACCCATTAATTGTAATAACTGCTCCCATGGTTATTAATGACACAAGCCATCAATTAAAATGTTGCTCATTCGCCCTGAAATTTCATAATGAACTTTCCCAACCTTTAATTTGGAAGAGTTCAAATGTGTCTTCAGGGATAAATTAGTTGAAAACAAAAAGCAGAATTATTTCAGAGCTGCATTTACAGTTGATAAATAGAATCTGGTACAACTGACCAGCAAAAAACATCAACTGTATCGGTTTACATAATAATTACCTAGATGGGCCAGACCTCCAGACACTTCTGGACTGGTAAAAGGCAAAAATGTCTGAGAACACAGCAAAGCATTTTTGTGAACCACTTTTTGCACACAGTGATATCATCGTCACATGATTTGTCACATGATAACAGTGGATTGTATTATCTTTATTCTCGGTTTGGATTTGAAACTGATCGTCATGAGCAGATAAAATAGTGGTACACTGTAGATGGATCCAGAACCCATGCTCGTTCCGTGAATTTGGAATACACATTGTAAAATTATGTTGTCGGCTACATTTTACGTACAAGGACTGTTCAGAAAATACAATACATTCATTGTTTAACTATTTACATTGTGTATGTAAGAGTTTGGTTCTCTGCAATGTATGTAGTAAAATGACTTTCTTAGCTACATATTCTATACAACTTGAGAATGTTTCCAGTTCATGATATGCAGTAGTAAATTTCCTTTAGAAATTATACATGTATTCAGATGATTCTTGGCTACAGTTTCTGGTGAAATGAGATGTAATATTGGGCGGTAAAAGTATGCCTGAGTATATCAACACAGTATATGCTAGTTCTCTGCCGTTACTTTCGTCGACAATGCTAAACCCACCTGACAACTATATAGTGTACGTATGTATGTATGTGTAAGTACTGACATTGGAAACGAAAACAAACGGGTAATTCACGATTTCCTGTGGTGGTTTCGGCTGGATTATTCCCCAGGGTATACAAACCAAATCTGATAGCCTATCTCTAGCCCAAGTTAACACAATGTTTTGTCCAACAGAATGACACACTATCAAGATTTTGTGTCTAGATCCAGGGACTAGCAGAAACGGAGCCAGAAATAAGTTCTCCTTTGCCTTTTCTACACAGTTTTTTTAACCCATTACCAATAAATGTTGGCTCATGTTTGTCCTGATATATATAAGCGCTTAGGAGGTTTTATCTTTTAACAGGGCCATATACCCTAATCGATGTACAGTACCCCAGGGAGTCAGTGTTAATCAGTTGATCCTTTGCTCCCAGGGCAGGTTTAGCTGAAGGTTAAGCTGAAACAGTGTTGGACTCGGCAGGACATCTTGCTCTAGCTGAGGGGGTGTACTTGGTTTGTGTTCGACTTTGTAGTTCTTGTTATCCAGGATGAGCTACCAGCAGGTCTCTGGGTCTCCCGTCTCGGGGTCTCGGCCTGACTTTGTTGGAGGTATAATCCTGTTAAATGGAAGTCTAAACCTGTGTACAGACTGTTTGGATCCAGCAATATTGACAAAATCTTCCATGATGCTTTGTCTGATGAAAAATATTCCTGAACATTTCGGTGTCTAAACCAAAATTTTAATACATTTTAAGAGCAGATATCAAGAAGACTATTGATTCTGTATGTTGACATTTTATGAAAAATCTTCCAAAAGTTTGTAAAGAAAGTGCGAAAAATCTAATGATTTATGTTACAAAGCAAAGCTTACAGTGCTACGATATATACAATATTTACAGAATCACCCGAGAGACTTGACACAGAGGTGTCTGTAGCAGCTAGATAACGGACCTTCCGCAATATAGGGCAACATCCTGTAATGACATTCTCATCGCTATATAGCTGAGATGTTTCTAAAGGGCATAGAGTCGAGATACATTGGAACGCCGTTGTAAAAATTGTGTTCTGAGGATGGGTGCGTCATTGTTTAGTATACAGAAAGCCGCGACCAATAGGGAATACAAGGATTAATGGCGTCTAGGTTCAAGGAAACAGTTTTTTTGGCACCTGCTGATGGGCTGATTAATACATAGGGTCAAGATGGTCAAGACTTTTGAGTTCTTAGTTATACAGATTTTTTTTCTACTTCAAAACACAAATTTCTTTTTGTTTCAAAGGTCATATGTCAAAGTCAGAATAAGGAAAGGTCAAATGTCATGGTGACATTATTAACATTATTTCAATTAAAAATCATTTTTGGGATTATTCTTTATTTTCTATGCAACCTTTTGTACAAGTTGTACCTGGAATCAATGGAAATTACATTATTTTCTGGATATTTTATGTGATTGGTTAAAAAACATGATATTAAGATGAATACATAATATTAACCAAATAAAATTATGTAGATTATATAGAGAGAAAAATGGTGCTTGGGGAAAACATGATATAAAAAGGAATGCGATATTAACAGGCATGATATTAAGTGGAATCCACTGTACAAACCTTTTTAGCTCTAATTGTCCAAATAAAGATAAAAAGAGAAAAAAAAAAAGATTTTATTCCGGTGCCTTGAGCTCTGAACTTATTCATCCCTGATATTTCATTGTGAACTATTCCAACCTTTGAATTGGAAGAGTTCAAATATGTCTTGCGGGGTTGATTACGTCTACACATACATGATCTTTGAGCTTTATGCAAGTCTTTTGTGAGTCGGATTTGATTTCATTGATCTTTACAAGTGTATGAAGAACCAATGATCATACACAAAAAGGGTTGGGTAATTTTATTGGTTTAAATCAAAGGTCCCTTTGCGTAACATATATTTGGTTGATCTGTCAGAGAAAATCTGAATTTTGAGCATCCTTAAAAAGGGCATAAATGCTCTTCCAAGCTTTGTAGGGTGTTTGGTTTAATGGAAATATTTATATATTATACAGTGTATTGGCCAAATTATGGTTGAAGTGAAACTGAGGCTACTACGATGTTCAATTTTGTAACTGTTAATTTTGTCACAAAGAAATATAATGTGAGCTTTAATAAATCAAAGGAAATGCAGAAATATGATCTTGTTTTGTAGTCATTATGTATATAGGCCTCTCTCAAAAGTGTTGTTATCTCCCTTGTTTGCCATATCATGGCTACATTGGGAAGTGTTTTTGAAACAAATTTGTGCCGTGTAATTATGATGTCATAATGGGAATTATGTCATCCGATTTTCACATGGAGCCAAATCCTCCCAAAAATACTTCCTGGAAGTCAATCTTTAATTTACACCATTGTGGCCTAGCTGTCAAAGGGAATAACAACACTTATAGGAATTGTAAGGCCTATATATGAGGAGGGTTGGAACAGTAGGTTATAAGCCCATACATGTATGTATGCACTTTCCTTTAAAAAAAAGTGTACCAGAGTCATGGCCGTTTGAGCACTAGGTTTTCTTGTTTCTTCCCATATTAAAAAATGTGCTTCCATCCAAAAAAACAACTAGAGTTGTATGAATATTAAAATAGTCATGTTTCAGATAACTTGTAACATAATTAAAATTCATAGTGAATACTGTACTGTAAAAAAATTATGATCGGTTTTGATTTCCCTTTCATATTAGACATCAACATTGTTTCATAATCATGTTCATTGCTTTCTCAGGATGTTTATTTCACGATTTGGCAGCGTCAGGTTTCAAGGGAATCTTATTTCATGGTGGTGTATTTTCTTATATATAGCTTTGTAATTTTTATGACACATCCTGAAGTAAAGAGATAAACTAAACAAATTGCAAAGTATCATCGAAAACAACCTGATTTCTTGTAGAAGCATTTTGTAATAGTAGACACCGGTACCTTAGGGGTTACTGGCGGGGCATGGATCTAATTTTAATGATTCATCAGGTATTTGCGTCGCAATAAAAGCATTTGCAAGGATGTAATTTCATATTGTTTGCGATTTTCTTTGAGAAAATGTTTGCCAGATAGAGTCAGAATCTGTACATTATTTGACACTAAAAAGATATATCATTATAAAGGTTATTTTATGTGTTTTCATCATGATCATATATATGGTATCACATATCAATTCTCTTTGTCAGACAAAGGCCAGGTAAATCGTAAAAATGTTAGCTACCGATACCTGCTCTGTTACCTGAGTGTCGAACCCATTCTTGACAGTCTAAAGAGATGAACATAGACCTTGTTTATATGTTGTTTATATCACAGTTCTCGTTACACAACCAATTAATGTTTAGTTATATGTGAAGTTAAATCCATGATTAGTGTGATGAGTAGTACTTTTGTCGTCTTCGTCGGACAAATAACCAATAGATATATATGTACACAAATTAAGATGTAAAATGTGTGAGACCGAGTTGTTGAAATGCAAATTGGTTTGCTATTTCAGCAACTTGTTAATTTGATGTTTTTTGTATACAGTGTTCCATTTTCCATATGACCTGTTTTGTTTTCGTTCTGTTATATTGACCAACCAATCTTAATGAATTTCACAATTGTGGTAAAGGGAGATAATTGGTAAAGGGAGATAATTAGCTAAAACATCAGTTATTTATGTTAAGTAGCATATTTACACACAGTTGTACAGTGTGCGAACGTAATTCATGAAGTTCCATAGACAATAGGTCTATTGACATTTCAAATTGCATAGACTAAACAAAATTTCGGAAGACTGAATTTTTCCATCAGTGTCAACGATCCACTTAAGACAGAGTGATCTCCCTTCCTTCTACTAACGTTTGAACAAAAATTGAAATGTAACAACAAATTCAACCAAAAAAATCAGGAAATGAACAACATGCAAGAGAAATGCAATTGCTATGATTTATTCAAAAGGTTTTGATACTTTTCGACATTCATGAGCAATTCAATTGCAGATTGAAGATGTGTTAAAGATCTGGAAGATCATATGTATATAGACATTTAAGAAATGTACATGTGTACACATATGCTTTGAAGAATTAACTTTGAGAGAAATGCTTTAAACGAGTGTCTAGTTAGAACAAAATACTGCTCTACCTGGTATTAGTACTACAGTTAGATTACTTAGGTGTTTAATCAAAGGAAGGCTTGATATGGGGATTGCATCTACAATGTATTATATACAAAGTGCGTTTTAATATAAAATCGTATCCATGTAAAGCTATTTTCCATTTGTACCAGTTATTACTGTGGCCAGGCTAAGAGGGGGTACTACGAACTGAAAAAAAAAAATAAAACATTCTCTCCTGCTTAGCAGATAGTTTCACTTTCTGATACCTGTACATATACTGTATGTTTCTTGCTAATTAATCATGCAAGTCAGCTGCTTTAATTTAATTTTAAACATGACAACTATCAATAACTTCCTTTTCATTGTGATTAAGTAGAATATCCATGGCAATAAAAGTCTAAGTGTTTATTGCATGTACATATATATATCTATAAAGATCTAATACAGTATAAATTTCCAGTTTATCATGAAGCTCGCGTCGTACATGTAGAGTGCAATTGCACTGGAATGTCTTCTGCAACTCATTAACTCCTTAAGATTCTTTTGGAATTTACTGGGCCACAGTGGCCGAGTGGTTAAGGTGTCACAACATTGTACCACTAGCCCTCCATCTCTGGGCTGAAAGTTCAAAAACCCATGTTGGGGGCGCAGTTGCCAGGTATTGAGCGCAGGTCAGTGATTTTTCTCAGGGTACTCTGGCTTTCCTCCACCTCCAAAACCTGACACGTCCTTAAATGTTAATAGGATGTAAAACAAAAAAGAAAACAAACAAAAAGCTTAATAAACCAAACATTGAGGAGTTCAGTGTTGTTGTCCTTTGTGGGCAGAATTTCACTTCCCTGTTGAAGATACAAAAGTCAATAGTTACTTTCCCATACTGCTCTACAATGTAAGTTTAATCAATCTCGTCCAGTTGGATGTTTTTTTGTTTGGTTATTGGAAAAATCTGATATCATGATGTTTTATTGTGATTTCTATGTCCACATGCATGAGTTGACTCTCAAATGTAATCACATACTTAAGCGTTTAGATCATATTCAATAATAGACTTACTCAATTGGATAATTAAAACCAATCCCTATCAAGTCAAACATACAATGATACTGATGTGTAAGGATCAATATAAAGTTCTGTGTTAGCTGTCTCTAACCACTGTGCTGTACAGTGGAGTAAAAATGTGCTGTGTGCTAACATTGATTGATTGTAGTGCATGGCAGCACAACTTTTTAATGATCAGGGGAGTTGATAATTGTTTATGGTTGTTTCAGCAGAATAAGGACTTTAAAAACTATATCATTTTAGTTAATTGCCAAAGTTTTTATTATCCAGGTAAGTCTATGACTGAAGCTCTAGCTCCCTCTGCCCCAAACCCCGACCCCTGCCCCAAACCCCGACCACCGACCTCAAACCCTGACCCCAAACCCCGACCCCTGCCCCAAACCCCGACCACCGACCACCGACCTCAAACCCTAACCCCAAACCCCTGCCCCAAACCCCTGCCCCTGCCCCTGCCCCTGCCCCAAACCCTAACCACCGACCACCGACCTCAAACTCTGACCCCAAACCCCGACCACCGACCTCAAACCCTGACCCCAAACCCCTGCCCCTGCCCTTGCCCCTGCCCTCTAGCCTTCCTTAAATTTCTGCCTTTCCATTGCAATAGCCCTAAATGAAGTATATTTATTATAAAACTAGAAAATTACAAAATCAAAACGAGTTACCATCATTTTTACAAGCAGTCTTCATCGTATTGTCCTGGATTTTGTATGCCTGGTGATTTTAGCCATTGCTCTTTTCCATTAAATCAGGGGCCACAATGGCTGATTGGTTAAGGTTTCCCAACATTTTACCACTTGCCCTCCATCTCTGGGTTGTGAGTTCAAAACCCACGTGGGGCAGTCGTCGGGTGCTGGTGGTGGGTCAATGGTTTTTCTCCGGGTACTCCAGCTTTCCTCCAAAATCCAAAACCTTGGCACGTCCTTAAATGACCCTGGCTGTTAATAGGACGTAAAACAAAATTAAACCAAGCCATCAAATAAGTCACCCCTGAAATTTCAAAAAGAACTATTCTAACCTTTGAGTTGGGAGAGTTCAAATGAATCTTTAGGGATGAATGAGTTGTATTAATTGCAATACTTGGCTTTGTTGTACTTTGTGACTGAAGTACTGTACATGGTACATACTAGTACTAGTGCCTTGATGCCATGTAAAATATATATATATATATACCCTGTGATATTTATGGCTCACATAACAAAATTTAGTACAGTACATATGTATGTTCACATTCTGGTGTAAATTAAACAGGTTACACTTAATCAAGGCATTATGTGTATATATGTGGTTGATATTTCATGTTTAATTCAATCAAGACAGAATTAATTTTTATTATGGTTTGATAATGTAATACATTTCAACTTTCCAGGAAATGAGACTGTCACATATGTATGTGAAATTAGGTTCAGATAATATTTGGTAACTATGGTTTAGCTTGGTTTGTGTTTTATGTCCTATAAATAGCCGGGTCATTTAAGGATGTGTCAGGTTTTAGTGGTGGACTAAATTTAAAGCTAAAAGAAACGCCATCAACCTACTCCATGTTACGGCCTCGAACCCACGACCCAGAGGTGGTATAGAATGTCTTATTTTTCCTGTGGTACATAGTACATTTGTATATATATGACTACAGAGGTCTTATACTGGGAAATGGTCTTAAGTAATAGACTTGATTTCTTCTCCGACCCTTATATAAATACCATAATATATTGAACAAAGTTCAATTTTCTACTTTGCATCTCAGATCTAGAGTTAGGAGTATTATAATGAACCCAGTCTGCAAGTACATGTAAAAGTCTTACAAATTTTGAACTGATAGGAAATAACCCTGTTACCAAAATAACTCAGTTCAAGAATTCAAATATTTCCATTTAATGTTACCTGTGAAACTTGTACGTTTGTTTCCAAGGAATATTGGCTTGAACATTTTGCCAACACCCTACAGCAGAGAATGACCACAAAACTGTACAAGATCTGCAGAAGATGAGCTCAAATCTAACGGGCCAATCTTAGGTTAATGGACAACTGATGGTTTCTTGAGTTCTGGCATGTTTCTAGACATATGACATTTTCGATCTTGTTGAATTTTCTAAAGGTTTCAGACAAACACATTATGAACAGTTCTCAAACAAAACATTTTTTTCACACCTGCCGTGTTCTTATTGCCATTTTTTCTGTCGTAACCTTTCTTTATCAAATAAAAAGCTGGTTTCTCAGGCGTTATTATAGCTTAACAAATATCATCGAATAGTAAGCAGCTGATTTAGGATATCATTAGCCGAAACAGTTTTTGTTTTAAATGTCAACTATCCATTTCTTGCTTTTCCTAAATCCTGTTCTCTATATAGTGCTATATAATGTTCACACTTTCACGGTATGATAGTGTAAGTGGGTGCATGGTCGTGGTAGTACATAGGTGCGTAGTTGCGATATCTCGTGGGGAGGTGCATTGTCATGGTGTTAGGTGTGGGAGGGTACATAAGTTTCTGTTACATGGTGGTAGTATACATCATTTCCGAGATACTTTTTCTCTCCAGATTAATTCAACCAGGTTTTAGATACGCTTGTCACATGATAGGGGGGGGGGGGGGGCATGTATACTTCCATTGTACTGCCAAAAACATCAGCACCACAAAACAATATTCAAAAAGAGATGCTATAAGTTCCCAAACATATGTTTATCTACATGGTACTGTTCAGTAAAAATAACTTTGTCAGAGCCACCTAAGTTTCGGTAGTGTTTGTCCTAATTTACACCATCAAACACCGGAAGTACACAAGTCCCCCTGAATGTACCATGTGACTGCCAAATCACGTGATATTTATTCCGGAAAGTTGTATCTCGGAAATGGCGTATTTCGTACAAATGGGTACTCTTCGAGTTTTCTGGTAATGGGTTGAAAAGCAGGAAAATTGTTACACAAATTCTAGTGTAAATGATTCAAGTTCTGGGTTATAAATGAAACTGATTTTGATGTCGGGATAACAAATATTTGTTAACAGGAGTCTACTGACAGGTATTGAAACAAAGCCCTGTTGTAATTCAAATTTGCTAGGTTGGGAATTTGTCATGAGGAAAACTCTAAAGGAAAGAATAAAAAGTCTGTGTGAAATATTATTATCACTTTGACAATGATAAATTTACTGATAAGGTCAGGCATACTTCTGCTTTAGTCCTGAATCATTTATTATACCGCCGGATCATCTGATTTTGAAATGTAGCGCTACCCTAAATTATTGCTCAGTTGAGAATTATGAAGATGCTTTCAGAAAACAGATACTGAATTCTTTATGGAAAGTTTGTACCACATTTATCCCAAAATAAGCCCATGCCTGTTAATAAGCCCACCCATGTAAATATTCTGCACCCAGTAGAAATGCCACCAAATGTTCATTGTCTTGTAACATTTGATTTTGTTTTATTAAGTTAGCTAGCATTCTTCATTATCAGCGAAAGCCCCCTAACTCATGTTGGAGATTAGCATTGCATACCTGGGCTTCCTGTAGGATAAATATAGTAATTTCACGATCAGTGTTCACAACAATGGTAAAAAGAGACACATCTTTTGGATGAGTCAGAATCAAATAGTTTGTCCTAGTTTCACGTCCTGTATAAGGTAGACATACAGTAGGTGACAGTTTCACGTCCTGTATAGGTAGACATATATAGGTGACTTACCTTAAAGGTAGATTGCTGTCCTCTTTACCAATGGGCCTGATCTTTGAGTCAGTTGAGTATATATATATTTCAAACAATATCTTATATTTAAATCACATCTCTAATGATTGGTTATAAGCATGCAAAATGTATTGGATGCAATATCATAGCCCTATGTTAACTCATTCACACCTGAAATTCCATAATGAACTATTCCAACCTTTGAATCGAAAGAGTTCACATGCATTTGTCAGGGGTGAATGTGTAAAGCAGGTAAAACAATTTCCAATCCTTGTACCAGCGGGGTAGTAAATTGACTCTATAGCTGTATTTGTCTTAATGATTTTGAACTATACTTCAAAATTGTGTAAAATTTATAGCTGGTGTATTGTGTGCAAAAAGTCAGGTCAGGTCACTTGTCTCCTGCACATGTAAAAAGAGAAATGCACTTTTCACCTGTCTCCTGCAAAAGACAGGTGAATTTCACATATCTCTAACTTCTGCAGATATAAAAAGATGTTAGCGTAAATTTCACCTGTCTCAAACTCCTGCACTTATGGAAAAATATGTGTTTTAATTTCACCTGTCTCTTGCTGATATAAATGACAGGTTTTAATTTCACATCTCTCCTGTCCCTCTATTTACTTATGTGAAAAGTCAGGCATATATTTCACCTGTATTCTGCACTGCCAAAAGTCAGGTGTAAATTTTATGTCTAACCTATGAATGTATAATTGATATATAGTAAAAGTAACTGCGTTTATATCTTAACTAAGCTGAAGATTAAAACTAGGTATGTTATTAATTGATCACTGAGCCATTTCTGTCTGTATATCAGACCTTGTTATGGTGGAATTGTACAAGAACTAATCACACTACAGTTGTCGTGAACAGTGCTTATACCTCAGTGGATGATTCAATTATCCTCCCGTTTAAAATGTACCGATGGAATGGTAGGTCGAATTTGTAGTGCAAGCAAGATGGATAGGCTAAAGGCTCTGTGTAGCTGGCAGCTATAGAACCCCATGTGCTAATACTGGCATTGATTTTTAGCTCAATACTGTTTCACTCCACACGGTAGTGTGGTTCAAAATTGAAAACAATTCGAAAGAATCCACTCCATTTGTTTCGCTAATTATCAGAATTAAACCGACGCTAATTGTTACTGTCTATTGTCTTTGCAGATTGAGGGATTACTGATAGACACATATCTGTATAATTGACCTGGTTTTTCCGTTGGATTTACTGTACCCAAGTTTACGTCTCAATCGTCACCATGAGCTGCTGTGCGGGAATAGCCAGGGCGCTGCTCATCATCTTCAACATTATCTTCTGGGTAAATATACCACACTGTACACTGATCGATGGCACACAGATACATGCATGCTCTATATACTTAAGGATGTATACTACACCTGACTGTTAAATAGAACCTCCTTCACAAGAGAGTTCCACATACATTGTAGATGACCTATAAATGTCATTCATTTTATGACCCATGATAGCTAGCTAATTGATGACACATTATATAAGCTATAGAAATACTCAAAACACCAGTTATGTTTTACATGTATTACTCTTTGCCTGCTGTGTAATGGAGAACTTAATTAACATTGTATTGTCTCCCTATATCCAGACAGCTATTGTTATTTATTTCAAACCTAGATATATTTTCATTTTTCTTCAACTTGCATAATACTTAAATCAAGAAGTGATACAAATATGGTATTCCAATTAGTTCTTATATCTAGAAATGCTCTCAGAAATCTGTAACATTTTAATTTACACCCTACAACCAAAAAAATGGACAAAATTGATGTGGTCCGCTAACATTCCCAGCAAAATATCCCAATACATGTATATATCGGTAATTTATTTACTACAAAATCAATGAGAATTATGCTGTTAAAGGCATGGATGTCATCTTTGTTTGTGGGTAGTGACGTATTCTGTGTATATCTAGAAAAACACGAAAGTACTTTTGATACGTAAGGCAGGCGGTGATTCCTGCCATCAGTTGCAGACGGAAAAGATCAACTGGGCGGGATTTTCCGCCGGCAGCAGGCAAAAAGTTTAAAATGGTTTAAGGATATATCTCTGTACCACTAACAACCACTGTAACTATCAGGTAAGCGTTGGAGAGCAAATTTTTCAGCATGATTTCAGCTTTGTTGTATCTATTCTGAAAAGGAAACCGTACATTGCAGGAAAATAGAATCAACTGAAGCAAGTTCTTAGCCGAAGACATTCAACAGGGCTAAACTAGGGATTTGAATCCTAGAATTTGAATTGATGTAAATGCTGTAACAGACTGAGGGAAGTGTTCCGGTCCAATTGTGCTACACTTAGCATTTAACAAACTCTGTATATTTTAGCGAGATTGAACAATAACAGTTTATGATATTAGAACTGTTCTTTTCAGTGGCGTTTTCTCATACTTTTTCTATTGATCTTGCTTTAGTTGAATACCAATCATGGAAATTGGATTTTATTGAGCGTTTGAAATTGTCATTTTCCGATACATCCAGTATGTTAGTTTTAGTTTAAACATATTTTATTGCAAAATTAAGCAAAAGGATTGGGCACAAGTTATCACAACTTAATAATCGCCCGTTCCGCAATATTGTACAAAATATACAAGAATGCAATCCAGTATGTTACAGATGATTCAAATATTATCCTTGCCATCTTGGCAAAAATTTATAATACGATTTGCTGATAAGTCTAATTACCCTCCTCAGAGCACTAGAATAAGAGAGGACTAATTTAAATACACGTACACTTGTTAGATATTGTAAAAATACTGATTTTGACAGACTGAAATGTGTATATATTATTGAATATCAGCAGATAAGTGAATTGAAGAAGTTGCACACTCAGAAGATAAGATAGGCAAGAGAAAACTATACATTCAAACTTTTGTTAGCACACTCATAATTCAGCATTAAATCTAAAAAACGAAAAATCTAATTACCTTTACAACATGTAAGACGTAAAGTACAATAATTAAATATGTTTATAAAGTTAAGGCAGGGTAGACTTTTACGAGAAAGAAAGGTGTAGGAAACATGTTCAGGTTAGCACTAATTTGATGAAGATTAGAGTTAGGATAAGTATGGATAACATCTGAAGCTTCATTAGGTGTTTTATCAAGTCTCTCACTAAGGGGAGGGAGATCCTTGTACCTCATAACCCACGGATAGCGCTATCAATGATTCCCTAAACAGTTGTTGGTGAAGCACCAGTAACTATATATTAATAATCCTCGACCTCAACACCCAAAAAGTATTTTTGAAGTATTGATGTGTCGGAGCTCAATAATTCATCAGGATGAAGCGGTTATATGGGGGACTTCACACAGATTTTCAGTATTGAGGTCTGGGAAAAAGTTTTATTCATAGGGCAATTATATTACCTAGTTCATGTGAACAGATTTACAAATCTGTTAGCCTTGAAGCTCTCACAACCTGAACCCCACCAAAAAAGTAATGGAAATGAAAACCCATTACTTTATGAGCTTTTTATAAAAAAATCATAGACACTACATTGGGTAGTTGGTGGCACATTGGATAAGTGATTGTCTTTCATCAAGGTGGCTGGGGTTCCATTCCCCAATTGAATGTGAATATATGGTTTTGGGTAACTTGTCTGACCTTACTGCCAGTTTTCTCAAGGTACTCCAGTTTCCTCCCACCCACACATATAACACTACCCCCCCCCCCCCCCCCCCCTCATAATTTCTGGGCTAAAAAAAAGTGATTGATATCAGTTGAAAAAATTTGAATTATAATTGTTGTGAAATAAATGAAGATATATTCAAGATTAATAAAGTTAATATTTAAGAAAAAAAGACAACATGGCTAATTTTTTCCAGAGTTCCTAATTGTAAATTGTCTTTATGGCTTTTTTCAGCTTTTATTGTCTTTGTTAGACAATTGTAAGAAAACTTTGTATATTCAATGTTGTTGATTTACCTATTTTGATTCATAAGCCTTCAAAACCATCTTCTGGCAAGAAGTCATGTTACGAGAATGATTAAATCAGTCAAAATACCAGTGAATTACAGGTACAAGCATTTGAGATGAATTAAAAACAAAAACAATTTTGAAAATTAACCAAAAAACTAGTTGTGATTTTTTTTCCAAACAAATCAGTAAATGATGGTGAACGTTCAGGACACTGAGAACAGAAAAAGGAAGTTGATGATGATGATGATGATGATGATGATGATGATGATGTTGGCATGATGATCATCATGGTCTGCGCTAGCACTGGGTATTTTATAAATGGGGTCCTTTCCTAACTAAATGGGGTCCTTCTGTATAGTTTAAATGGGAACCCTGAAAATAAGTAGGGTCCTTTTGAGTTTCTATGCTTAAAAAGATACAAGGACAGCTTCAACACAAACCCTGATGATAATTATGATGTCATAGTGCTGGCATGATGATGATGATGATGATGAAGATGGTGGTGATCCTAGGATGATGATGTGATAATGTATTTATGTAATGAGGAACAATAAAATGTTGAAAATGATCAAATGTGATAACGAGAGGGATGTACTGTTGATGTAATGAGGAAGTGACTGTGTCTAAGTAAAAGTCTAAATGTGTTGTGATTGATGTGTGGCGAAAGAGAGCCCTCTTGTAGGACACTTGTATTTGAGATATTTATGGAAAATAAAATTTATAAAAAAAAAAAGGAAAAAGGAAGTTCCTGTAATGATCAGGTTTAGGGTTAGGTGGTGTGTGTCTGATAGATGTAGATATCTCTCCTTTTAGTTTGTACTTCCTTTTTCTACTGTTGTCTGATTGTCAAGATAGGCTGGCAAGTTAGGAACCACTGCTCATGTTTCTATACTCAAGATAGGCTGGCAAGTTAGGAACCACTGCTATATTTCTATACTGATGGTGATCTGAAGTGGATAGTTGACATAAGAACAATTGTGGACAACTCCTAAGTTCTACATGGATTAAGTACATTTTCCAGCTTATGACTTAGCTTCAGCAGGCGCCTGATTGTGAGGGATCCACCCTATTGTTAATTAGCAGGTGCCTGATTGTGAGGTATCCACCCTATTGTTAATTAGCAGGTGCCTGATTGTGAGGGATCCACCCTATTGTTAATTAGCAGGTGCCTGATTGTGAGGGATCCACCCTATTGTTAATTAGCAGGTGCCTGATTGTGAGGGATCCACCCTATTGTTAATTAGCAGGTGCCTGAGTGTGAGGGATCCACCCTATTGTTAATTAGCAGGTGCCTGATTGTGAGGGATCCACCCTATTGTTAATTAGCAGGTGCCTGATTGTGAGGGATCCACCCTATTGTTAATTAGCAGGTGCCTGATTGTGAGGGATCCACCCTATTGTTAATTAGCAGGTGCCTGATTGTGAGGGATCCACCCTATTACAGGTGCCTGATTGTGAGGGATCCTCCCTATTGTTAATTAGCAGGTGCCTGATTGTGAGGGATCCACCCTATTGTTAATTAGCAGGTGCCTGATTGTGAGGGATCCACCCTATTGTTAATTAGCAGGTGCCTGATTGTGAGGGATCCACCCTATTGTTAATTAGCAGGTGCCTGATTGTGAGGGATCCACCCTATTGTTAATTAGCAGGTGCCTGATTGCGAGGGATCCTCCCTATTGTTAATTTGCAGGTGCCTGATTGTGAGGGATCCACCCTATTGTTAATAGCTGATTGAGGATCTTGGTGTAGGAAAAACGTTTGGTTTTGATCGTTCTTTTCCCACCAGCAATATCAGCTTTAACTCATCATTTACCTCTAAATCTTCATAATGAACTTTTCCAAGCATGGAATAGGAGCAGTTGAAATGTCTCTCCTGGGGTGCGGGGATAGTTCTCTGGCTTTATGCCCCTTTTATACATTGTTTCCTGTTGATATTGAGATGCATTATTTAGGAAACGGTAAAATACATTATGAAATTATCCTGGATGGTTCTCGGCTTGCTGGCTAATAGTTACTGGTCAGTTGGCATTAAAGAGATTTATTCCTTTTTAATTACAAGTTGATGATTTTTAGCATGCACTTTTAAAAATATGTTTATTGTTCTTAGCATGGATTTTTTTAAAAGCCCATTGGTGGTTCCTAGCTTGCAAACTATCAGCTTTTCACTCCTTTTAGAAGATTTACAACAGGGATAAGTCTGGCTCTTAAAGCCTATGGGAGAATTTGAGGGATTTTATGAGATAAGCAAAATTTCTATGAGATTTTTTCTATATAAAGTTATACAATTTTGAATTTTGAATGAGATTTTCAGGAATAATATGGGTAAAAATCCCCAAATCTCGCCCCAAAGTGATCCCTGCTTACAACTTAGTGTATGTCGCAGGGTGTAAGTCCATGTCCATAGATAAGCCCATCCCCTATTGTTATGACATTTCTGAAGAATAATCCTAAAACAGGACAGTACTTGGTACAAACCCAACTTATCTGTCTTTTCATTGACCACCAATTAAATCTATCTCTTTTACGAAGTACGCAGTGAAGTTGAACAGCTTTTCTCCCTGTTTATAATGGCCGTACGTTTTGGCTGTGTTGAAAGTGGTCTGACCAGTTACGGTGTCTCCCTATATACATATATGGCTACATCAATAAGTGATTGTGTACATTCTGAATATAAATGATGTATTCAATCAATTGTTCTGGTCTGTGGCTTGTCTGCAGGCCGCGAGGAAGAAATGCCATGTATATAAGTAGATGGAAAGTTTCTTCCCAGTCTCCCAGATATCTTTGTTGAAAAGATTTGTCTATTTGACCGAGAAGAGATTTGACATGAATAGAGAGCTTTCCCTTTCTATAACAACCATTAATGTGATGATTTAGGAGTAGATTTTCTTCTGTACATGGTAGCATACATTTTATCTTTGTATTCATGTACCATGTATATAAGGTTACAATAATGAACAAAAAAAAGATACATAGAATATATATACCTTATAGTACTTAAAGTAAATGGTTATGGAAATTGAAAATTTTATATGGTAAATTTCAGCTCTTTTGGCCATTTGCTTTGGGTATATAATTCCTTAATTTCTAGATGCATTTTAAATTGCTATTGTTGTAACACAAAAAGGAAAGATTTATAAAAAGAATGAAAAGACAGAAATAACATATGTTTTATGTTCCTCTAGAATTTTCATGTTTGTTTTCTCACTTCGTGGGAAACTTGAGTAGGATTTTCCCAGTTTACACAGGGATGTTGTTTACAATTACTGATACGATTATAACCAGAAAGTTCCTTTCATGAAGAAGAACAAAAAAAAATCCTGGTCTCATAATTAGGGCCCCGTATCGGAGATACGGGTGCCCTATAGTAATCACTCTGTCTGTCTGTCCGTCCGTCCGTCTGTCTGTCCGTCTGTCCACAAATTTTGTTTTTACATAATAACTTTGGTATTCATTGCCAGATTTGCATGAAACTTGGTCAACATGTTCAATAAACAAATATAAAACACAAGGTTGAATGCTAAGGTCACTGGGTCAAAGGTCAAGGTCATATGAGGGTAGAATTCAAGTCATACTGTATCGGCGATATCCGATACGGGTGAATACCAGATTTGCATGAAACTTGGTCAACATGTTCAATAAACAAATATAAAACACAAGGTTGAATGCTAAGGTCAATGGGTCAAAGGTCAAAGTCATTTTAGTTTCTATGTGTGTACAGAGATTACCTGTAACTCAGTTGCTCTCTTCAGCTACATGTGTAAATCCTTCTGATCACTGAGTTCATTCTGACCAGGCTTTCATTCTGGGTGAAACACATCACACTAATCATGAAAGATGTGGACATATTTCAAGTTGAAATAAAACAATCAAAACAGTTATGTCAGTATTTTATACATTTCTGTTAACCATACAACTATTGTCGAGGAGTAAAGCAATTGTCACATCAGAGTGCACATTATATAAGCCTCTAGAATAATTTGAGAAATGACATTTTTTTGCGGGAGGGAGTAGGTTGGCGTGTGGGCATGTGGGGGATATCTACAGCCGCAATACGGGGCCCTTCCTGACCTGTCAGTGTTCTAGTTCTGTGTCAAATTGGAGAAATTTACCAGGTAGATATTTTGATTATTTTCAAAATGTACTGGAATGCTGTATAAAAAATACCATATTTGGCCAAATGAGTGCCCTGTTGGGTGCTTACATGTATAAAATTAAAACAGAAACTTCATTGTTAAACAGGTGATCGTTATATAGGCATCACATCAGGGAGTGTGACCATCAAACGTCTCCAGAAAGAGTGGGGGTGGGGGGGGGGGGGGCACTTTTAGGAACATGGGCACTTATTAGGTCAAATGTGAAAGTTGGTTCAAAAGGTTGTTGGTTTCTTAAGATCGTTTGGTAAATTTGGTGGATATCATGGATGTGCATGACACCTCCTGGTTCACCTAGAGCCAGTGGTAGATCTGCCATCTGTATTTGACACCCTTCATTACTTTCCCCAGATTATATAGCGTAAAGGTCGTTTAGAACTGTACATCAATAAGGTCTCTGGCAGAAAGATTGCTATCTTCCTATAGATCTGTCAAAGACACATCCCAGTAGCATTGGTACAAAGGTCAGCCCGAACCACAGGAAATCCAGGGACGGTATTTAGAAAGATACATTCGTTTCGTTGGTTTTTTCCCTGCGGCTGATGCTAGAAAGGTTTATGATACAAAGCCAAGCACAAAATGGATCTTACATTTTTTGCTGACAGTAGAAAGGTTATTTGCATGGAAACATGGTGCAAAAAAAGAACTCACATCAATTTGTGCAAGGGATACAAAGATAAATTTGAAAACATGTACAGAGCATAACAGAAAGAACAAAAAGTTGATCATGAGCTTATGCTATGGTGCAGTGTCCGTCGTCCGTCTGTCAATTTTTCCTATAAATCCCTACTAGTCCTGAACCACACAACGGAATTTGAACAAATTTTGCCAGAAACATCCTTGGGTGAAGGGGATTCAATTTTGTATAATGGTTGGTCTGACCCCCTGGGGTCTGAGGGGCGGGCCCAATAGGGAAAATACAATAAATTCTTTAAAAGCCTTCTTCTTCTGTAAGAATGACAGGATATTGTCCAAATTTGGCCTAAAGGAACCTTGAGTAAAGGGGATTCAATTTTGCATAAATGGTAGGTCTGACCCCCCCCCCCCCCTGGGGCCTGAGGGGCAGGGCCCAATAGGGGAATAGAAAAAAGACTTTTAAATGCCTACTTGTCATAAACTACTGAATGGATTTGAACCAAATTTGGTCAGAAACATCCTTTGGAGGAGGGGAACAGATTTTGTAAAAATGGTGACTCTGACCTCCCTGGGGCTGGAGGGGTGGGGCCAAATAGGGGAAATACAGGAAAAGACTTTTAAATTGCTGCTTGTTTAACTTGGTTTTGGTTGTGATCTCCAGCCTATAACATCACAATAATATATACCATTGCTTGGCATAAAGAGACTAACACAATCATGATATTATGATTGGTCCATGATATTATGATTGGTCCCGGTTTGAATCCTGCCCTTGCAGAATCAATTTCTGAATCATAACTTTTAAATGGTTGAGATCCCCAACCCAAAGCTATATATACAATTGCTGGGCATTAAGAGACGATCACAATCCTGATATAGATTTGATCCCAGGATCTACTATGCTCTTGTAGACTTTCTAACCAAATACTATACAATTGCTGGGCATAAAGAGACAAATGTTATCATGATATTAGCATTGATGTCACAGCCCTTAGGGACCCAGTTTCTCAGTTGAACTTGAAAACAGTTGAGAAACTCACCCATTAACCAAACTTTAATTTATACAGATATGCCTCAAGGATTTGTCTTCAGGTCTCTCCCTGTCCATGGGATCTTTTTGGAAAATATTTTAACAATGATTACCTAGATACCAATGTATCCAGGTGAGTGATACAGGCCCTCTGGGCCTTTTGTTACTGATTTTGACCTATGTTGTTCATTCTTTGTCGTGTTTTTTTAATAGACCCAACATCATTTTCTGCTGATCATACTAAAGTTATTTTGGAAGTCAAAGCAATAACCTTCCCTGTCATAATGATAATGTGAGGTAATTCTTTGCTTTATGGCATGGGTGGTTATTTGAGTAGACCTTACATCATTTTTTGCTGATCCTACAAAGGTTATTTTGGAAGACTGAGGTGTTAGAATCTGATACTGGCAGGTCTATGTGGCTGTGTGTTGTTATACTGAGGGCGTTGATATGTATGTAAACACAGATGTCACACTGTATATAGTTTACCTACCATCAGTAGCTACAGTATGTAAACAAACAGGTCTATAGCAGTGGTGCTAGCCTGACTAGATGTAATTCTACAGGCCTGTATAGCAGTACGTCAGCTCATGCGTTCTGCTTCCTCACAATAATACTCTGTACTGTCTGCCTAATGCCTACTTATAAATACCACTGTCTTCCCTACTTATGTTTTTATTGTCCTTTTATCAGTTCTGTCTACGCCATTCTTATTACAATGCACTGAAATGAGAAATCGAGAGTCATCCCTTACAAGTATTGACAGCATTTTATGAAGAGTGATCTGGAAGATAAGTAATATATTGTATCATTTTGTCTCCTTTCATGAACTGGATGGATCCTTAGAAATATATTGAAAGATTGTAACAATCTTGAAAACAAGAATTCACATACTTGCCGAGTCTCCCTATTTAGGAGGGAGACTCCTGATTTTGGACCCTAAAATGTTGCATTTTCAACTTTGGAATTTGCTTAACTGTTCCTGTTTTTAAACATCTGATGATTTCACCTGAAAGAAGAGCTCAAAAGAAGCCATTTCAAAAGTGTTAAATCTGAGCATGCGTAATCCCCTCCATGGAAATTTTAAAAAGTTGGCAAGTATGAATTCACAAAAAAAAAAAAACAAGGTTTATTTGATTAAAAGAATTACATACACAGAGTGGTTCTGAAATACTTAAATACCTGCTTAATCAAACATAGTGATATTTCTTAGCTATGATTCAATGGCTCAACATGACCTGTATATATTCTGTCAGCTTGTCTAATCTGACATGTATATATCTCAGAGTGTTTCACATTGGAGAGGTTAGTTTATTTGATAGGTTATTGTGTCCAGGAACAATATTGAATTCACAAGGTATAGTCAGACTATTATGCTATGTCCCTTAGATTGTTGAGCTGATAAAATGTTCATAAATATTATATAACGTTAAACAACTGGTCTTTAGGCAGTGATCAGTGCCCCCTGGTGGCTGTAAAGATGAGGTAACTAAGTTACGCTAGAAGGGTTGGCTGCAGATCTAGCTTTCACATGTCTATATACCTTCGACCTTTGACCCCAACACAATTGTCCGAAGGTGTTACACCATTGATCCGAGTCTGTCTGATGCTTGCATTGCCCATTTAAGTGTGAATGTGCCCTTGAGTTCAAAATGTATAACATTGAACGCAATATCACCCGACGTGAACCAAAAAATGCCAATATTTATCTAGATTGAGGTATTCCTAAGTTTTTATAATTTGGACAACTCTTTTTACAAATATGATATTCAAATTTGCTCTGTGAATACCTAAATATAGCTTGAAAATTATATAATAACAGATCCCCAGGAATTCTGGTCTTTTATGCTAAGGTTGTTGATCCAAGTATCTCATTCACCCCTGAAGTCAATAAGACTCTTTCATATGCGTGTATGTAGGATAGGGATATATCGCGATATTCCACCCAAGGGGTCACAAAATGTGGTGAAACCCGAGGCTTGCCGAGGGTTTCACCACATTTTCACCTCCAGTCATGGTCAATTTGTATTTCACTGGTGCATGGTGCCCCACCACTTGACTAAATGGTGTGTTGACTAAATCAGAAAAATCATTTACAGCACATTGTACAGTGTAAACTAGTTCCTTACACTACCTGTTACAATGTGTTCCTGTTATAAACTAGTTCCTTACGCTACCTGTTACAATGTGTTCCTGTTATAAACTAGTTCCTTACGCTACCTGTTACAATGTGTTACTATTATAAACCAGTTCCTTACGCTACCTGTTACAGTGTGTTCCTGTTATAAACTAGTTCCTTACGCTACCTGTTACAATGTGTTCCTGTTATAAACTAGTTCCTTACGCTACCTGTTACAATGTGTTCCTGTTATAAACCAGTTCCTTACGCTACCTGTTACAATGTGTTCCTGTTATAAACCAGTTCCTTACGCTACCTGTTACAATGTGTTACTATTATAAACCAGTTCCTTACGCTACCTGTTACAATGTGTTCCTGTTATAAACCAGTATAGTGTGTTCCTGTTATAAACTAGTTCCTTACGCTACCTGTTACAGTGTGTTCCTGTTATAAACTAGTTCCTTACGCTACCTGTTACAATGTGTTCCTGTTATAAACCAGTTCCTTACGCTACCTGTTACAATGTGTTCCTGTTATAAACTAGTTCCTTACGCTACCTGTTACAATGTGTTCCTGTTATAAACCAGTTCCTTACGCTACCTGTTACAATGTGTTACTGTTATAAACCAGTTCCTTACGCTACCTGTTACAATGTGTTCCTGTTATAAACCAGTACAGTGTGTTCCTGTTATAAACTATTTCCTTAAGCTACCTGTTACAATGTGTTCCTGTTATAAACTAGTTCCTTACGCTACCTGTTACAATGTGTTCCTGTTATAAACCAGTACAGTGTGTTCCTGTTATAAACTATTTCCTTAAGCTACCTGTTACAATGTGTTCCTGTTATAAACTAGTTCCTTACGCTACCTGTTACAATGTGTTCCTGTTATAAACCAGTTCCTTACGCTACCTGTTACAATGTGTTACTGTTATAAACCAGTTCCTTACGCTACCTGTTACAATGTGTTCCTGTTATAAACCAGTACAGTGTGTTCCTGTTATAAACTATTTCCTTAAGCTACCTGTTACAATGTGTTCCTGTTATAAACTAGTTCCTTACGCTACCTGTTACAATGTGTTCCTGTTATAAACCAGTTCCTTACGCTACCTGTTACAATGTGTTCCTGTTATAAACTAGTTCCTTACGCTACCTGTTACAATGTGTTCCTGTTATAAACCAGTTCCTTACGCTACCTGTTACAATGTGTTCCTGTTATAAACTAGTTCCTTACGCTACCTGTTACAATGTGTTCCTGTTATAAACTAGTTCCTTAAGCTACCTGTTACAATGTGTTCCTGTTATAAACCAGTACAGTGTGTTCCTGTTATAAACTATTTCCTTAAGCTACCTGTTACAATGTGTTCCTGTTATAAACTAGTTCCTTACGCTACCTGTTACAATGTGTTCCTGTTATAAACTAGTTCCTTACGCTACCTGTTACAATGTGTTCCTGTTATAAACCAGTTCCTTACGCTACCTGTTACAATGTGTTCCTGTTATAAACTAGTTCCTTACGCTACCTGTTACAGTTTGTTCCTGTTATAAACTAGTTCCTTACGCTACCTGTTACAATGTGTTCCTGTTATAAACTAGTTCCTTACGCTACCTGTTACAATGTGTTCCTGTTATAAACCAGTTCCTTACGCTACCTGTTACAATGTGTTCCTGTTATAAACCAGTTCCTTACGCTACCTGTTACAATGTGTTCCTGTTATAAACTAGTTCCTTACGCTACCTGTTACAATGTGTTCCTGTTATAAACTAGTTCCTTACGCTACCTGTTACGATGTGTTCCTGTTATAAACCAGTTCCTTACGCTACCTGTTACAATGTGTTCCTGTTATAAACCAGTACAGTGTGTTCCTGTTATAAACTAGTTCCTTACGCTATCTGTTACAATGTGTTCCTGTTATAAACTAGTTCCTTACGCTACCTGTTACAATGTGTTCCTGTTATAAACTAGTTCCTTACGCTACCTGTTACAATGTGTTCCTGTTATAAACTAGTTCCTTACGCTACCTGTTACAATGTGTTCCTGTTATAAACTAGTTCCTTACGCTACCTGTTACGATGTGTTCCTGTTATAAACTAGTTCCTTACGCTACCTGTTACAATGTGTTCCTGTTATAAACTAGTTCCTTACGCTACCTGTTACAATGTGTTCCTGTTATAAACCAGTTCCTTACGCTACCTGTTACAATGTGTTCCTGTTATAAACCAGTTCCTTACGCTACCTGTTACAATGTGTTCCTGTTATAAACTAGTTCCTTACGCTACCTGTTACAATGTGTTCCTGTTATAAACTAGTTCCTTACGCTACCTGTTACAATGTGTTCCTGTTATAAACTAGTTCCTTACGCTACCTGTTACAATGTGTTCCTGTTATAAACTAGTTCCTTATGCTACCTGTTACAATGTGTTCCTGTTATAAACTAGTTCCTTACGCTACCTGTTACAATGTGTTCCTGTTATAAACTAGTTCCTTACGCTACCTGTTACAGTGTGTTCCTGTTATAAACTAGTTCCTTATGCTACCTGTTACAATGTGTTCCTGTTATAAACTAGTTCCTTACGCTACCTGTTACAATGTGTTCCTGTTATAAACTAGTTCCTTAAGCTACCTGTTACAATGTGTTCCTGTTATAAACTAGTTCCTTATACTACCTGTTACAATGTGTTCCTGTTATAAACCAGTTCCTTACGCTACCTGTTACAATGTGTTCCTGTTATAAACTAGTTCCTTACGCTACCTGTTACAATGTGTTCCTGTTATAAACTAGTTCCTTACGCTACCTGTTACAATGTGTTCCTGTTATAAACTAGTTCCTTACGCTACCTGTTACAGTGTGTTCCTGTTATAAACTAGTTCCTTACGCTACCTGTTACAATGTGTTCCTGTTATAAACTAGTTCCTTAAGCTACCTGTTACAATGTGTTCCTGTTATAAACTAGTTCCTTATACTACCTGTTACAATGTGTTCCTGTTATAAACCAGTTCCTTACGCTACCTGTTACAATGTGTTCCTGTTATAAACTAGTTCCTTACGCTACCTGTTACAATGTGTTCCTGTTATAAACTAGTTCCTTACGCTACCTGTTACAATGTGTTCCTGTTATAAACTAGTTCCTTATACTACCTGTTACAATGTGTTCCTGTTATAAACTAGTTCCTTGCGCTACCTGTTACAGTTTGTTCCTGTTATAAACTAGTTCCTTACGCTACCTGTTACAATGTGTTCCTGTTATAAACTAGTTCCTTATACTACCTGTTACAATGTGTTCCTGTTATAAACTAGTTCCTTACGCTACCTGTTACAATGTGTTCCTGTTATAAACTAGTTCCTTATACTACCTGTTACAATGTGTTCCTGTTATAAACTAGTTCCTTACGCTACCTGTTACAATGTGTTCCTGTTATAAACTAGTTCCTTATACTACCTGTTACAATGTGTTCCTGTTATAAACTAGTTCCTTATACTACCTGTTACAATGTGTTCCTGTTATAAACTAGTTCCTTAAGCTACCTGTTACAATGTGTTCCTGTTATAAACTAGTTCCTTACGCTACCTGTTACAGTGTGTTCCTGTTATAAACTAGTTCCTTACGCTACCTGTTACAATGTGTTCCTGTTATAAACTAGTTCCTTACGCTACCTGTTACAATGTGTTACTGTTAAAATTTCTCTATACAAGGAAGTAGCGAAACAGGAAATTTAATGTAACGCTCTGAAACCGTGTTTCCTTTAATTGTTATCATTAAATCTCCTTAACCGTTGTTAGCTCACCTGGTCCGAAGGACCGAGGTGAGCTTATGCCATACCGTGGCGTCCGTCGTCCGTCCGTCCGTCGTCCGTCAACAATTTCTTTAAACGACTTCTCCTTCATAACCACTGATAGGAATTCAACCTAATTTGGCAGGAAGCATCCTTGGGTGCCCAGGATTCAAAATTGTACTAATGGTGGGACTGACCCCCTAGGGGGCTGAGGGGCGGGGCCAAAAAGGGTTATTTAGCTATATTGGTTTAAGCGACTTCTTCTCCATAACCACTGGTTGGAAATCAGCCTCATTTGGCAGAAAGTATCCCTAGGTGCTCAGGATTCAAAATTGTACTCATGGTGGGACTGACCCCCTAGGGGACTGAGGGGTGGGGGCCATAAAAAATTATTTACCTATATTGATATTAGCGACTTCTTCTTCATAACCACTAATTGGAAATCAGCCTTATTTGGCAGGAAGCATGCTTAGGTGCCCAGGATTCAAAATTGTACTATTGGTGGGACTGACCCCCTAGGGAGCTCAGGGGTGGGGCCAAAAAGGGTTATTTAGATATATTGGTTTAGTCGACTTCTTCTCCATGCATAACCACTGATTAGTAATCAACCTTATATGGCAGGAAGCACCCTTAAGTGCCCAGGATTCAAAATTGTACTAATGGTGGGACTGACCCCCTAGGGGGCTGAGGGGTGGGGCCATAAAAAATTATTTACCTATATTGATATTAGCGACTTCTTCTTCATAACCACTAATTGGAAATCAGCCTTATTTGGCAGGAAGCATGCTTAGGTGCCCAGGATTCAAAATTGTACTAATGGTGAGACTGACCCCCTAGGGTGCTGAGGGGCGGGGCCAAAAAGGGTTATTTAGCTATATTGGTTTAGTCGACTTCTTCTCCATAACCACTGATTAGTAATCAACCTTATTTGGCAGGAAGCACCCTTAAGTGCCCAGGATTCAAAATTGTACTAATGGTGGGACTGACCCCCTTGGGGGCTGAGGGGCGGGGCCAAAAAGGGTTATTTAGCTATATTGGTTTAAGCGACTTCCTCTCCATAACCACTGATTGGAAATCAGCCTTATTTGGCAGGAAGCATCCTTAGGTGCCCAGGATTGTACTAATGGTGGGACTGACGCCCTAGGGGGCTAAAGGGCGGGGCCAAAAAGGGTTATTTAGCTATATTGGTTTAGTCGACTTCTTCTCCATAACCATTGATTGGAAATCAGCCTTATTTGGCAGGAAGCATCCCTAACTGCTCAGGATTCAAAATGGTACTCATGGTGGGACTGACCCCCAAGGGAGCTGAGGGGCAGGGCCAAAAAGAATTATTTAGCTATATTGATATTTGCGACTTCTTCATAACCACTGATTGGAAATCAGCCTTATTTGGCAGAAAGTATCCCTAGGTGCTCAGGATTCAAAATTGTACGCATGGTGGGACTGACCCCCTAGGGGGCTGAGAGGTGGGGGCCATAAAACAGTATTTAGCTATATTGATATTAGCGACTTTTTTTTCATAACCACTGATTGGTAATCAACCTTATTTGGCAGGAAGCATGCTTAAGTGCCCAGGATTCAAATCGTACTCATGGTGGGACTGATCCCCTAGGGGGCTGAGGGGCGGGGCCAAAAAGGGTTATTTAGCTATATTGGTTTAAGCGACTTCTTCTCCATAACCACTGATTGGAAATCAACCTTATTTGGTAGGAACCATCCCTTGGTGCTCAGAATTCAAAATTGTACTAATGGTGGGACTGACCCCTAGGGAGCTCAGGGGCGGGGCCAAAAAGGGTTATTTAGCTATATTGGTTTAATCGACTTCTTCTCCATAACCATTGATTGGAAATCAGCCCTATTTGGCAGGAAGCATCCCCAAGTGCTCAACACTCAAAATTGTACTAATGGTGGGACTGACCCCCTAGGGGTCTGAGGGGCGAGCCAAAAAGAAAATATTTTATCATGATTACTTAGATACCAATGTATCCAGGTGAGCGATACAGGCCCTCTGGTTTCATATTGTATGGAGACTATACCTATATTGTACAGAGACTATACCTATATTGTACAGAGACTATACCTATATTGTACAGAGACTATACCTATATTGTACAGAGACTATACCTATATTGTACAGAGACTATACCTATATTGTACGGAGACTATACCTATATTGTACGGAGACTATACCTATATTGTACAGAGACTATACCTATATTGATAGATATGAGTCTCAACAGAAGGAAAATTATTCCATAGAATTTTAACAATCAATACAAGTCACCTGGCCAAAATTATTTTTCTATCAGAAGGTAGATGGCAAAGGTTACATTATCAAGCAGGGATAGATGTTAAATAGAACTTATAAAATGGACAAATTTCATTGTCAATGTTACTGTGTTACAAATATTACCATTTTAAGCACTGAAAAATTATTCAGCTGTGTGCAGATCTTATAACTCATGATCATTTACCCTTATAGCCACATTTGAACTCTTCCAATTTAGAGGTTGGAAAAGTTCTTTTTAAAATTTCACGGGTGAATGAGTTAATATCAAAATGCTAAGACAAAAAACTAATTAGAAAGGAACATTTATAAAAAAAAATAAATAAAAATAAAATAAACATTGAACCCATTGGGAAATTCAAATGATGTAACAAACTTACGGCATGTCATCACTATACACGGTCCATTCAGGCATAACTGGATGTATAATCCATTCTAAGAGATTAAAAAACGAAGAAAAGAAATTGTATTTTCGCTTGAACACTTGACATTGTCAGCATGTTAATTAAACTGTTAATTAAACTGACAGCAATTTTCCCTCGGTACAGCACTGTCACAGGGATATTGATGTGTTAGCGCCCGTAGACAGTGTGTGCAGTACTTCATTAACATACTTTCTTGGTTAATACTATCCGAGTCCATTTTTAGAAGAATTGTATATATGCATTTATGATGAGCATGCATCTCTACAGTATATTCTAAAATGAATTTTACTGTGTCTGATATCGATGCCGTTAGCTAAAACATTTTGCCACAAATGGCGTATGTTGGTTAATACTATCCAAGTCAATTTTTAGAAGAATTGTACAAATGTATATCATGAGCATGTATATCTCTTCAGTGTATTGTAAAATGAACTTTACTTCGTCTGATGCCTTTACTGTTAATCATATTGTGACAAATGGCGCATCCACAAACATCTGCTCGGAATTTCCTCTGAAGAATACTGCTGTTTTGATGTTGTTACTATAAATAATTTTGTAATGGAATTTTAAATTTCAACAACTCCAATTTTATAGCACGAGTATTGATAATTTCCTATCCAGAAATGTCATGGGAACATCAGTGCTTTAGTTTTCTGTAGCTGTGAGCTAGATCAAGGATGCGGTTGATTGCAATTAGGTTTCAGAAGCTCGGTGAGGACATGGTTGGTTGCAGAATACGGTAAACAGCTCTGGGAGCCTGCTGCAAGCTTGAAAGATCAGGAATGGGGTTTTGCAGCCATGTCACATGCACTGGGGCATCGCCCCGCGACAACATGTAATATTCATGTACCTGTCATCAGCAGCTAGCCGTGTCTACTCAACTCTGACACTAAAACCACAAGTCATTTTGTTTGGTAGTCCACAATGGTAAACCATTCTGTGGAATTGTTTTCACATAATGGCTGCAGATAATGCCATTCAAAAGGATTCGGCTTAATATAATGCTTCAAGTTTTATAAATATTTGCAATGTTTATTGTCCCTGAATGGAAAAAAACATGCAGTCAGTTATGTTTTGCATTCAAAACTAATTTTAAGCTGCTCTTAATATGAATATTTATAACTTTCAAGAAAAAAATTAAATGGTCTTAACAATATGTGGCTTGAAAGTGTGTAACAGTGACATTCTACTACCACTAGCCCTCCACCACTGGGTTGCTGTGACCAAGTGGTTAGGGTCTGTCTTGACATCCTGCTACCACTAGCCCTCCACCTCTGGGTTGCTGTGACCAAGTGGTTAGGGTCTGTCTTGACATCCTGCTACCACTAGCCCTCCACCTCTGGGTTGCTGTGACCAAGTGGTTAGGGTCTGTCTTGACATCCTGCTACCACTAGCCCTCCACCTCGGGTTGCTGTGACCAAGTGGTTAGGGTCTGTCTTGACATCCTGCTACCACTAGCCCTCCACCTCGGGTTGCTGTGACCAAGTGGTTAGGGTCTGTCTTGACATCCTGCTACCACTAGCCCTCCACCTCGGGTTGCTGTGACCAAGTGGTTAGGGTCTGTCTTGACATCCTGGTACCACTAGCCCTCCACCTCGGGTTGCTGTGACCAAGTGGTTAGGGTCTGTCTTGACATCCTGCTACCACTAGCCCTCCACCTCTGGGTTGCTGTGATCAAGTGGTTAGGGTCTGTCTTGACATCCTGGTACCACTAGCCCTCCACCTCGGGTTGCTGTGACCAAGTGGTTAGGGTCTGTCTTGACATCCTGGTACCACTAGCCCTCCATCTCTGAGTTACTGTGACCAAGTGGTTAGGGTGTCTGACATTCTGCTACCACTAGCCCTCCACCTGTGGGTTGCTGTGACCAAGTGGTTAGGGTCTGTCTTGACATCCTGCTACCACTAGCCCTCCACCTCTGGGTTGCTGTGACCAAGTGGTTAGAGTCTGAAGGTTACTAAGTAAATGCCACAGATATGATTATAGGTTATTAACTTGATGCCACCGATGTGTTTGAAGGTTAATTAGTTGATGCCACATATATGATTATAGGTTATTAACTTGATGCCACCTATGTGTTTGAAGGTTAATTAGTTGATGCCACATATATGATTACAGGTTATTAACTTAATGCCACCGATGTGTTCGAAGGTTAATTAGTTGATGTCACATATATGATTATAGGTTATTAACTTGATGCCACCGATGTGTTTGAAGGTTAATTAGTTGATGCCACATATATGATTATAGGTTATTAACTTGATGCCACCGATGTGTTTGAAGGTTAATTAGTTGATGTCACATATATGATTACAGGTTATTAACTTGATGCCACCGATGTGTTTGAAGGTTAATTAGTTGATGCCACATATATGATTACAGGTTATTAACTTGATGCCACCGATGTGTTTGAAGGTTAATTAGTTGATGCCACATACAATAATGTATACACATGATTACAGGTTATTAACTTGATGCCACCGATGTGTTTGAAGGTTAATTAGTTGATGCCACATATATGATTACAGGTTATTAACTTGATGCCACCGATGTGTTTGAAGGTTAATTAGTTGATGCCACATATATGATTACAGGTTATTAACTTGATGCCACCGATGTGTTTGAAGGTTAATTAGTTGATGCCACATATATGATTACAGGTTATTAACTTGATGCCACTGATGTGTTTGAAGGTTAATTAGTTGATGCCACATATATGATTACAGGTTATTAACTTGATGCCACCGATGTGTTTGAAGGTTAATTAGTTGATGCCACATATATGATTACAGGTTATTAACTTGATGCTTAATTAAATGTCAAATGTACAGATACCATTATGTTTAAGTAAAAAGCAATGCCACATATGCATTTCACAGTTAAAGATTGTTGCCACGATGTATTTTAAGGTTACATGGTTGATGCCACAGAGGTGTATTGATTATAATTATAGGTTAAAGTTGATGCCACATGTACAGGTGTGTGTATTGGTTAAAATCAATGCCACCAAAATGTGTATAGGTTAAAGTTGTTGCCACATGTACAGGTGTGTGTATTGGTTGATATCAAAGCCACCAAAATGTGTATAGGTTAAAGTTGATGCCACATGTACAGGTGTGTGTATTGGTTGATATCAAAGCCACCAAAATGTGTATAGGTTAAAGTTGATGCCACATGTACAGGTGTGTGTATTGGTTGATTTCAAAGCCACCAACATGCATGTGTATAGGTTAAAGTTGATGCCACATGTACAGGTGTGTGTATTGGTTGATATCAAAGCCACCAAAATGTGTATAGGTTAAAGTTGATGCCACATGTACAGGTGTTTGTATTGGTTGATATCAAAGCCACCAAAATGTGTATAGGTTAAAGTTGATGCCACATGTACAGGTGTTTGTATTGGTTGATATCAAAGCCACCAAAATGTGTATAGGTTAAAGTTGATGCCACATCAGTTAAAATTGTTAGCAGATATGTGACAAGGTATAGATTAAAAATAATGGCATACATGTTTGCAAACATTTTTTCCAGGTTGGAAAGTATGATTTATATAAAGATGTATTGATTTATGCAACTCGTACACAATTTACACCTGTTGTGTGCATACACTTAGCTGGTCATTACCGGGTAATCTGTTGAAGCAAGAAGGTGACGGGGTACATTATATCGTACTAGTCATTGAAACGTCACATAAAACGTTTATTGGCTATGTAAAGTAATCTTTATATAAATGCCATAGATGTGTTGATGGGTTAAATAAAAGCCATATTTTGGTTAAATCATTGCCACTGATATGTGTATGGGTTAAAAAATGCCATTGATGTGTTTATAGGTTAAATTAATGCCACAGAAGTGTGTGTACCATCAGTATGCCAGCTAGCCTTCGAGTCAGCAAACGCTCTGAAATCACTACAGAGCTGGGACTGGAACTGATAATGGTGACATAATTGTTGAGGAAAATGTCAGTGAGCTGTGAAATTCAGCGTTTCCTGGCTGTTTTTCTATGGATAATAACCCTGGGGAGGTTAGCTTTGCCTGGCAGTATGGGAGACACCATAATCTACAGGACCGTTGTTGACTTGTGTCCCGGAGCCTGATAACCCCGGCTGATGTGACAGTTAATGTCGATATTGTCCACCATGTAGGACTGATAATAATTCTATATACAGACCAATTCTTTATCGAAAGACTTCCAAAAGGAAGGCTCAAAATTGTTTCTTTATTTGAATGATCATTCACCCCGGAAACACATTTGAACCCTTCTAATTAAAAGCTTGGAATAAAGTTCATTATGGAACTTCAGGGGTGAATTATTTCATAAATGTTGTCTCTCAGAGTATTATTTCAGAGGGACTTCAGCAGTGATGAGTCAGTAACAATATTGGTCTGTTGATTTTAGGTGAATGAGGGAAAATTGACATGCTTTTCAAGGGGTTGGAATTTTGGATTATGCTGAGGAGGGGATCATCCACGGTGTGTCATATACATGTTTCATATACGTATTTGCTTTTATAAATGCCCCTGTCCTTGGTAAAATGTTGACTCATTTTGGGTCATAATTACTCTTAATAATTTCCTTTTACAGACTTGAGTGATAATATATTAGATAGGAATTGGGCAACAGGCAAAAGCTTTAATATATATATATATACAAGGCATTTCCTTTAGATAATAATGAGTACCATTTATCTATATAGATACACTTTATGCCTTTAGATAATGATGAGTACCATTTATCTATAAAGATACACTTTGAGACTGACTCTTTATGTTCCAATGTTGAAAAAAACCAATAGTTTTTAAATACTTCCTGGGATGTTTCTGACATTCATTTGTCCTTTACAGCAAAAGATATACTTAATTTGTAATAATAAACATCATTTAGCCAATTCTTCAAGAGGACTGGGTGCTAAATTTGTCATAATAAACATCCCTTTAGCTATTTCTTCAACAGGACTGGGTGCCAAATATATATCATAATATTCATGTAGGGGTGATAATTGTTGTCAATCTATTTTAGAGTTTGTTAATGGATGTTTTTCGGTAATTTCCTGAAGTATTTTATATTAAAATAGACCAGTAAGCAATTATGTGACCTTGACCTACAGTACTTTATAAGTTTTTTTACTTTTTTTTTATTCAACTTTAATCTTCATGTCTGCTACTTATTTAAAAGAAACTACACAAACTAGAAGTTTTTCTATATTATTCAGTCCGCCAGAACTACAAAATCAAAAAAAAAATTCATTTTACACTCCCTCCCCACTTTGACCCCCAAATTTTCTATGAGCCCACACAAAATCAGATGTATTAAACATAATACAATATGCAAAATATTAGCCTTATCACTGATAGGCCGCAGAAAGGCCCAAATTGGCACCCCTCCTTTGTCATAATAAACATCCCTTCAGCCAATTCTTCAATAGGACTGGGTGCTAATTACCGTATATACGGTAACTTGCTGAGAGAACACTTAACATTTTTGTTTCTCAAGGATAAGTTGGAGTCTATGTGTACCATAGACAAGTGAAATGTTAACCGAAAAAACATTGGGCGTGTAATATCATATATTTTGGCAATATACGAGGTGAATTCAAAGGCACAACGACAGCTTTAACAGCAGTAGAAAACACTAGTCGGTCTACATACAATACACATATTACTGATAGATCTCGCAGGTTTTCCACACAACAGTGATATAGTGTGTCAGTGTAAAGTATTCATTAAGGATCCCCGTACCATGGTCTGTGGCCGAAGAAGTGTAACTATAAATATTGGACACTCTTTTTTCTGGCAGCTGTTAAAAATGATGACTGAAAAAAATTATACCTTGCAAGACTTTTATGAAAAAAATGAAAAACAAAACAAAAAATGATTTGGACTTAATCACTCCTGAAATTTCAAAGTCAACACTTCCAACCTTTGAATTGGGTAAGTTCAAATGTGTCTTCAGGGGTGAAGGATCCCGGAGTTAAGTCAAAACAAACAAACAAACAAAAAATCTAAAAGAATGTTGAAGTGTAAAAATACAAAAGGGTGTGGTATTTGAACTCGGGACCTTGGAGCACTCTGTTTTGTTACTCCAGCTAACACACCTCTATAGAAAGCAATATACCGTATTCAATCTAATAAGAGCACTACCTTCACCATTTGTCAGAGAAAGAGAATGGATTTGCTAATTAAACCCTGTGGAATATTTATAACCTTACTGGTTTGGCAATATGATTTTCAGTCTTCAATTTACCATTAAAAAAATCAGTTTCAGATAGAAAATTACAGAAAAACAGCAATTTTTCCCCACTCAAATATCCGATTACAGATAAGTGCACCATTTTTGTGAATTTATAGCCCTCAGTGTACTCATTAGGTAAAATACAGTATATTTAACAAACGGTTGAACTTGACCTAAAGTCAATGACTGTATGAAGTGATCCACTTGTGTCACAATGACATACATCCCCTAAAAACAAAACAAAATAACAGGAAGTATTGTGGGGAGTTTGAGAATATTATAGCATGTTAGAAAAAACTAACTGCTCCAGCTGTGGGGCGGGGAACCTTAACAATCCCAGCATGCTCTAGGCATGAGACAGTGAGATGAACACCCACAGTAAATATGTGTGCTGGCCTATAATGTTATAGATCTGTGATCACAACATGCTGTGGGTGCCACATAAACGGTGTTTTAAGTGTTAAGTAATTGGTGCAGACTCGCTCTCGCAGTAAAAGTGTGAGCCACGACCAGACTTGTATCGTAGGGCGAAGTCTTTGCGACACATTCGCAAACACCTTCATTAAGATATTTGCATATTTGACTCGGCATATAAAGGGTGATTTCATTGTGACACAGGCGGAATTTAATTTACCACAGGAAGAATATTTTATTTGAGATCCGAACTCCAACCCACCAACGCATATATTTACATTACATCACAATGACTGTCAAGTTAGTCTGGGCTGTGAGAACCTCGGAATATTCTCCCAAGTGTTATTGTGTGAGCTACATACTGATAGTAAATACAGTTAAAACAAGAATGACTTCATTATAGCACATAACAGAATAAAACATAGCTCAAAATATTTCAAAACCCCCAGTAGATTTGAAAACAATATTTTTTAAGACATGAAGCAAGATTATTACAGACTGCTGTTAAATATGAAACCTAAGTAAACCCACTTGTAGATCATCAAAATGGCTTCTGCCTGGAGATGATCAGAGGCTCTCAGTTTTTATGAGAAATGTGTTATGTTGATACATTCTATTTATATATATACCCCCAGTAGGTTACAAGGATGCATGGTATATATATATTCGTTCCTTCAGTGTATTGTGCTACAGTATCATAACATATATTTTGTAGGATATTTTATGAATTAACACACTCAGTACTACCGTTCTGAAACATTTTCCATATTGACATCTGTAATTAATCGCATCTGTGAATAAATGTATATTTCGAATAATTACATTGTTTACAGACGATATTTGTGGGATAAAATGGAGGAAATTGACAGCGAAAGCTGATTATAGCCCAAACACGGTTGAATTCTAACCTGGAGATCTTGAATGTCGGTCAAATTTAGTAAAAGTTCTTCAGCAAAAACAGGTTCATATTAACACCATAGGATGGTTTGCATCAAGTTCTATAGTATATTTTGGTGGTCATACTGTAGATCAAGGTCAAGGGGTCAAAGGTCACATTTAATATCTTATATAATGAAGTCCCTTCACTTGGGTCCTATAGGTCCATTAAGTTTGGTTGCTTTAATTCTAGGTCAAAATCAATATTGTACAAGTAAATCTAAGGTCATCTATTTAGGTCAAGGTTGCAGTACGTCAAGGTCATATATGTCAAGGTTACAGTAGGTCAAGGTCACAGAAGGGTTTATGAAGCATTTGGGATTACCTCGATTGCATTGCGTGACAACAATACATATTGTAATTGGTTGCGTGTATATTTGAAGCTGTTTGAGTTTGACAGGTTCCAGCGATAAGGACTGATTTAGAATTCATACACACAACTTATCAGTACGGCAGCCACAGAACTGTGGTACGAGAATACACTAGTAATCAATGAGTCTGTCACTGTCAGCCAGCCTGCGATTTTTTCTTCTCAGTAAGGTCACACAGCCACTTTAGAGGCCTGAAAACGTAACAGAATTTATATGTTGCTAGGAAATATTATAGGCCTGGCTTACAATGAGAATTTTTTTCCAGAAGAATTTAAAATCAATAATGGGACCGAAGTGATTTTGTTGCATGTGTGTAATATTTTATGTTTTTGTGTACAAGATTCTGATTGGTAAAAAAACTGGATTTTGAAGGAGACTCACTGGGGCCGTGTTGTTGATTTTCAATCCACATTGTTTATATAAAACGAGAAAAAATCCAAAACAATTGTCTGTGAACAAAAGACTGTTATTTTTTTATTTTCATTCAATGTTTAGACCTAGACAATAATTTTCCTGGGGAAAAAATCAGTATTGGCCATTAAAAGAAGGGGAAATGAACATTGTAATAAAGAATTGGAAAAATCTGGAAAACTGAAAATAGAAAACAGTTATTTTCCATAGAGAATGAAGCCAAATTTTAGCATATAATACAGTAATTCCCTGTTATACTGCCACCTTTTTTTCACTTGTTGTTTTTGGCATTACAACGAAGGTTGCCATGCAATAGGGTTTCAGTAAAACAACCAAATAAATTTAAAACCCACGTAAAGTAAAATGTACATGTTTAACAAATACTTCATATGCATACACAAATACAAAATGGTATTCAATTTTGACATTAATGTAGACACATTTATGTTATTTGCTGCTTTTTAGCATGTATACTCTAGATAAAACTCTTATAGTCGCATTATAAAAGATACCTAATCGCCCTTTTGTCTGTTACAGTTGTCCGGCGGAGGGATCCTGGGGGTCGGAATCTGGTTCCTGGTCGACAAGAACATCAGTAGCTACTTCACTGTGGTGGAAATCGACACCAGCGACTCGTACTTCAAGTACGCCGCCTACATCCTCATCGCGTTCGGAGCCTTCGTCTTCCTTGTGGGATTCTGCGGCTGCTGTGGGGCCATCCGTAGCAGTAAATGTCTTCTTGGCTTTGTAAGTTTAAACAGTGTTTTCATATGTAACAGGCCTCACCTTTTCAATACTGTAAAACCTTTTTATAATGCCATAATTTTTTTGGCAAATGTTTGGTGTTATAAAGGGGTTTCTGTTGTATTGATTTCACTAATTAGTTGTTTCCAGCATAACCATAAATATATTTGTTGTATTATTCTGAAAAGACAACCATACCTAAAAGGGGAGGGGGGATTGCGACTTTCATTTAAAAATGGTCATCTGCCTGACCACATGGGTTTTCACTGTGTACCCATTGCAGGCAAACATCTGGAGCAGCAAAAGTGATGGATATCAATATAGTTTGAAAGAACTTACTTAATAATTGTTGTGAAAAAGATAAAGTTTACATTTTAATCTGTCATTCTTTATTAATTTAAGACAAACATTTTCTATCACTGTGAAGAACGCCTGTATTTGTCAAGTATATACATCATAACACAAGTCCAATGCCATGCAATATTGGGGTCAATAGAAACGATATAAAACATGTACAATAACTATGATAATGAGTGTCGTTACTTCTTTCGTCTTTCGTAATAGATCAGAATCATTGAAAATATATCATGTAGTAAGTATGTTTTCTCAAGTTATATAATAAAAAGAATCTAATTAAACACTTGTGTTTATGTAATATTGAATTTATAAAACTACTTTATTAATTTTAATAAAATCAATAAACTTGTTTAAAGAATTCAATACATGTACACTACATTACATAAACACTCATGTTTGATCGTCTATATATGTTTTGTTAAAGGGAGATAACCAGGTTACATTTCACTGTGTTGTTGTTTCAGTACGTGTTCTTCCTCATCATCATCTATATATATGTTTTGTTAAAGGGAGATAACCTGCTTACTTGTCATTGTGTTGTTGTTTCAGTATGTTTTCTTCCTCATTATTGTCTATATTTGTTTTGTTAAAGGGAGATAACCAGGTTACATTTCACTGTGTTGTTGTTTCAGTACGTGTTCTTCCTCATCATCATCTATATATATGTTTTGTTAAAGGGAGATAACCTGCTTACTTGTCATTGTGTTGTTGTTTCAGTATGTTTTCTTCTTCATTATTGTCTATATTTGTTTTGTTAAAGGGAGATAACCTTCTCATTGTGTTGTTGTTTTAGTATGTGTTCTTCCTCATCATCATCTATATATGTTTCTTTAAAGGGGGATAACCAGGTTACATTTCACTGTCTTGTTGTTTCAGTACGTTTTCTTCCTCATCATCGTATATGTTTTGTTAAAGGGAGATAACCTGCTTACTTGTCATTGTGTTGTTGTTTCAGTACGTGTTCTTCCTCATCATCGTCTATATATGTTTTGTTAAAGGGAGATAACCTGCTTACTTGTCATTGTGTTGTTGTTTCAGTACGTGTTCTTCCTCATCATCGTCTATATATGTTTTGTTAAAGGGAGATAACCTGCTTACTTGTCATTGTGTTGTTGTTTCAGTATGTTTTCTTCCTCATTATTGTCTATATTTGTTTTGTTAATGGGAGATAACCTGCTTACTTGTCATTGTGTTGTTGTTTTAGTACGTGTTCTTCCTCATCATCGTCTATATATGTTTCTTTAAAGGGGGATAACCAGGTTACATTTCACTGTGTTGTTGTTTCAGTACGTTTTCTTCCTCACCATGGTATATGTTTTGTTAAAGGGAGATAACCAGGTTACATTTCACTGTGTTGTTGTTTCAGTACGTGTTCTTCCTCATCATCATCATCGGTGGAGAAGTGGCGGCTGCTGCTCTTATGATCCTCTACAGAATGGAGGTACGTTTAGTATACTTCCATAAAGGGAGATAATATTTTTATAAGTTAAGAGATGTACCAAAAAGTTGTACTATTTTACCTTAAACATCCCTGACAGTGTTCATTTCTTCCAAATCAAAGGTACGAACAGTTCATTACGAAATTTCAGGGGTGAATGAGTTAATATTGATACTTTTATTACCATTGTCAATTTGTCACCCTTGTTAAATACTCTTTGAGGACTTTTTCAAAACATAAAAGTTTTAGTTATTAGTAAATATTAAGAAAGAAAATTAGGATTTATGGTTTGATAAGTTGTATATTTCTTTAAAGTTTTATGTATGTTTTTATGTTTTGTATACATTTACAACTGACTCTTCATATTTCAGGTTGAGAAAAAGATCGACTCAATCCTGGAGAAATCGGTGAAAGAGAAGTACTCTAACAGCTCCACCTTGCGGAATGCCTGGGGCCTCATCCAGATCAAGGTAAACATTCTCTCACTAACTGACTCATCCAGATCAAGGTAAACATTCTCTCGCTAACTGACTCATCCAGATCAAGGTAAACATTCTCTCGCTAACTGACTCATCCAGATCAAGGTAAACATTCTCTCGCTAACTGACTCATCCAGATCAAGGTAAACATTCTCTCGCTAACTGACTCATCCAGATCAAGGTAAACATTCTCTCGCTTACTGACTCATCCAGATCAAGGTAAACTTCCTCAACTAACTGGCTCATCCAGATCAAGGTAAACTTCCTCAACTAACTGACTCATCCAGATCAAGGTAAACATTCTCTCGCTAACTGACTCATCCAGATCAAGGTAAACATTCTCTCGCTAACTGACTCATCCAGATCAAGGTAAACATTCTCTCGCTAACTGACTCATCCAGATCAAGGTAAACATTCTCTCGCTAACTGACTCATCCAGATCAAGGTAAACATTCTCTCGCTAACTGACTCATCCAGATCAAGGTAAACATTCTCTCGCTAACTGGCTCATCCAGATCAAGGTAAACATTCTCTCGCTAACTGACTCATCCAGATCAAGGTAAACATTCTCTCACTAACTGACTCATCCAGATCAAGGTAAACATTCTCTCACTTACTGACTCATCCAGATCAAGGTAAACATTCTCTCGCTTACTGGCTCATCCAGATCAAGGTAAAGATTCTCTCGCTCACTGACTCATCGAGATCAAGTTAAACTTCCTCAACTAACTGGCTCATCCAGATCAAGGTAAACTTCCTCAACTAACTGACTCATCCAGATCAAGGTAAACATTCTCTCGCTAACTGACTCATCCAGATCAAGGTAAACATTCTCTCGCTAACTGACTCATCCAGATCAAGGTAAACATTCTCTCGCTAACTGACTCATCCAGATCAAGGTAAACATTCTCTCGCTAACTGACTCATCCAGATCAAGGTAAACATTCTCTCGCTTACTGACTCATCCAGATCAAGATAAACATTCTCTCGCTTACTGACTCATCCAGATCAAGGTAAACATTCTCTCGCTTACTGACTCATACAGATCAAGGTAAACATTCTCTCACTAACTGACTCATCCAGATCAAGGTAAACATTCTCTCGCTAACTGACTCATCCAGATCAAGATAAACATTCTCTCGCTTACTGACTCATCCAGATCAAGATAAACATTCTCTAAACATTCTCTCACTAACTGACTCATCCAGATCAAGGTAAACATTCTCTCGCTTACTGACTCATCCAGATCAAGGTAAACATTCTCTCGCTAACTGACTCATCCAGATCAAGGTAAACATTCTCTCGCTAACTGGCTCATCCAGATCAAGGTAAACATTCTCTCGCTTACTGACTCATCCAGATCACGGTAAACATTCTCTCGCTTACTGACTCATCCAGATCAAGGTAAACATTCTCTCGCTAACTGACTCATCCAGATCAAGGTAAACATTCTCTCGCTAACTGACTCATCCAGATCAAGGTAAACATTCTCTCGCTAACTGACTCATCCAGATCAAGGTAAACATTCTCTCGCTTACTGACTCATCCAGATCAAGATAAACATTCTCTCGCTTACTGACTCATCCAGATCAAGGTAAACATTCTCTCACTAACTGACTCATCCAGATCAAGGTAAACATTCTCTCGCTAACTGACTCATCCAGATCAAGATAAACATTCTCTCGCTTACTGACTCATCCAGATCAAGATAAACATTCTCTAAACATTCTCTCACTAACTGACTCATCCAGATCAAGGTAAACATTCTCTCGCTTACTGACTCATCCAGATCAAGGTAAACATTCTCTCGCTAACTGACTCATCCAGATCAAGGTAAACATTCTCTCGCTAACTGGCTCATCCAGATCAAGGTAAACATTCTCTCGCTAACTGACTCATCCAGATCAAGGTAAACATTCTCTCGCTTACTGACTCATCCAGATCAAGATAAACATTCTCTCGCTTACTGACTCATCCAGATCAAGATAAACATTCTCTCACTAACTGACTCATCCAGATCACGGTAAACATTCTCTCGCTTACTGACTCATCCAGATCAAGGTAAACATTCTCTCGCTAACTGACTCATCCAGATCAAGGTAAACATTCTCTCGCTAACTGGCTCATCCAGATCAAGGTAAACATTCTCTCGCTAACTGACTCATCCAGATCAAGGTAAACATTCTCTCGCTTACTGACTCATCCAGATCAAGGTAAACATTCTCTCGCTTACTGACTCATCCAGATCAAGGTAAATATTCTCTCGCTTACTGACTCATCCAGATCAAGGTAAACATTCTCTCGCTTACTGACTCATCCAGATCAAGGTAAACATTCTCTCGCTTACTGGCTCATGAAAGATGGGAATTTATTCATTTAACTTAACCACCCCTGAAATTTCTCTATGAACTATTCCAACCTTGAATTGGAAAAGTTCAAATGTGTCTTCAGGGGTGAATGGGTGATAGATATAAAAAGCTGTCTCGTTTCCGATTCAAGTTCCCTTTAAAATATTTCCTGGCAAAAATCAGTTTAAAAGAAAAAAACATAAAAACCGTTGTTCCGTTCACTAGAAAGTGTCATTAGTTGGGGGTGGATTATTGTATAGTTGCTGATATTAGGGTTTTAATTTTGCTAAATTCACGAATGCTTACAAATTCACAAAATTAACATCTCGTGAAATGTTTTAATCAAAATCTATAGGTTTCACAATTATTTTGTGATCTGTGAAATGTTATCCTGCCAATAGTTCCAGACATATAATCGTGAAACTTTACAGCTGTGAAGTTTTACAACTGTAATTAAATGGGAAATCGTGAAACTTTACAGCTGTGAAGTTTTACAACTATAATTAAATGCTTTGTTGGTATTTCAGTTTAACAACTATAATTAAATGCTTTGTTTCATTTTGACTGCTGTAATCAAATGCTTTGTTGGTATTTCAGTTTGACTGCTGCGGGTACAGTGGACCCGATGACTACATGAACAACGAGTACTTGGTTGACAAAGGTTTGGTAAGTTGGTTTACATATTTATCAATAACATGATCAGCTTATTCTCCGACAGACATGGAGATGGATGTTTAGGTTGGAAGTAAGTCATCTCACTGTATTGATGTGAACGATAGCTTTTTATGCCCCGCCATGAAATGGGGGAGGGGGGGGGGACATATAGTGCTACCAATGTCTGTCCCGTCATATCGAGTCCCGTCATGTCGAGTCCCGTCTCATGGTAATGTAACCAGCTGGGGGCTGGGCATTTATGTCTCCCACACATTTTTAGTCTTTAAGGGTACTTGTCATACTGCAATGTCGTTTTTTCGTATATAGTTACCTCCCCTTTGTATTGTCTGATATAAATGATGTAAGGGATGGTCGGTTGGTTCAGGGGATAGCACACTTGCCTTTCACCACTTGAAACACTTTGGTTGTCCTCTAGCTCTAACTAGCTCACGCGCTAACGTCCGGGGCCAACAACAGTGATTCATATAAGTGGCATATCATTGTAAAATAAAAACAGTTTTTATTAAAAAAAAAATAAACTGTTGCACGACACTAGTACTGTTTTTGTTGATCAGTATACAGTTACCTCCCCTTTATCTATTCTCTGAGATAACTGTTCCATGGCACAGGGTAGAGGCACTTAAGCTTGCTGACCTGTTAGGATTCTAGTCGATTCTGACTCTGTTATTTGTTCATACTGAACACAATCTGTTTATTACAGTTAAAAAGCTATTGAAACGTAACTTGAAATGCTGACAGTTTTCATGTTTTGTAAAATAGAATTTAAATATCAACATGATATTTTATAGATTTCCTATTTTATCCCCTGCCCAACGAAGATGTCGGGGATAAACAAATGGGCTCCATCCTTCCGTTTGTCTGAATTGCTTTCTGTACAATATCTTTTGAAGGAATGATTGGGTTTTGATGATTGGCTAATTCTGCGCTTTTTGATGGGTGGGAAATCTTGACAACTGTGTCCTGGATTTCAGAACTGTTGAAAAATGAAAAAAAAAAAGTTCACACTTCAGTTAGTTTTGTGATTAAACATTGACACTGAAACAAATTCCACTTTTGTTTTCCTCTTCTCTTCATACAGAATATCCCTCGGTCCTGCTGTGTGCTTACCAACAAAGATACGGCCATGGAAGAGGTGAAGTCGGCTAATCCCAAGAATGCCTCTGATTGTAACAGCAAGGTAGCAGGCTTCTATAACGAAAAGGTACGGGGAACACAGGCAAAAACAATCTTATCACATAACTGACCCAATCAGTCATATGTCATACGGCCATGTCATAAATGTGGTATTACACACGTGTAATAACACTTGTTATTACATTTTTAGTATAATAGTATTTTCTTTTTAATTACGGAAGAAAAAAATCTTAAATTATTCTTTTAGCTCAAAAAATAAATTTCAGTTACCCCCACCCCTTATTTTTAATGAGAAAATACCCCATTTTTCCTCATTTTTTTGCAGATTTAATGCTTTATAAAAAAAATTCTGAAGACTAACTTTTTTAGATATTTGGCAGATCAAAAGGAAATGGGTTTCTCATTCTAAAGCAGTCATAAAAACTTGAGGGTAGGGGTCTTGTTTTTTTGTTCCATTATTAAATGTTATTTTTCACTATTCTTGAGTCAAAAATCAAAATCGCTTCAATTACACCAAATATCTTAAAAACATACCCAAAATGTGAAAAAAATATCTTTGTTGCATAATATTTGCTTTATAATTAACAAAAAGAAGTTGTTCAGTAAAAATGAACTTGTAATGAAAAATGGTGACACACTGACGATTTTAAATGATCAGTCAAGCACAAAAACTTTTGTTTCTGTAAATTTATTCTCAGACTGATAATATGTATTGTGGGGATTTGTTTCAATTTTGTAATGCACTAAAGTTTGAGGGTGATTAAGAAAGTTTGTTTGAAGTAATAACAACTGATAATTCCTTGATCAAAGTGGGAAATAAACTTTTAAAGTCTACATGGGAAAGTCTACATGGGAAAAACTAGTTGAAAAATTGTCAGTGATGCTATTTTGCAATGTGTGCACAAAATACAATGAGACGCTGTGGAATTTTAGTGGTGTTAAATATGTGATGTGTGGATATATTCAGTGGTGTTAAATATTTTATGTGTGGATATATTTAGTGGTGTTAAATATGTGATGTGTGGATATATTCAGTGGTGTTAAATATTTTATGTGTGGATATATTCAGTGGTGTTAAATATGTGATGTGTGGATATATTTAGTGGTGTTAAATATTTTATGTGTAGATATATTCAGTCGTGTTAAATATGTGATGTGTGGATATATTTAGTGGTGTTAAATATTTTATGTGTGGATATATTCAGTGGTGTTAAATATGTGATGTGTGGATATATTCAGTTGTGTTAAATATGTTATGTGTGGATATATTCAGTGGTGTTAAATATTTTATGTGTGGATATATTCAGTGATGTTAAATATGTTATGTGTGGATATATTCAGTGATGTTAAATATGTTATGTGTGGATATATTCACGGAGATTTAATGTAAGTGAAATAAGCGAAAATTTCCACACCGCAAACAATTCCACTTTTACACCCAGTAAACAATAACTGTTTCAAATCTATTTACTATACCGCTACAATTTTCTTAACTGTGTCGTACTTACAGGGCTGTAAGAAGACGATCCTGGACATGGCTATGCAGTACACAAACATTCTCATTGGAGTAGGCATTGGAGTGGCCTGTCTCGAGGTATGTATGTCTACATACAACTCGGTGCAAATTAATATTCATATTTGAATTTTGTTTTTTTTTAAATTGACCTTCTTAAAGTTGAGATTAATGATACTTGTCCCATAGGCCTCTTGTCAAGATGTTTTAGTTTGCATTATCAGTGGTGAACAGTATGTTTTGGTGGCAGATTTGTATGAAATCAAGTATGAAATAATGAGCATACTGTAAATCAATTTATTTTTCCGTGCCATTATTTTTCGCGTATTTCACAAGTGATTAAAATTTGCAAAAATTAATAGCCGCGAAATAGTTTCAATCAGAGGGGTACTTTACTGTACTAAACATAGGATTTAAAACTGTACTTATCCCAAAATTAAATCCCCATGAAACAGTCGTTTCATATGAAAACGCGAAATTAAGTCTCCGCGAAAAATAAATTGGTTTACAGTATTTCCTATAATCTGGTTTACAATATTTGTTCTAAAGTTCTTCATTTTACCGAAATGTTTCAGATCTTCGGAATCGTGTTTGCCATCTGCGTGTGTCGACGTGTTGACAAGGAAGATGGATACCATTGAGGATGATACAGACAAGATGGTGCCCGCCAGTGGTTACCATGACAACACACTCAGTCACTGTCGCCTTGACATTTTGCACTCTTGGTCATTTCTGACATCATTCACTCTCATTAAGTATAAAACGATAAGGATTTCATAATGAGCAAATATCTCATATTTTGCCATTTACAATGTATTATTTTAATTGTCTCATAGGGACAATGCCCGACATGGAATTTTTGCATTTCACATGTGACTTGAATTTGTGAACATTTTTCATTTCATGGATAATCTGAACTTTTTTAATGGACTATATTTGGTATTCAGCATGTTAAATTTGTTTTTTTGAGATTGACAAGTAAAAATGAGGTAAAAGTGTCACTCATTTTCAATTTGTTTCTTTTCATGACTTTGTTAACTTTTGTATATCATGTTTTTTGTCTCTGGAATTGTAAAAATATGTTTAAATGTTTTGAAAATCTGCTGAAAATACCTTCATTGTGAAGTGACACAAGGTTGTGCATTTGGAAAAAGTGAGTGTTTTTTGTCTGGGTGTAGATCTGAAATGTGATCGTCAGAAAACAATTTATGGAATGGTTAAGCTTTTAGCTGTCAAGAACCATTCCGTCGGGGGTTTTTTTCCAAGAAAAAATATTGATATTGTCAAATTAATATACATAATATATATATTTATTAATAATAAGAAGTTGGCTACACTTCCAATAAGTCTGGTTCAGGCGACTGTCATGTTCATTGAACTGGATAGACATTAAATTAATTACCGGTTCACTAATCTGGATATAAAAATAAAAAAATATTTTGTTTTGGGAATTTTATGATAAATTTTAACAATTCAAGTCTTGACTTGACGGTCAAATTCTTCAGAAAAATAAGCTAAATATGAAAAACTAAATTATAAAATTTTAAAATTAAAAAACGTAAAGTATTGTTATATGTAAATTTTCAAATCCATACCGTAACAAGAAAATGTGAATCTCAGCTTCATTTAAAAAAAAAAAAATTATTGAAAAGGAAAAAAATTCCAGGAAGTTGTTTTCAAGAGATCTAAGTGTCTATTGGAGTGTGGCCAACTACTCAAGTGACATCTGTCTCATAGAACGAGACCCAGTTTTTGTCTTTATATACATGTAGTTACAATATATATTGCGATATTCTATATATTTCTAGTGCTATTGTTGTCAAGAGTCTCACCGTCATGAAATTCCTTTGTATGTGTACGTGCCTATTGTGGTTTTGAAAGTATAACTAGAATTTATAAATAGACATGTGTACTGTACATAGATTTAATGAATTACATTTATATCGATCTTCTTCAAAAAATTTCTAAAAGGTACCCGGTAGTTAACATGTTGTTTTGTAAATGTAACATAGCTGGTAAAAAACTGGAAATTAAAGTAAAAAAAATGTACACCTTTTAAAAAAATGTAGGTACAATGTACATGTCATTTCAAATGCAGTCTTGCTAAGTTAATTTAGAGAGAGAGTGAGGAAAGAAAAAATTATCGTTCATCCTCTTGTAAAAAATTCATCTACCTGTGACATCATACCTCAGCTTGAATTTATAAAATACATTTTTTCAAGAAGAACAATTCAAAATAAGAAACAACTGTCTTAAATGAATACTTCAGTTTGAAGTGTGTGTTTTTGTTGTGTATTATCCTGTACACCACTGTTATGTTACCTGTGATAAGCCCATGCCTGACAATAAGCCCACCCCTTAAGACACATTTGAACTCTTCTAGCTCCTAGATTGGAATAGTTCACTAAGAAATTTCAGGGGTGGGTGAGTTAAAACAGATTTACATGATAATTGAAGTCAAATTTAGAATATACATATTTCCTCCAGGGTCATTACAGGTGATTCCAATATTTCGGAATTTTCCATACGATTCGTAGCTTTTTGCACAGCAGCTTAACACACAACTTATGTGCAATACAGATTAATTTTTCAGAAATAATAATTTGTCAGAATAAAATTCCAACAAAATTGTTATTGGGCAGAAACCACAAAATTTTTAATGTTAAAGTTTTTTTCCCGTGGAATGATTGACAGCATGTCTTGACGAGGCTTATCACAGTTACTCATCGTAACATGTATCAGGGAGTCGACACTATCATCATTTCACTTTGCTGGAGTGGTCTAGAACAATATTTAAATTTACCCGATACCTATACTGTGTAATGTCGCATACTGTTATACCAAGATGTACATAGCGAGCTTCGTGTTTGAACATGTAGCTGCGATTCACAGCATCGTTGTAGACTATTTTATATAAATAATTCATCAGAATTTTTTTTTTTAACAATTATAAATTGTATTCTATAATGTTTGGTCTCGTAGAAGAGTTAGTGTTTTTTGTTGAGAATTGGATCGATATTTTTGTATGGTGAAGTTACGTGATCATGTTTTTTTGTCCCGTTGTTATTGCCATTCAATGAAAACAAGTGTTTATAGTCTATACAGTTTTCCCCGTTTACCCCCATGTTATCTGTTTTATTCATAAGGCATGTACAATATTTATATATTACTGTTGATAAAATAAAACCTAACTTTAAAACCCAATGCATGATACACCACAACAGGCGGCGCTGTTTTTGCTCATCATATTATTGAGTAGAAATCAACGTCATTACAATTGTTTATATATCTAAATATACATTATCTCTATCAAAACTTTGGGAGACAGCTAGATCATGTAAAGGCAGAAAAGAAGGAACCTTGGTCAAGGTGATCCCAATTCTTTAAGATACTGCTGTATTTTTGGACGAATGCTAGCCATTTTTGTGTGAGATGAGTGTATTCAACAAAATGTACTGGACTCCCAACTACTAGGTACGGACTTCTGTATACTTGGTACAGTAAGAAATTATTAATCTGTTATATGACAGTTTTTAGCCATCATATCGAGACATTTTGATCAACACTTTTTGGTGGTTCCTGCAAAAGTGCCAATCAGAATAACAATGCAAGAATATACTGAATAATCATTCTTAACGTTACTGGTATGAACTAATAAATTTGAACAGTTCTAGATTGAGATAATGCATGTTTAAAGAAACATGACTTCCTTGTTAGGCCTGAGAATTCCTGCTGTAAGAGCCATTAAATAGAGCATATATTTATTTATAAATACTGGTAGTTGTAATCTCTAAAATGTTTAATTTTTTAACAAAAAACAAAATGATGAAATTTGATGAAAAAAAATAGCTTTAATTTGAAATGTAGATCTGATGATTTGTATAATAGGGCTAATGTGCAGATAAAAAAATGTATGGGCATATTTAGCTACCTCGTAAAATGTTTGTCCAAAAATCGCTGACTAAATTGATGTTGATTTTATGAGTTACAAATTCTATAAATTTTATATTTCAAATAACAAATGTTCAGGAATTTGGTTGTTGACAGATGAAATCAAAGCGTACTTATAAGATTGTATATTTAAGTAAAGTATATTAAGGCTCATTGTTTTAAAGCATGCTTCAAAGAAAAATTATGAATTAATTTGAGGTCACATATAATGCTTCTGACGAAAACTATTTTTATTGTAGTATTTAATGGTTGGTTGTATGAGGTAGAATGATTCAGCTTGCCACTCCTTGCAGAAATGAACTGATATTAAATTATTACTCATAAGTAGTACTGATTTTAGTTTAAACCAAACCTGTTGCTTAGTTCATGTATGGTGCGAACCAGTTAATTAGATAGTTCATAAAAGGCCTGTACATTATGCAAGATATTGTTTAAAACCTGCTTTCCATGTACATGTATTTGTTAGAAAGGCTGTCATCTTCAGTGATGTTGACCTTCAAACTTATGTTGTTGTCATTGTCTATGGATTTGACCTCTGACCTTGTGTTTCATTATCTGTGGATTTGACCTCTGAACTTGTGTTGTCATTGTCTGGATTTGACCTCCGACCTTGTGTTGTCATTATCTGTGGATTTGACTTCCGACTTTGTGTTGTCATTATCTGTGGATTTGACCTCTGAACTTGTGTTGTCATTGTCTGTGGATTTGACCTCCGACCTTGTGTTGTCATTATCTGTGGATTTGACCTCTGAACTTGTGTTGTCATTATCTGTTGATTTGACTTCCGACCTTGTGTTGTCATCTGTAGATTTGACTTCCGAACTTATGTTGTCATTATCTGTGGATTTGACCTCCGGCCTTGTGTTGTTGTCATTATCTGTAGATTTGACCTCTGACCTTGTAAAATGTTGTTGTCTGTGTTGACCTATGACCTTGTGTAACACAAGGACCATTCTGTCTTGGTAGTCAGGGTACTATGTCTCTGGGTAACCTGTCTAATCTGAAGTCCTTTTACCCCTGTAGACAGTAATGGAATCATCCAAAAGAATGTTTGGTAGAGTTTACTTAAGTTATACAGGTTTTCAAAAACTAAATTATTAATTAACTGTAAAACCAAAACTACAGTGATGACTTTTAATTGAAACCTGTAAGTGTAAAGTATGACCTGGTTGTGAAGGTTTGTTCGGTATAAACAGGTTTCTAGATTATACAGGGGGGGGGGGTCAGTTTAGACAGGTTTACACTGTGTGATATGTAGATCACTTTTGTCTTATATTCCCTATCTTATCTAGTTATTTAGATTTTGTTAACCTGGTACACATTTTATAAGAGCAAATTCAATATTAACAAACATCAAAGCATTTTGCTCTGAATTAATTTTTTGGCACAAAATTTGTATTTTCTGGATAAAAATTTGTAAATTTCTTCATCAATCATCACACATGACTTGAAATTGTTTATAGATCTTTTCTTCAATCCCAGATTCCAAGAAAAGACATTTTTATTTCATTTTTATTCCTTTTTGTAATATAAATCAGCATAATATATAAAGGCATTTCTGCTTCATTGAAGAGGATCTGTTTTTCTTTCTTTGTAGTACACTGTATTATGTACATACTCATATCTGCAAATGGCCATACATGAACACAATGTAAATTGCTCTTAGAAATGTGCTTCAATTAAAACCAAAATGAAGTAACTATATTATAATCGGTTTGTTTTTCGTTATATTCATATACATTAGAATCTCTTGTAAGTAAATTATTTCAAAACGAAATATTGTTTAGCATTTAAAATTTAAGATGTCACTGGCCAGAACTGATACAAGGGAGGTAACTGTACAAAAAGTTGTTAAAGTATATACATGAAACATGTTGTACTGTATTTTCAAAATCTACTCTATTATTTTCAGAACTCTACATTTTATTTTTTTACTTTATTCCAATTTATTTTTGGAAGCTCACTAGTTTCATGCATAATGCTGTACTGATAGGTTGTATGAATGTTTTGTAGATCATCAATATAGACTGTTTTGCGTTTTCTCAGTTTAAATAGATACATTTATATGCTAGCTAATGTACCGAAGTATAACCGATTCAGCTCAAAGATAAAATATTTCTTAAAATGTTTAAGTTTGATTGTGTGGTTTTGTTACGTTTTTTGCTATAATTAATATATATTTGTTCACAAACATCACATCGCATTGAAATAGGAAAGTTCAAATCATTCTAGAGACATCATGATTGGAATGGAAATTTAATAAGGTGCCTTTGTACCCTGTTTATTGAGCCTGAATGTCACCAGGTTTTCACCACATTTTACTTTTAAATAAAGTGGTACTCATGAGCTTTATTTACTAGTCACACTTACAGTGAATTTTCATAAGTTTTCTGATCAATTCAATTAATATTGGGACTTAATAATAAATGTATATATATAATTTTGTGTTAAAAACATCTTTTGTCCTTCGATTGAAAAAGATATCTTCAAAATACAAAATTATTACAAAAATTCAGTTCAGAAGTATGAACAATGGATTTTTTTCTGCAAACATGTATCAAATTTTGAAAATAATTAGGCTATTCCTTGCAACTTCCTAGGATTAAAACTTATCAACAATCTTTAAGATGGTAAAAACAACAATACATCTGATATAATTTTACTATTTGGTTCCTTTCTATTTTTGAAATTCAAAAAAAAATCAAACTTGACATGCATCAAATAAAATCTAAATATGAGTTTTTATTAAGCATATTTGTGAAGTTTGAAAAATATTTTTAAGGTTTCAAATATTGTCTGTATGATCAATTTAAAATGGAAATTGTAGCTATTAACTGCATGTAAAATAGTGGCTTGTAGGTTGATGTATTAGGTAGATGGTAGGTTGTAAGAGTGATATGTATTTATCATTGTCAAAAAGTATTAAACATTTTTTATTTTGCTCCCATTTATTAATATGCTACTTAAATCACCTTCATGAAATTTTCAATTCTCAAGTTCTAAATATTCTGAAAGAGTACCTGAAAAAAAGCCCTTTGAAAGGCTTATTGTTTATTTAAAGACTATTTCTGATGCATACCTGGAATATCTTTATGAAATGAAATACTTCAAAGATCTGGTGGAAAAATATAAATGGAAAATGAACTTAAAAAAAGGCCTTTGACTGATTATTAATTAAGAAAATATTTGATCTGAGTGTGTTTGATATGAACATGTAATGAAGACAATATTCTCAGTAGGCTATGATAAATTAGGGCACACGTTTTGTTGTATTCTGCACTGATGCACTGGTCAAGCCATGTTGTAATTCTCCAGACTGACCACTGGTCAAGCCATGTTGTAATTCTCCTGACTGACCACTTGTAGCTGTTCATATAAACATCATTCCAGGTATTTTTACATGTGTTCTTTTGAGAATTCAGGAATAAAACTTTTTTTAGAATATATTTTCTGTTGTAGTATTTTATTGACACCAGGTAGATGTAACATATTGTATTCCTTTGCACGAAGTTAGACAGTCTGCAATTTCATATTGAGTTATATTCCAGCCATTGAACTGGAAGAGTTTGAATATGTCTTTAAGGGTGAATGAGTTAATTATGTATCGATCACAAACAGTGAACATGGATTTTAAAAATTCCGGCGTTTCGAAGAATAGCGGGAATTTGCTGTCCTATAGTTTCGTTCATGTACAAGTGTACGTAGGGCGTGCAAAGTGTTGATTGATTAATTGACCAATCAGGAGCGTAAGTGACGAGTCACGTGGGGTACTAGGGTACCAAGAGGCACGGGTAGGATAGATTGGGTATTCATTCTAGCCGCAGACTTTAGCAAGATAGTCCGCTCGGCTCACATGCATATAGTGGTTGTGTTTTCATTTAGATGGGGGAAGTGAAGTATATAGAGGACGTAAGCAAACACAGGCTCGGGATGAGGGAGCACTTTCTGACTCTCAAACACAGACTAGGTATGAGGGAGCACTTTCTGACCCTCAAACACAGACTAGGGATGAGGGAGCACTTTCTGACTCTCAAACACAGGCTAGGGATGAGGGAGCACTTTCTGACCCTCAAACACAGGCTAGGGATGAGGGAGCACTTTCTGACCCTCAAACACAGGCTAGGTATGAGGGGGCACTTTCTGACTCTCAAACACAGGCTAGGGATGAGGGGGCACTTTCTGACTCTGAAGCTGTGTAAAGGGAGATAATCACCAACAGTAAGATGCAGCAGAAACTACATACTGTATGCCATAATTAATCATGTCGGGGAGGTGGGAGGGGCACCTGTATTAATATGTCATGGGTGGTGGTGGTTGGAGGGGCACCTGTATTAATATATCATGGGTGGTGGTGGTGGGAGGGGCACCTGTATTAATGTCATGGGTGGTGGTGGGAGGGGCACCTGTATTAATATATCATGGGTGGTGGTGGTGGGAGGGGCACCTGTATTAATATATCATGGGTGGTGGTGGTGGGAGGGGCACCTGTATTAATATATCATGGGTGGTGGTGGTGGGAGGGGCACCTGTATTAATATATCATGGGTGGTGGTGGTGGGAGGGGCACCTGTATCAATATGTCATGGGTGGTGGTGGTGGGAGGGACACCTGTATTAATATGTCATGGGTGGTGGTGGTGGGAGGGGCACCTGTATTAATATATCATGGGTGGTGGTGGTGGGAGGGGCACCTGTATTAATATGTCATGGGTGGTGGTGGTGGGAGGAGCACCTGTATTAATATATCATGGGTGGTGGTGGTGGGAGGGACACCTGTATTAATATGTCATGGGTGGTGGTGGTGGGAGGGGCACCTGTATTAATATATCATGGGTGGTGGTGGTGGGAGGGGCACCTGTATTAATATATCATGGGTGGTGGTGGTGGGAGGGGCACCTGTATTAATGTCATGGGTGGTGGTGGGAGGGGCACCTGTATTAATATATCATGGGTGGTGGTGGGAGGGGCACCTGTATTAATATATCATGGGTGGTGGTGGTGGGAGGGGCACCTGTATTAATATATCATGGGTGGTGGTGGTGGGAGGGGCACCTGTATTAATATATCATGGGTGGTGGTGGTGGGAGGGGCACCTGTATTAATATATCATGGGTGGTGGTGGTGGGAGGGGCACCTGTATTAATATATCATGGGTGGTGGTGGTGGGAGGGGCACCTGTATTAATATATCATGGTTGGTGGCGGTGGGAGGGGCACCTGTATTAATGTCATTGGTGGTGGTGGTGGGAGGGGCACCTGTATTAATGTCATGGGTGGTGGTGGTGGGAGGGGCACCTGTATTAATGTCATGGGTGGTGGTGGTTGGAGGGGCACCTGTATTTATATATCATGGGTGGTGGTGGGAGGGACACCTGTATTAATATATCATGGGTGGTGGTGGGAGGGGCACCTGTATTAATGTCATGGGTGGTGGTGGTGGGAGGGGCACCTGTATTAATATATCATGGGTGGTGGTGGTGGGAGGAGCACCTGTATTAATATATCATGGGTGGTGGTGGTGGGAGGGGCACCTGTATTTATATATCATGGGTGGTGGTGGGAGGGACACCTGTATTAATATATCATGGGTGGTGGTGGGAGGGGCACCTGTATTAATGTCATGGGTGGTGGTGGTGGGAGGGGCACCTGTATTAATATATCATGGGTGGTGGTGGTGGGAGGAGCACCTGTATTAATATATCATGGGTGGTGGTGGTGGGAGGGGCACCTGTATTAATATATCATGGGTGGTGGTGGTGGGAGGGGCACCTGTATTAATATATCATGGGTGGTGGTGGGAGGGGCACCTGTATTAATATATCATGGGTGGTGGTGGTGGGAGGGGCACCTGTATTAATATATCATGGGTGGTGGTGGGAGGGGCACCTGTATTAATATATCATGGGTGGTGGTGGGAGGGGCACCTGTATTAATATATCATGGGTGGTGGTGGGAGGGGCACCTGTATTAATATATCATGGGTGGTGGTGGGAGGGGCACCTGTATTAATATATCATGGGTGGTAGTGGTGGGAGGGGCACCTGTATTAATATATCATGGGTGGTGGTGGGAGGGGCACCTGTATTAATATATCATGGGTGGTAGTGGTGGGAGGGGCACCTGTATAAATATATCATGGGTGGTGGCAGTGGGAGGGACACCTGTATTAATATATCATGGGTGGTGGTGGTGGGAGGGGCACCTGTATTAATATATCATTGGTGGTGGTGGTGGGAGGGGCACCTGTATTAATATATCATGGTTGGTGGCGGTGGGAGGGGCACCTGTATTAATGTCATGGTTGGTGGTGGTGGGAGGGGCACCTGTATTAATATATCATGGGTGGTGGCGGTGGGAGGGGCACCTGTATTAATATGTCATGGGTGGTGGTGGTGGGAGGGGCACCTGTATTAATATATCATGGGTGGTGGCGGTGGGAGGGGCACCTGTATTAATGTCATGGGTGGTGGTGGTTGGAGGGGCACCTGTATTTATATATCATGGGTGGTGGTGGGAGGGACACCTGTATTAATATATCATGGGTGGTGGTGGGAGGGGCACCTGTATTAATGTCATGGGTGGTGGTGGTGGGAGGGGCACCTGTATTAATATATCATGGGTGGTGGTGGTGGGAGGAGCACCTGTATTAATATATCATGGGTGGTGGTGGTGGGAGGGGCACCTGTATTTATATATCATGGGTGGTGGTGGGAGGGACACCTGTATTAATATATCATGGGTGGTGGTGGGAGGGGCACCTGTATTAATGTCATGGGTGGTGGTGGTGGGAGGGGCACCTGTATTAATATATCATGGGTGGTGGTGGTGGGAGGAGCACCTGTATTAATATATCATGGGTGGTGGTGGTGGGAGGGGCACCTGTATTAATATATCATGGGTGGTGGTGGTGGGAGGGGCACCTGTATTAATATATCATGGGTGGTGGTGGGAGGGGCACCTGTATTAATATATCATGGGTGGTGGTGGTGGGAGGGGCACCTGTATTAATATATCATGGGTGGTGGTGGGAGGGGCACCTGTATTAATATATCATGGGTGGTGGTGGGAGGGGCACCTGTATTAATATATCATGGGTGGTGGTGGGAGGGGCACCTGTATTAATATATCATGGGTGGTGGTGGGAGGGGCACCTGTATTAATATATCATGGGTGGTGGTGGTGGGAGGGGCACCTGTATTAATATATCATGGGTGGTGGTGGGAGGGGCACCTGTATTAATATATCATGGGTGGTAGTGGTGGGAGGGGCACCTGTATTAATATATCATGGGTGGTGGCAGTGGGAGGGACACCTGTATTAATATATCATGGGTGGTGGTGGTGGGAGGGGCACCTGTATTAATATATCATTGGTGGTGGTGGTGGAAGGGGCACCTGTATTAATATATCATGGTTGGTGGCGGTGGGAGGGGCACCTGTATTAATGTCATGGTTGGTGGTGGTGGGAGGGGCACCTGTATTAATATATCATGGGTGGTGGCGGTGGGAGGGGCACCTGTATTAATATGTCATGGGTGGTGGTGGTGGGAGGGGCACCTGTATTAATATATCATGGGTGGTGGCGGTGGGAGGGGCACCTGTATTAATATATCATGGGTGGTGGCGGTGGGAGGGGCACCTGTATTAATATGTCATGGCTGGTGGTGGTTGGGAGGGGCACCTGTATTAATATGTCATGGGTGGTGGCGGTGGGAGGGGCACCTGTATTAATATGTCATGGGTGGTGGTGGTGGGAGGGGCACCTGTATCAATATATCATGGGTGGTGGCGGTGGGAGGGGCACCTGTATTAATATATCATGGGTGGTGGTGGGAGGGGCACCTGTATTAATATATCATGGGTGGTGGTGGGAGGGGCACCTGTATTAATATATCATGGGTGGTGGTGGTGGGAGGGGCACCTGTATTAATATATCATGGGTGGTGGTGGCGGTGGGAGGGGCACCTGTATTAATATATCATGGGTGGTGGTGGTTGGAGGGGCACCTGTATTAATATATCATGGGTGGTGGTGGTGGGAGGGACACCTGTATTAATATATCATGTGTGGTGGTGGTGGGAGGGGCACCTGTATTAATATATCATGGGTGGTGGTGGTGGGAAGGGCACCTGTATTAATATATCATGGGTGGTGGTGGTGGTGGGAGGGGTACCTGTATTAATATATCATGGGTGGTGGTGGTGGGAGGGGCACCTGTATTAATATATCATGGGTGGTGGTGGTGGGAGGGGTACCTGTATTAATATATCATGGGTGGTGGTGGTGGGAGGGGTACCTGTATTAATATATCATGGGTGGTGGTGGTGGGAGGGGAACCTGTATTAATATATCATGGGTGGTGGTGGTGGGAGGGGCACCTGTATTAATATATCATGGGTGGTGGTGGGAGGGGTACCTGTATTAATATATCATGGGTGGTGGCGGTGGGAGGGACACCTGTACCAATATGTCATGGGTGGTGGTGGTGGGAGGGGTACCTGTATTAATATATCATGGGTGGTGGTGGTGGGAGGGGCACCTGTATCAATATGTCATGGGTGGTGGCGGTGGGAGGGGCACCTGTATCAATATGTCATGGGTGGTGGTGGTGGGAGGGGCACCTGTATCAATATGTCATGGGTGGTGGTGGTGGGAGGGGCACCTGTATCAATATGTCATGGGTGGTGGTGGTGGGAGGGGCACCTGTATCAATATGTCATGGGTGGTGGCGATGGGAGGGGCACCTGTATTAATATATCATGTGTGGTGGCGGTGGGAGGGGCACCTGTATTAATATATCATGTGTGGTGGCGGTGGGAGGGGCACCTGTATTAATATATCATGTGTGGTGGTGGTGGGAGGGGCACCTGTATCAATATGTCATTGGTGGTGGCGGTGGGAGGGGCACCTGTATTAATATATCATGTGTGGTGGTGGTGGGAGGGGCACCTGTATCAATGTAATGGGTGGTGGTGTAAAAACCAGATCTGCATACCATTCTTTACATTGATTTTTTTTTTATATTTGATCGATGGTATGATCTCTGTAAAAGTGCCCCATGTTTCCTCCCTAATGGTAAATTCTGGAATAGCCATTACATAAATGTGTTAAAGCACTATTGTACAAATGAAAAGTTACAAAAAATGAAAATGTTTTGCATGTACATTTATTTGGTATACATGGATTAAAATATCAATTGAAAATGTATTTATTACTTACAAACATTCAGCATTAATATTAATAAACGTACAAGCGTGACCTTGAGAAATTTTTCTGTATTTTCAAGTCATGAAAATTAAGTCTTAAGAGATTCAATGTCTTTGATAACCTCTACATGTACAGTGTACCGTATTTGGTCCAACAACATCTCTGTCCGCTTGTTATCCAATAGTTAAATAGATAAACAGTAGGAACGTATTTGTTCTGCCTATAAACCTCGCTGGAATTCCATTTGAAGTTGACGTTGGTGTTTGGGAAACAGTCCAGAAGCTGCTCAAGGTTAACTTTGAACTCATTCATCCCTGAAATTCCACAATGAACGTTTCCAACCATTGAATTGGAAGGATTGTTTTTTTCTGGAATGAATGCGTTAAATATTGTAGAAACAATCTCAAAGTTACAACAGGAATTCCATTTCTAGAATGTAAGTTTTCCGCATTAATACGAAGGTGCATCTGATTCCTAAGACGTCTTTAAGTTTTCATTGACAGAGTATGGTGGATTTTTCAGCATTTCGCTAGGTAAACTCTTAATTTGTTCAAGACTTAAAATAGAAGCATAAACGCTGATTTTGTCTAAACCAGCAAAACCTGTTCACCAACGTAGAACATGGTGGAACATCCAAATCAATGAACGGTGCAGAGTCTACTCAAAATACATACAATGTAGGCAGGAAGTCTCCCGCCATTTCAACTTTTTGTACTTCAAAGATGAAGAGCTCTTCTCTGGAATCTGGCAGAATTATTTCACCAAGATATGTAACAGACATCAGGAATATTAATACCAGGACCTCATTATTTCCATAGATGTTCTCAAGGATCATGAATCCTGGTTTCCTAGAATCTGGCAAGATTTGTATCCACTGTAGCGAAATGACACTCCTGAGTAATCAGGCAGATATCCAGATGTTCTGTAGTCGTCTATGGTCAACCTTCTACAGCTGTACAAGATATCTAGATGTTCTGTAGTCGTCTATGGTCAACCTTCTACAGCTGTACAATATATCTAGATGTTCAGTAGTCGTCTATGGTCTACCTTCTACAGCTGTACAAGATATCTAGATGTTCTGTAGTCGTCTATGGTCAACCTTCTACAGCTGTACAAGATATCTAGATGTTCTGTAGTCGTCTATGGTCAACCTTCTACAGCTGTACAAGATATCTAGATGTTCTGTAGTCGTCTATGGTCAACCTTCTACAGCTGTACAAGATATCTAGATGTTCTGTAGTCGTCTATGGTCCACCTTCTACAGCTGTACAAGATATCTAGATGTTCTGTAGTCGTCTATGGTCTACCTTCTACAGCTGTACAAGATATCTAGATGTTCTGTAGTCGTCTATGGTCAACCTTCTACAGCTGTACAAGATATCAAGATGTTCTGTAGTCGTCTATGGTCAACCTTCTACAGCTGTACAAGATATCTAGATGTTCTGTAGTCGTCTATGGTCTACCTTCTACAGCTGTACAAGATATCTAGATGTTCTGTAGTCGTCTATGGTCTACCTTCTACAGCTGTACAAGATATCTAGATGTTCTGTAGTCGTCTATGGTCAACCTTCTACAGCTGTACAAGATATCTAGATGTTCTGTAGTCGTCTATGGTCAACCTTCTACAGCTGTACAAGATATCTAGATGTTCTGTAGTCGTCTATGGTCTACCTTCTACAGCTGTACAAGATATCTAGATGTTCTGTAGTCGTCTATGGTCAACCTTCTACAGCTGTACAAGATATCTAGATGTTCTGTAGTCGTCTATGGTCAACCTTCTACAGCTGTACAAGATATCTAGATGTTCTGTAGTCGTCTATGGTCTACCTTCTACAGCTGTACAAGATATCTAGATGTTCTGTAGTCGTCTATGGTCTACCTTCTACAGCTGTACAAGATATCTAGATGTTCTGTAGTCGTCTATGGTCAACCTTCTACAGCTGTACAAGATATCTAGATGTTCTGTAGTCGTCTATGGTCTACCTTCTACAGCTGTACAAGATATCTAGATGTTCTGTAGTCGTCTATGGTCAACCTTCTACAGCTGTACAAGATATCTAGATGTTCTGTAGTCGTCTATGGTCTACCTTCTACAGCTGTACAAGATATCTAGATGTTCTGTAGTCGTCTATGGTCCACCTTCTACAGCTGTACAAGATATCTAGATGTTCTGTAGTCGTCTATGGTCCACCTTCTACAGCTGTACAAGATATCTAGATGTTCTGTAGTCGTCTATGGTCCACCTTCTACAGCTGTACAAGATATCTAGATGTTCTGTAGTCGTCTATGGTCAACCTTCTACAGCTGTACAAGATATCTAGATGTTCTGTAGTCGTCTATGGTCAACCTTCTACAGCTGTACAAGATATCTAGATGTTCTGTAGTCGTCTATGGTCAACCTTCTACAGCTGTACAAGATATCTAGATGTTCTGTAGTCGTCTATGGTCAACCTTCTACAGCTGTACAAGATATCTAGATGTTCTGTAGTCGTCTATGGTCCACCTTCTACAGCTGTACAAGATATCTAGATGTTCTGTAGTCGTCTATGGTCCACCTTCTACAGCTGTACAAGATATCTAGATGTTCTGTAGTCGTCTATGGTCAACCTTCTACAGCTGTACAAGATATCTAGATGTTCTGTAGTCGTCTATGGTCCACCTTCTACAGCTGTACAAGATATCTAGATGTTCTGTAGTCGTCTATGGTCAACCTTCTACAGCTGTACAAGATATCTAGATGTTCTGTAGTCGTCTATGGTCAACCTTCTACAGCTGTACAAGATATCTAGATGTTCTGTAGTCGTCTATGGTCTACCTTCTACAGCTGTACAAGATATCTAGATGTTCTGTAGTCGTCTATGGTCTACCTTCTACAGCTGTACAAGATATCTAGATGTTCTGTAGTCGTCTATGGTCAACCTTCTACAGCTGTACAAGATATCTAGATGTTCTGTAGTCGTCTATGGTCAACCTTCTACAGCTGTACAAGATATCTAGATGTTCTGTAGTCGTCTATGGTCTACCTTCTACAGCTGTACAAGATATCTAGATGTTCTGTAGTCGTCTATGGTCTACCTTCTACAGCTGTACAAGATATCTAGATGTTCTGTAGTCGTCTATGGTCAACCTTCTACAGCTGTACAAGATATCTAGATGTTCTGTAGTCGTCTATGGTCTACCTTCTACAGCTGTACAAGATATCTAGATGTTCTGTAGTCGTTTTTGGTCTACCTTCTACAGCTGTACAAGATATCTAGATGTTCTGTAGTCGTCTATGGTCCACCTTTTCCAGCTGAACAAGTCTGAGATGGTGTTAAGGTCACCAATAAATTTTGTAGGTATAAGTGAATTTATAATATATACATGTATCTACCATTGCATGGCATTGCCACTATATAATTCTACAGAATTCAGGTGCCATTCATGAGGCCATGAATGTCATTGACTGATTGTTGACGTCATCATTATTTTGACATCATAATTGTTCGGTTGGATACCATTGATCGTCCCTGGGCGATTAAATAAACAAGCAGACATGATGGATACATTTTTGAGCTAAATGCTGAGAAATGAAAAGAGCAGTTGAATTTTTCATGGTATTAATTAATTCCAAACTTGGTTAATGTAAGTTCATATAATGGCAGTAATCTCATTTAAGTGATTTTTACGCTGAAAATATTCCGCTACATATGATTACGTATATTTAAGTTTTAGTATATTTGTACGTTGCTTTCTACAGCAAGTAATCTGAGTGTGTTCATTTATCATTGTGCTTATAAATTTGAATTCGGCTAGGTGCTATAATTTTAGTGTGCCCAAATTTAGTTTGTTTACTGTATATGATAAAGGTCTGCAGCAAGGTGTTAATATTTAAATAAGCTGAAAAGTAAAGGTTCATAGTTTCCCATGTAATTCATATGCATTTGGTATAGGGTATATATGCTTAAACAATTGATATAACAATACCTGTGCCATCTGACAGATTAACAGTTAAAGTTGATTGTTTATGTTTGCACGCATGAGAACACCGACAGCTGGCGGGCTATTCTGATTGTCTCAATCAAATGATGTCGCAGTTAAAGGGAGATAACTACACACATATTCTATAATTTCCCAGACAGGTGACAAATGGGTCAAATTTCAAATGATGAATAATGCAAATATGTGGGATTAAAAAATTAAATATAAAATGGCAAGTAATTAGAATTACTAACGTTTTTTAACAAAATATGAGGCTTTTATGTATTTGGTGGTTGTTCTCCTTTAAGTACATTTGACAATTCACCATAATTCAAAATAGCATGCTACACTGGTGCAAACAACACTTTGACTTAACTGGGAAAATATGACAACATAAAACATGTTCGTTTGCAGTTTCCCCTACTCAGTCAATTTTTTTTTTCATTGGGTAGATTAGGTAGGAGTTTGGTTTTTTTGCAGAAATTCAATATCCTTATACCCGAAACATTGATTTTTTTCACAACATCCCCCGAAAAAGGTTTGGTCTTACAAACTTTTTTGATTAAATAAACACTTTTAAAAAGCATTACATCATTACTCAGCCGATTCAGACAGGTATAAAGGATACGGTTTGAGTTGTTCCGAGAAGCTCTTCATGTCCTCCGCAATGCCCTCCCCGCCGGACTGCTGAGTGACCACGGACAGTTCGACCAGACTGGACGTAGAGAACGGTTCCAGGTTCTCGGTGTTACTGGGCAGGTTCATCTGCGACAAGCAATGTCAACATTGTATAGTATAAATAGTAACTATCTGTGACAAGCAATGACCCCATTGTATATTATAAATAGTAACTATCTGTGACAAGCAATGACCACATTGTATATTATAAATAGTGACTATATGTGACAAGCAATGACAACATTGTATACTATAAATAGTAACTATCTGTGACAAGCAATGACAACATTGTATACTATCAATAGTAACTATCTGTGACAAGCAATGACCACATTGTATATTATAAATAGTAACTATCTGTGATAAGCAATGACCAAATTGTATACTATAAATAGTGACTATCTGTCACAAGAAATGACCACACTGTATACTATAAATAGTAACTATCTGACAAGCAATGACCACATTGTATACTATAAATAGTAACTATCTGTGACAAGCAATGACCACATTGTATACTATAAATAGTAACTATCTGTGACAAGCAATGACCACATTGTATACTATAAATAGTAACTAACATTGTCTTCCGTAACAATAACAAGTATATTGAAATGGTTGCAGGATGGTAGAATGCATGATCAATGACTGCTCTTGAAATGCATTAATTCAATCACCCCTGAAATTTCATAATGGACTATACTAACCTTTGAATTGGAGGAGTTCAAATGCAGCTAAAGGGATGTATGAATCAATAAATAATCAATCAGATTTATCTGTTTGGAAATAAGTTATATAAAAGGTTTTCTCAGACAAGCTTGCTATCTGGACAAAGTGACTGTTTTGAAATACTGTAGCATATTTATTTATATGTACACAGTTTATGTATAGGTCAATCTTCTATATCTAATACAAATCACAAAAAAATACCAACCTTAAAAATCTTTGAAACCGTCACCTTCATTCTTCCTTTATGGAAATAATATCCTTTTATAACAAATTCATGGTCCATTCTGCAAAACCAACAAAATGTCCATTGAGTTTTATTTATAGACACAAATTAAACAAAACCATTATTTCAAAATTACTAATACTTTCAGAATATAAGTTCCTTATGAAGAAATTCAACTCAGCACGAGCTAGTTCGTGTGTCTTACCTGAATCCTAACTCGTTAAGGAACTGTACGATGTTGTCAGAGGTACTGCAATCTATGACGTGCCTCACCATGGTCGGGCGATTTTTGTCTCCCATCTCGGCCATACCGGCATATCTCACCTGCCTTTATTTGCATAAAATGTTGTACATCACAATTTTACCTCATATTTTGATTGGAGACACATGTACAGTAATATACATTCTTTGATCTGATGGTAAATTTTTAATTAATTTGTAGTTTATTTTCATGAATTTAAGTTGAATTTGGCAGAATATAATATTGGTTCAGAATTTTAAGAATTTAAGGGATTTTTTCTGGAATCTGTAAACCCCTTAGTCAATGATGACATGGAGATTACTCCAGTCCACAATGTTATGGATATTATATAATTACTCCATGATAAATAAATATAAAATCTTTAATTGAGCTTCTGATTGCTGATCTAGAACCAAAATTTAAATTTCCGTCTGTGTTCTGCAGTCATTAAACAGTACCTGGTGTATTAGGGATCTAAGATGGGATCTACACAGAATTCATATAAACCCTGTTTAAAAAATTATTTTTCTATGTATTTATTTTTGTTCAAAATATTTCGCTTTATATACTTACCATGAGTCTTGTTCGACCAATGAGTGTCTTACTCTCAGATTGAGTGCCTGTGTGATGGTGGTGTTTTCTATTAAAACAAATATACATATATATATACAAAAACTGTCACTACTAGGTACATGTATAACAAATGTGAGAGGAAAGAGTACAGTGTGCTTCCACCCGGAATAGAACCCTCTATCTCCTGGCTCCTCAAGGCTCCTAGTCTGACACTTTACTGCTGAGCTAACGGGAAATTTCCACAGAATTAGAAGATGACATCACAAAGCATTGCTTCTTCCAATGAAGTCATGTTCAGGTTGCTACCCACTATAAGGTAAACATAATTAATATGTATAAACTTGATCCAACGAGTACGGATACCTAGAGTTCTTGTTGGAGAAAGTGTTTTTGTTAAGAAATGTTTAAAAAATTCTAATTTTCTGCGGTAAGAGAAGATACTTTTTTTAGACGGAAAACAGAAGATAATATTATTGTTCAGAAGATTTCCGGACCGCATCTTTTTATTAATTAGTCACTCCCCTGATACTGTTTGGTGTTGGTAAATTCCGTGTTTTTATAGGCGTGTGTGCTCAGTCCCAAAACCAGATATGGTGTGGGGGCTAGAGGAAACTCTGGCTATTTTGTGACTTGGCTACATGTACGTGTGTGAATTTGCAAGGACAGGTGAGGTCACTAAAATTTTGTGTTTCTATACAGGAAGGAGTTTTGACTATTGATCCGCAAGCAAATCAATATCTAACCATCAGAATCTATGGGACTCTATGTGTTATACCTGTAGTTCCCTCTGGCCTGACAATTAAGAGACTTTGGACATTTTGACAAATATTCTTGTGTCGGGCCAGAGGAAACTCTGACTTGGGTGAAAGTTGAAAATAATTACTTTAAATTCCAACATGCTGACTGGTACTATGTGTACTTTCCATTTATTGAAAAAAAAAAAGATAAAAATTATTTTCCTCGTTTTAAAATCGCTACAAACAATAGTTGAAAGAGAGTGATGCTGCTTTGACAGATGGATAGTTTGGATACAGGACAGCAGTAGAGATCATTTTATAGCTTTATACGGCTGCACCACATTTTTATATAATAGGAGTAATATAAACGCAACATACTTATTGAGAAAATCATTTCGTGGTCCGTGAATGTTTCAAAGGGACTGTCCGAGTTGTCACATAGACCTCGTAGTCGATGTAATAGTACGTCGTGTGCATTCTCCATGATACTTCCCTGTAAAAGGAATTCGTTGGTTGGCGCAAATTTGGAAACTTTCGATATCATCTGATCCATGATGCAGTAGAAGTTGACGCACTGTAGTAAAAGTTGAAACCCTTTGTCTTAAATTTCACAGCTTAATCATTGATTTTAATTCATAACATTGCACCAAATGTTATATATAAACAAAATACGTTATCAGATATGACATTCAGTCATAACAGATAGAAAGTAAGGCTGGTTTGCCGTATTTTTTCAGAACAATAAGCTACCGGCATTCGTTAATGGGCGCAGCCATATTTAATTATTCCGGAAATAAGGGGAAATAACTCTGACATACTTCGAAACTGAAAGTGAAAGGAAAATAGTAAAAATAAGAAATTATCTTGATTCCCCAAATTACTCAGTCGGACCTGAAATAAACAAAGCTTTATAATTTTTGCTAAACATAAACTTTGTTTGCAGGAATTATAACCTGAAAATATTCAAGGTAAAGCTTTTCTTTCAGATTTTTCAATGATTATACGATATATCGACACATATATACATATATACATGTACATATATGTAAGCCTGCCAGTCACCTTTATGAAAATCATCGAAGGGAACGTTCTGAATGCCATATTTAAAACACATTTTTGGGATGGACTCTCGTTATAGATGACATACAATGCTATCTTGTTCAATGTATTATGTTACTTCATTTATACACCAGTTGTTCTTCCATACAGCAAACCAAACATTGTACATGTAATTTATCCGTTTCCATTTTTCCAATTAAGTTCAGAATTAATTCTTTAACTTTGCTGTTTTTCGTTTAACCATTTCGATTGACTTGATCTCTTCAATTTTTATCGGTTCCATATACACCTGTTTCGGATTCTACCTTGTAGGTATCGGAACGATCCAGCATCTCGAAACATTGTTTGAAGAGATCTAGACACGTACAGAAAATGTACCATGTACATATGTACACAAATCATCTCCTGGATCTCTGACACTTTACTTACGTTTGTTTGTTTGATATACAAGAGCATTGTTCATGGTATACAGTATTGGAGATAATGTCTGATTGCAAATATGTTTCCGTATCAAAGTTTTCCTGTGATAATTGTAATATCAAATTTTATTGTACATCGAGGATTTCATTGCATCTTTATGGAAAGGAAAGTGTAATGCGAATTCGGCAGTATGTACCTGGGACAGAGTGCTGTAAAAATTCCCGATATAAATGACCTTCAAACATTTAAAACTTTTTAAAATCTTCTTCCAGGTAACCAGAAGTTATACTTGTACTTGGCATGGAATACTTAATGACATTGACCTACATAAAAATGTAGGTCAGAGTCATAGGGTTCACACTAAAAGACACACAAAAGAAAAAACGTGAATTAAGAATAAGATACCGCCGAGCCGATTAATGAACTAAATTGCACCATACTGCTGGTTTAATCTACATTCAATGTCACAGGAAACAAATATGTTAAAATAACCCCAAAACCATTAAAATGTCTTGAATAATCAGAAGACCCAAAGTATTGATACTTTGTACATAGGTACCTGACATGAAGTACTAATTAAGGCTGTTCCTCAAATAAGTGACCTTGACCTATATTAAAGGTAACAGGGGTCAGATATCTAAAGCAAGCCTTAAATAACTTATTAGGATTAACCACCACAAGGTCGAGAGTAATGGCACTTGACTAGTTCAGTTTTTATTACTTTAAACCGTTTGGTTCATCAGTATAGTGCATATATATACAGTGCAAACAAGTAAAACAATACAAATTATATACAGCCACACTACTCACAGGATATGTAGTGTAGAGAGACACCTCACATTACAGTTTTCTACATTATATAAATACTTAACTATCCTAAAAACATCTACAACTCATATAACATTATTGATCCAGCCTTTTTAGTATATCTATATAATAGTATACATGTATTCTCACTTTATATCTAAATAATGTCATATTCTCACATTGCAGTTATCTATTACTCTCCCAATATATTTATATTATAACATATTCTCACATTACATTTATCAATCATTCTCACAATACATTTACATAATATGATCACATTCTCACATTACATTTATCTATTATTCTCACAATATATTTATATTATAACATATTCTCACATTACATTTATCAATTATTCTCACAATACATTTACATAATATGATCACATTCTCACATTACATTTATCAATTATTCTCACAATACATTTACATAATATGATCACATTCTCACATTATATTTATCTATTATTCTCACAATATATTTATATTATAACATATTCTCACATTACATTTATCTATTATTCTCACAATATATTTATATTATAACATATTCTCACATTACATTTATCAATTATTCTCACAATACATTTACATAAAATGATCACATTCTCACATTACATTTATCAATTATTCTCACAATACATTTACATAATATGATCATATTTTCACATTACATTTATCTTTTATTCTCACAATATATTTATATTATAACATATTCTCACATTACATTAATCTATTATTCTCAAAATATATTTATATTATAACATATTCTCACATTACATTTATCAATTATTCTCACAATACATTTACATAAAATGATCACATTCTCACATTACATTTATCAATTATTCTCACAATACATTTACATAATATGATCACATTCTCACATTACATTTATCTATCATTCTCACAATATATTTATATTATAACATTTTCTCACATTACATTTATCAATTATTCTCACAATACATTTACATAATATGATCACATTCTCACATTACATTTATCTATTATTCTCACAATATATTTATATTATAACATATTCTCACATTACATTTATCAATTATTCTCACAATACATTTACATAATATGATCACATTCTCACATTACATTTATCAATTATTCTCACAATACATTTACATAAAATGATCACATTCTCACATTACATTTATCAATTATTCTCACAATACATTTACATAATATGATCACATTTTCACATTTCATTTATCTTTTATTCTCACTATATATTTATATTATAACATATTCTCACATTACATTTATCTATTATTCTCAAAATATATTGGCACAATAGTATCTTGTCACATTGCATTTAGCCCTATTTATCATTCTCACGATATATTCATATAACATCCTCACATAACATTAATCTCTTGTTTTTACAATTACATTCGAATATTACTCTCAGATAACGTGGTTCTCACAGTTCATATATACACGTAAGTATCATTTCCACATCTAAAACAATTTTATAATATTCTCTCAGAACATTTATCTATCATTACCATATACCTTTTTATAATATTTTCAAATTACACAGTTGTAATATTCTCTCATTTCACTTTACATTAATCTTATACATTACATTTTAATTTCACATATCACTCATATCACATACATCTCAGGCATGGAGTTAAAAACAACTACAGTACATTATATTAACCATTTCTTTTTGTGTTACTTAATCTTATGAACTTTGCTAAATTTGACAATTCTTTTTTTGCTATTCGTTCTCATTAGTTGAATGAATTTGAACATACTAGGCTTTTTATAATAATATTTCTTTATAAACTTGTTTCTTATATCTTTAAAACATTCACACTTCAATATAAAATGATACTCGTCTTCAATATCCCCGCTATTACATGATGTACAAATTCTACGGCATCGTTCAGTATTGTTATAACGACCTACCTCAATATTCAGCTGATGTGACGACATACAAATCTTCGATAATTCTTTCAAATTTTGATAGCCTATAAGTTTCATTAAATATTTTTGTAAACCAAAACCTTCGTTAATATGTTCGTACAAAGAATACTTCGTAGATGAATTTATCTTTTCCGTACATTCTTGTCGAAATATATCATACATTCTGCATTTAATAATATCAAAAGCATTGCCAACAATGTATTCACTATCCCATATATACCTTAACCCCATTCTATATAACTCATTTCTTATATTTTCTGACCACTCACTTCCTAGTAGATATTGTGGATTGAGTGGTTTAAAACTTCCTCAAATATAATACTTTGACATACTTTCGCGGTAAAAGGATCAGTTATGTCTGCAACACCAGGAAGCCGTGGGTGATGATATTTGATCAGTAGCATGCTGGATAGAGTAGAATCCAGTTTCATTTAGTCTGAAACATTTGCATAAATTATCAAAGTAAGCGATACAGGTCCGCTGAGCCTCTTGTTTATGATACTCACTATTGTGTATTTTGATTTTGTTTGATTTGAACATGTGTTATTGCTTTAAACAATATGATAGCGCACAAGTTATGCCAACTTATAAAAGGCCCCTCCTCAACAATTATGTAACACATTTTAGCAATAGCGACATATACAATATTCAGTATAATTATAGTGTGATACAATTTATAAGTATAAAGTAAAGAGAACACATAGTGAGAAAATGAATATAAAGAAAAAAGATAGAAAGGGGTGAAACAGGACGGATAGAATGTCCTTCGACTGATTACAAGGGTTCATTCAAATATAAATAAATATATATATATATATACAAAGGCTGCATGGTACGCACTAGCTACACATTCCATTCATGTCGTTTGTTCGGTTCCTTAAAACCCTTTCTCTGGTCATTCCTGATCCTTCAAGGTATCACACCTATGTACCATGCAGATTAGTTTACAAAATCAAAACATGTTTTGCTGAACCAGTAAACATTATTGCTACGTGGAAAGTGTAGCTGTATTCATACTTAATTTAATTCGCCACGAGGAAGTTCTAAATCTATACGTCTAGTAGCCTTTATTTTAGACGATACAAATACCAAAATCCCACCACCAGCAAAATTTCTGTCGACCCTAATACCTCTAAAACCCTGTATTCTAAAACACTAGTAAGTATATCGCCCCATTACTGCAGAAAGGTGCCTAATCATGTTTTTTGCGAAAATTAGTTTTTTACACCAAATTATAGGAAATAAATATCTCCACATTGTGTAAAAATATCTAAGCAATCGGATATTTTTTAATGAAGTTATTGCCTAATTAATGAAAAAATACTTCTGAATAACTGACACATTGGTAATTGTAATAAGGTGCCTTCTCGGTTATGTTTATAGCAAGAAGGTGCCTACTCTGATAAGGCACCTTACTGCACAAACTATATAATGAGTTTAGGTATCGCATTACTTGACATTTAACAGAGAAGGCCCCCATCGCATACACCCAGATAAAATTAATTACTTTCGATAACAGGAATATAAACAATAGGTCCGCAGGTATAATGGAATTCCATTGTTGGGAAATGTCTCACTTGTAGTTGGATTATTATATCTGAAGCTGTATGTGACATCGACACGCATACAGACAGGCTCAACATACCAACAGGGACAGATAAATATAGACAATGTAAGTATTTTTGAAGATATTTCGTAAACGTTTAGCTGTATTTAAATATGATTAATAAGAAATGGGCTCAATCATTCTACATAATCAAAACAATTCTCAAAAAAATAAAAAAGATTGAGTTATTAAATAGTTTTATTTTTCATAATAACTATTAAGATCATTAAGATTGTTGTTTACTTTATATATAGATTATATTTCTTTAAATGGGATAACAAATGGAGTATACGATTTGTTGACATTTAAATAATTCTTTAAATGCATATTTCAGATGTCTGAAGCGGACGATGATAAGTGGTCAGATTTGGATGAAAAGTCGCTACTGACCATTCCTGATCCACTGTATGAAAACATATCTCCCAATAATGGTATGGGAAACACGACTGTCAATGTTGATACTGCAGAAAACAAAGCTGTGAATGATGCTGAAAATGTGTATCCTAATGAACATAGCACTGTAAATATCACCAACGATGGCGAAATACCCACGACAAGTTCTGACATGAATAACTCAAGTAATGATTCAAGCCCTAGTCAAACAACAGATGAGGAAGACAACATTTCATTGTTAGATCTTCAGAAAATACTTCGGCAAAAACGGCCAAGAGAGGTGAGCCCGGAATCAGATTTGTGCTGTGATGATTTGGATGAAAACTATAAGCCATCAAAAAATGATATTAATTCTTCTGATTCAGAAGACAACATGCCATTTGCGGGACTAAGTCCTGACGAGGAAAGAGAGGAATCGTTACCAGTGATATTAGCACCAAAGAAACGTAAAAGACGAAAAGTTGGACCAAGAAAAAAACAATCAACTTCTGTTAAAAAGGGAAAGAGTCCAGGTTTAAGACCATCACAAAAAAGAAAAAGCGCTATCCAAATTGCATTAACAAAAAGTGCAAAAATGGCTCATGTCCATAAAATGTTGGAAAAATACCATCATGCTAGACTGGACAATTTATTGCTTAGCAACAATTTACAAAGGATCGCAGTAAAAGCAGATGGAAACTGTTTTCTGAATGCTGTTCTACATCAGGTTGACAATGCGATCTACACAATCGAATCTATCAGATCCCATATTGCAGATCATCTTGTGGATAATTATGATCACTACAAAATGTTTTTGACCACACGAGACGTAACAGAGTCTACAGATATTAAACAGATTTATCTTCGTGAAGTTGGAAAGGTTCGTGAGTCAGGAACATGGAATATGGATCTAGCAGATTGTATGCCACTTGCTTTGTCAAATATCATGCACAGACCTATCAGAATATACACAAGCAAGATGCAGAATCCAGTTATAGATGTGGAGCCAGATTTAGTTGAACAAACATGTGTCAATAATCCCCATATATTGATTGCATGTACAGCTATCAGAGGGAAAGAGCACTATGATGCTATCAGAGAATCGGGTGTGAGAGCAACTGGAATTGAATGCATAGATGACCAGAATATAACACCAAGGAGAAACAACCCTGAACCGATAATAACACCTAACAAACAGGCAAGATACAGAAGTCCAGCCAGGAGAAAATTGTTCAGGAAAAAGACCCCCAAAATAACCGAATGGAAGCGTAATAAAAGGAAGAGTAAAAAAAGCAAAGGCCTGTCTTATGTCTCGTGCAATGGCAAAATGGTCAGTTCTAAGAAAATGAAACCTGTGGACTGCACCAAATGCAGATCTAAATGCTCTAACAAGATTTCGGAAGCTGAAAGACAGGAACTTTTTGACACATACTGGAACATGGGAGACTATGATAAGCAGCGGTCATTTCTGTGTCAACATACCATTCAAAGAGATACCAAATCTGGCAAGAAGAAAATGAAATTTACTTCCTTTCATTTTACTTTAAAGGAAAACACTTTCCGTGTCTGCAGGAATTTTTTCTTAAAAACACTTAATATTGGCAAAAAAACTGTTGAAGTGGCATTGAGACAGAAGTCTCATGGAACGTTTGTTGGAACCGACAAGCGAGGAAAGCAATGTTCTTGGAATAAAATACCACAACACTTGACTAATTTGATCCACCAGCATATTCGGTCATTTCCAGTCATGGAATCGCATTATTCTCGTGCCAAATCGAAGAAGCAGTATCTAAGTGGAGACCTCAATATTAAAGTCATGTACGGACTTTTTAAACAGAAGTACTTTGCTGATACCACGTGCCCGATTAAAGAGAGCAAATACAGAAAAGTATTTTGTGAAAATTACAATCTTTCCTTTCACAAGCCAAAAAGGGATCAGTGTTCCACATGTACATTGTATTACCAACAGAAGGAAAGTGGGGATATTGATGAGGAGACGGAAAGTAACTATAACCGCCATCAACAAATGAAAGAGTGGGCCAGAGAAGAAAAAATAAAAGATAAAGAAAGGGCAAAACACCAAAAGGACATTCATGTTTCCACATTTGACTTAGAGGCAGTGTTACCTACCCCATGCTCCCTTGTTGGGGAACTATATTACAAGAGGAAGTTAAGTTGTTACAATCTTTCCTTCTATTCGCTTTCAGACCAGAAAGGCACATGCTATTTATGGGATGAGACACAAGGCGGTAGAGGTTGCAATGAGGTTGGATCCTGTGTCTTAAAACAGATAGATAGTATTGTGAAACAACACAATGCAAAAGAAATAACATTTTACTCGGATACTTGCGGAGGTCAAAACAGAAACCAGTTTATGGCAAGTGGCCTTCTGTATGCTATTAAGGAGCATCGTCAGTTGGAGAAGCTGAATCAAAAATTCTTCGAACCTGGTCATTCCCAAATGGAGTCGGATTCGATCCACTCTGCAGTTGAACATGCCAAGAAGAATACACAAATCTTTGTTCCAAGTCAGTGGGCAACAGTGATCAGCATGGCCCGACGGAATAAGCCATACATCGTTATTCCCTTGAGGTTTGAGGACTTTTATGATTTAAAAGCTCTGAAATCTGGTATTGCCAGCAACATGAAAGTAGAGGTTTCCGGACAGAGAGTGAATTGGCTAAACATCAAGTGGATCCAAGTTCGTCAGGCAACGCCTGAATCGTTGTTTGTAAATTATACGTTTGATCCTACACAGTTCCTGGAGATTCGTGTCACTCGAGGACGTTGCAAGCCCAAAACAGATGTTCTGCTCACCAACTGCTTCCAGGCAAAGCTTCCCATCTCTGTAGCAAAGAAGAATGACTTGTTGTCTCTTTGTCGGTCGAAAATCATTCCAGAGGAATTCCATTGTTACTACAACTCCCTGGAAACCAACAAAGCTTTGAAGGACAAATTAGAGGACATTGATGATAGTGACTACAATGAAGCAGATGAAGTAAAGTGAAAGTAGAATAATAACTGTGTCGTGAGATGTGATTGTCAAAATATCAACATAACATTTATTGTTTAAGTTCTTTATGTACCAGGTATTCCGTATGTATTCCTCATCAAATGGATTTAATTGAATAACTTATGGAAAACCATAATTTCATAAACAGATATACAGAATGTATTATGAAATTTGGGAAATCAATACAAAATGGTAAGTGTATCTGTACGATTTTCTCGTTATATAAAATGTTTCTTATATGATTTGAATGTTATATAACTACCAGAGTAACATTTATAAACATCATAAATCTTCAGCATTTGACATAATGTCTTTGTAATAATTGATTAAAAACATGAAAACCCCTTATTGCTAAACACGTTTTATTAACTTCTGTATATATTCTATGCAAGAAGGAGCCTTCTCGTGAGAAAGCACCTTTTTGTATTTAAAAGTGTGTAACAACGTTAGTGCAAAAAGGTGCCTTCTCACAAATTGGGTCAAATCCCTATTTACAGATGACCTTTGGCCTTCATTTTATCCACACATTTATTTTGTCGTATGACCTTTAATATATCATTGGCATTACTCTATACTATTTATGGTTTATCCGCAACAGCACAACGAAACTTTAAAACACGTTTTTCTCAAAACTATCAAAAATGGAGTAGGCACCTTTCTGCAGTAATGGGGCGATATTTCCATCAAGATGAGTTTCGGTTAACGAAATAACATTAAAGTTGCTAGCTACATTCGATAAATAATCTATTTTTTTTCTAAAACTTCGAATATTGAAATGGAAGATTGATAAATCATAACTGCTGGCACTGGAATTGGATCCACGTCCATGCATTTAAGTAATACAATTAAGACAAAAACTGTACACATGTTGTTGTTAAAATAACATTGAAGTGACAATATCCTTAGTGCTAGTAATACATTACAAGGATTATAAACGAAAGTTTGTTTCTTGTACCCATCTAATAGTGATGACATTATTATGTCTAAATGTAATAAATCCCATAAAAAAAGAAGAAGACCGTACACTTTTATATAATACAACCCAATCGCAGCCTTATAACACATTAAACTACTACACATTGTCAAAAAACATATGCACAACAGGTCACCGGGGCATGATCGGACCACAGGGACCTGAGAATTTGTTACAGTTAGTTTTGGATCTAAACTAAGGTGTTTAGAGTCATTTTACACATTGATGGGTCCAAAATTAGCTGTAACAAATTCTCAGGTCCCTGTGGATCGGACGTACTCGAACGAGGCTTTGCCGCACGAAGTATTTGCTTTACATGTACAGCTGGTGAACAGGTAAATCTGCGATGAAAACGTTAGGAGAGCGGAGACGGCAGAGAAGTCAGAGGAAGCCGGAGAACGCATGAACAAAGAAACAAAATGGCAATTTGTAAGTACTAACAGTCATATGGTTCAAGGTTTTCGTATGGTTTCAACTATAAGAGAGTCAGTAAGCTAGAAAAAAAACCCCAATATAATATAGGTAAATATTTAACTAGCATGGAATGTAAGTTCTCTATAACTGTAACCGGTAGTGCAGTAGAATGTAAGTTCTCTATAACTGTAACCGGTAGCGCAGTGGAATGTAAGTTCTCTATAACTGTAACCGGTAGTACAGTGGAATGTAAGTTCTCTATAACTATAACCGGTAGCGCAGTGGAATGTAAGTTCTCTATAGCTGTAACCGGTAGTGCAGTAGAATGTAAGTTCTCTATAACTGTAACCGGTAGTGCAGTAGAATGTAAGTTCTCTATAACTATAACCGGTAGTGCAGTAGAATGTAAGTTCTCTATAACTGTAGCCGGTAGTACAGTGGAATGTAAGTTCTCTATAGCTGTAACCGGTAGTACAGTGGAATGTAAGTTCTCTATAGCTGTAACCGATAGTACAGTGGAATGTAAGTTCTCTATAGCTGTAACTGGTAGTACAGTGGAATGTAAGTTCTCTATAGCTGTAACCGATAGTACAGTGGAATGTAAGTTCTCTATAGCTGTAATCTGTAGTACAGTGGAATGTAAGTTCTCTATAGCTGTAACCGGTAGTACAGTGGAATGTAAGTTCTCTATAGCTGTAACCGATAGTGCAGTGGAATGTAAGTTCTCTATAACTGTAACCTTAGTACAGTGGAATGTAAGTTCTCTATAGCTGTAATCGGTAGTACAGTGGAATGTAAGTTCTCTATAGCTGTAACCGATAGTACAGTGGAATGTAAGTTCTCTATAGCTGTAACCGATAGTACAGTGGAATGTAAGTTCTCTATAACTGTAACCTGTAGTACAGTGGAATGTAAGTTCTCTATAGCTGTAACCGGTAGTACAGTGGAATGTAAGTTCTCCATAGCTGTAACCGATAGTACAGTGGAATGTAAGTTCTCTATAACTGTAACCTTTAGTACAGTGGAATGTAAGTTCTCTATAACTGTTACCGGTAGTACAGTGGAATGTAAGTTCTCTATAACTGTAACCGGTAGTACAGTGGAATGTAAGTTCTCTATAACTGTAGTCGGCATTACAGTGGAATGTAAGTTCTCTATAACTGTAACCGGAAGTACAGTGAAATGTAAGTTCTCTATAACTGTAACCGATAGTACAGTGGAATGTAAGTTCTCTATAACTGTAACCGATAGAACAGTGGAATTTAAGTTCTCTATAACTGTAACCGGTAGTACAGTGGAATGTAAGTTCTCTATAACTGTAACAGGTATTACAGTGGAATGTAAGTTCTCTATAGCTGTAACCGGTAGCGCAGTGGAATGTAAGTTCTCTAAAGCTGTAACCGGTAGAACAGTGGAATGTAAGTTCTCTAAAGCTGTAACCGGTAGTACATTGGAATGTTAGTTCTCTATAACTGTAACCGATAGAACAGTGGAATGTAAGTTCTCTAAAGCTGTAACCGGTAGTACAGTGGAATGTAAGTTCTCTATAACTGTAACCGGTAGTACAGTGGAATGTAAGTTCTCTATAACTGTAACCGGTAGTACAGTGGAATGTAAGTTCTCTATAACTATAACCGGTAGTACAGTGGAATGTAAGTTCTCTATAACTATAACCGGTAGTACAGTGGAATGTAAGTTCTCTATAACTATAACCGGTAGTACAGTGGAATGTAAGTTCTCTATAACTGTAACCGGTATTACAGTGGAATGTAAGTTCTCTATAGCTGTAACCGGTAGTACAGTGGAATGTAAGTTCTCTATAGCTGTAACCGATAGTACATTGGAATGTTAGTTCTCTATAACTGTAACCGATAGAACAGTGGAATGTAAGTTCTCTAAAGCTGTAACCGGTAGTACAGTGGATTGTAAGTTCTCTATAACTGTAACCGGTAGTACAGTGGAATGTAAGTTCTCTATAACTGTAACCGGTAGTACAGTGGAATGTAAGTTCTCTATAACTATAACCGGTAGTACAGTGGAATGTAAGTTCTCTATAACTATAACCGGTAGTACAGTGGAATGTAAGTTCTCTATAACTATAACCGGTAGTACAGTGGAATGTAAGTTCTCTATAACTGTAACCGGTATTACAGTGGAATGTAAGTTCTCTATAGCTGTAACCGGTAGTACAGTGGAATGTAAGTTCTCTATAGCTGTAACCGATAGTGCAGTGGAATGTAAGTTCTCTATAACTGTAACCTTAGTACAGTGGAATGTAAGTTCTCTATAGCTGTAATCGGTAGTACAGTGGAATGTAAGTTCTCTATAGCTGTAACCGATAGTACAGTGGAATGTAAGTTCTCTATAGCTGTAACCGGTAGTACAGTGGAATGTAAGTTCTCTATAGCTGTAACCGATAGTACATTGGAATGTTAGTTCTCTATAACTGTAACCTTTAGTACAGTGGAATGTAAGTTCTCTATAGCTGTAACCGGTAGTACAGTGGAATGTAAGTTCTCCATAGCTGTAACCGATAGTACAGTGGAATGTAAGTTCTCTATAACTGTAACCGGTAGTACAGTTGAATGTAAGTTCTCTATAACTGTTACCGGTAGTACAGTGGAATGTAAGTTCTCTATAACTGTAACCGGTAGTACAGTGGAATGTAAGTTCTCTATAACTGTAGTCGGCATTACAGTGGAATGTAAGTTCTCTATAACTGTAACCGGAAGTACAGTGAAATGTAAGTTCTCTATAACTGTAACCGATAGTACAGTGGAATGTAAGTTCTCTATAACTGTAACCGATAGAACAGTGGAATTTAAGTTCTCTATAACTGTAACCGGTAGTACAGTGGAATGTAAGTTCTCTATAACTGTAACAGGTATTACAGTGGAATGTAAGTTCTCTATAGCTGTAACCGGTAGCGCAGTGGAATGTAAGTTCTCTAAAGCTGTAACCGGTAGAACAGTGGAATGTAAGTTCTCTAAAGCTGTAACCGGTAGTACATTGGAATGTTAGTTCTCTATAACTGTAACCGATAGAACAGTGGAATGTAAGTTCTCTAAAGCTGTAACCGGTAGTACAGTGGAATGTAAGTTCTCTATAACTGTAACCGGTAGTACAGTGGAATGTAAGTTCTCTATAACTGTAACCGGTAGTACAGTGGAATGTAAGTTCTCTATAACTATAACCGGTAGTACAGTGGAATGTAAGTTCTCTATAACTATAACCGGTAGTACAGTGGAATGTAAGTTCTCTATAACTATAACCGGTAGTACAGTGGAATGTAAGTTCTCTATAACTGTAACCGGTATTACAGTGGAATGTAAGTTCTCTATAACTATAACCGGTAGTACAGTGGAATGTAAGTTCTCTATAACTATAACCGATAGTACAGTAGATTGTTAGTTCTCTATAACTGTAACCGGTAGTACAGTGGAATGTAAGTTCTCTATAGCTGTAACCGGTAGTACAGTGGAATGTAAGTTCTCTATAGCTGTAACCGGTAGAACAGTGGAATGTAAGTTCTCTAAAGCTGTAACCGGTAGTACATTTGGGTTGTAAGTTCTCTATAACTGTAACCGGTAGTACAGTGGAATGTAAGTTCTCTATAACTGTAACTGGTAGTACAGTGGAATGTAAGTTCTCTATAACTGTAATCGGTAGTACAGTGGAATGTAAGTTCTCTATAACTGTAACCGGTAGTACAGTGGAATGTAAGTTCTCTATAACTGTAACCGGTAGTACAGTGGAATGTAAGTTCTCTATAACTATAACCGGTAGTACAGTGGAATGTAAGTTCTCTATAACTATAACCGGTAGTACAGTGGAATGTAAGTTCTTTATAACTATAACCGGTAGTACAGTGGAATGTAAGTTCTCTATAACTGTAACCGGTATTACAGTGGAATGTAAGTTCTCTATAGCTGTAACCGGTAGTACAGTGGAATGTAAGTTCTCTATAGCTGTAACCGATAGTACAGTGGAATGTAAGTTCTCTATAACTGTAACCGGAAGTACAGTGAAATGTAAGTTCTCTATAACTGTAACCGATAGTACAGTGGAATGTAAGTTCTCTATAACTGTAACCGATAGAACAGTGGAATGTAAGTTCTCTATAACTGTAACCGGTAGTACAGTGGAATGTAAGTTCTCTATAACTATAACCGGTAGTACAGTGGAATGTAAGTTCTCTATAACTATAACCGGTAGTACAGTGGAATGTAAGTTCTCTATAACTATAACCGGTAGTACAGTGGAATGTAAGTTCTCTATAACTGTAACCGGTATTACAGTGGAATGTAAGTTCTCTATAGCTGTAACCGGTAGTACAGTGGAATGTAAGTTCTCTATAGCTGTAACCGATAGTGCAGTGGAATGTAAGTTCTCTATAACTGTAACCGGTAGTACAGTGGAATGTAAGTTCTCTATAGCTGTAATCGGTAGTACAGTGGAATGTAAGTTCTCTATAGCTGTAACCGATAGTACAGTGGAATGTAAGTTCTCTATAGCTGTAACCGATAGTACAGTGGAATGTAAGTTCTCTATAACTGTAACCTTTAGTACAGTGGAATGTAAGTTCTCTATAGCTGTAACCGGTAGTACAGTGGAATGTAAGTTCTCCATAGCTGTAACCGATAGTACAGTGGAATGTAAGTTCTCTATAACTGTAACCGGTAGTACAGTTGAATGTAAGTTCTCTATAACTGTTACCGGTAGTACAGTGGAATGTAAGTTCTCTATAACTGTAACCGGTAGTACAGTGGAATGTAAGTTCTCTATAACTGTAGTCGGCATTACAGTGGAATGTAAGTTCTCTATAACTGTAACCGGAAGTACAGTGAAATGTAAGTTCTCTATAACTGTAACCGATAGTACAGTGGAATGTAAGTTCTCTATAACTGTAACCGATAGAACAGTGGAATTTAAGTTCTCTATAACTGTAACCGGTAGTACAGTGGAATGTAAGTTCTCTATAACTGTAACAGGTATTACAGTGGAATGTAAGTTCTCTATAGCTGTAACCGGTAGCGCAGTGGAATGTAAGTTCTCTAAAGCTGTAACCGGTAGAACAGTGGAATGTAAGTTCTCTAAAGCTGTAACCGGTAGTACATTGGAATGTTAGTTCTCTATAACTGTAACCGATAGAACAGTGGAATGTAAGTTCTCTAAAGCTGTAACCGGTAGTACAGTAGAATGTAAGTTCTCTATAACTGTAACCGGTAGTACAGTGGAATGTAAGTTCTCTATAACTGTAACCGGTAGTACAGTGGAATGTAAGTTCTCTATAACTATAACCGGTAGTACAGTGGAATGTAAGTTCTCTATAACTATAACCGGTAGTACAGTGGAATGTAAGTTCTCTATAACTATAACCGGTAGTACAGTGGAATGTAAGTTCTCTATAACTATAACCGGTATTACAGTGGAATGTAAGTTCTCTATAACTATAACCGGTAGTACAGTGGAATGTAAGTTCTCTATAACTATAACCGATAGTACAGTAGATTGTTAGTTCTCTATAACTGTAACCGGTAGTACAGTGGAATGTAAGTTCTCTATAGCTGTAACCGGTAGTACAGTGGAATGTAAGTTCTCTATAGCTGTAACCGGTAGAACAGTGGAATGTAAGTTCTCTAAAGCTGTAACCGGTAGTACATTGGGATGTAAGTTCTCTATAACTGTAACCGGTAGTACAGTGGAATGTAAGTTCTCTATAACTGTAACTGGTAGTACAGTGGAATGTAAGTTCTCTATAACTGTAATCGGTAGTACAGTGGAATGTAAGTTCTCTATAACTGTAACCGGTAGTACAGTGGAATGTAAGTTCTCTATAACTGTAACCGGTAGTACAGTGGAATGTAAGTTCTCTATAACTGTAACCGGTATTACAGTGGAATGTAAGTTCTCTATAACTGTAACCGGTAGAACAGTGGAATGTAAGTTCTCTATAACTGTAACCGGTAGCGTAGTGGAATGTAAGTTCTCTATAACTGTAACCGGTAGTACAGTGGAATGCAAGTTCTCTATAGCTGTAACCGGTAGTACAGTGGAATGTTGGTCATGGGAGTCGAACGACTGGTTCGCCCGTTGTCAGTATAATGGGACTTGGTAGGTTGTTCTGCTGGGGGCCTTTGGCAGTACAGTTCAGTGTGGTAGCACTTTAATCGACAAAAGCCTCCCAAATACACACGCTCTCAACACCCACACCTACATGCATACAGTGGGTCAGGGCTGGGGAAGTTTGACTTTGCAAGGCCTTTGCATGTATATTATGTGGAGAAGTGAAAAAAAGGATTACATTTTTTAACTTCTCTGGTAAGACAATAAATATAAAATTCGAGTCAGGTAAAAGAACATATCTTTATTTACAGTCATGAAAATGCTGGTCCGTGGTTTTGAAAATAGTTTTCTTTGTTACATGAGCACAATGGACCATGAGTATACACAATAAGATGAAGCTATAGCAGATATTGTCCTTCACTGCACTTCCTACTTGCCAACACTGACGTCGTCCTTGACAATGTGGACATTGTCCTACACAGCTCGGGTGTTGTCCTTGACAATGTGGACATTGTCCTACACAGCTCGGGCGTTGTCCTTGACAACACTGACGTCGTCCTTGACAATGTGGACATTGTCCTACACAGCTCGGGCGTTGTCCTTGACAACACTGACGTCGTCCTTGACAATGTGGACATTGTCCTACACAGCTCGGGCGTTGTCCTTGACAACACTGACGTTGCCCTTGACAATGTGGACATTGTCCTACACAGCTCGGGCGTTGTCCTTGACAACACTGACGTCGTCCTTGACAATGTGGACATTGTCCTACACAGCTCGGGCGTTGTCCTTGACAATGTGGACATTGTCCTACACAGCTCGGGCGTTGTCCTTGACAACACTGACGTTGCCCTTGACAATGTGGACATTGTCCTACACAGCTCGGGCGTTGTCCTTGACAACACTGACGTCGTCCTTGACAATGTGGACATTATCCTACACAGCTCGGGCGTTGTCCTTGACAATGTGGACATTGTCCTACACAGCTCGGGCGTTGTCCTTGACAACACTGACGTCGTCCTTGACAATGTGGACATTGTCCTACACAGCTCGGGCGTTGTCCTTGACAATGTGGACATTGTCCTACACAGCTCGGGCGTTGTCCTTGACAACACTGACGTTGCCCTTGACAATGTGGACATTGTCCTACACAGCTCGGGCGTTGTCCTTGACAACACTGACGTCGTCCTTGACAATGTGGACATTATCCTACACAGCTCGGGCGTTGTCCTTGACAACACTGACGTCGTCCTTGACAATGTGGACATTATCCTACACAGCTCGGGCGTTGTTCTTGACAATGTGGACATTGTCCTACACAACTCGGGCGTTGTCCTTGACAACACTGACGTCGTCCTTGACAATGTGGACATTGTCCTACACAGCTCGGGCGTTGTCCTTGACAACACTGACGTTGCCCTTGACAATGTGGACATTGTCCTACACAGCTCGGGCGTTGTCCTTGACAACACTGACGTTGCCCTTGACAATGTGGACATTGTCCTACACAGCTCGGGCGTTGTCCTTGACAATGTGGACATTGTCCTACACAGCTCGGGCGTTGTCCTTGACAACACTGACGTCGTCCTTGACAATGTGGACATTATCCTACACAGCTCGGGTGTTGTTCTTGACAACACTGACGTCGTCCTTGACAATGTGGACATTATCCTACACAGCTCGGGTGTTGTTCTTGACAACACTGACGTTGTTCTTGACAATTGTTGACATTGTCCTACACAACTCTGATGTTGACTGGTCTGACGTCGTCCTCGACAGTGCTGACATCATCCCCCCCCCCCCTCAAAGTACCCCCTCCCCAAAATTGAAAACGTCGCGGGCTTGCACACCAAAATACCAAGCAAGCCCGCGACGTTTTCAATTTGGGGAGGGGGTACTTTGACGGGGGGGGGGGGGGGGGGGGGGGGGGGGGGTAGGGATAGATCACATTTGGACTTCAAATGGTGCCATTGTTTTGGACTTGTTTAAATCATCATTGTCTGGCCTATCATTATACAAATTATTAATGCGAAAATGAAAAACGATATGTTTTATTTCCATGATGTATGGAAATAAAATCATCATCAATGCCTTTCTTATGTCATAAACTCATAAGTAAGTAAAACCAGAGACATGTACATGTAAAACCATCTTTGATATACATACGTCTCTGTTTATAAGTATATATGTTCTGTGCAGGACTCGGGAAGTAAGAACTCATGCTTGTGTTCTTAAGCATAATTTTGTATAATTCGAAAAAGCCTAGTTTCACGAAAGTTTCTTGACTAAAAAATCTCCATAGAAAAGCATTAAAGAATTAACGGGAAAATCTTAAGTTAAAGGAAGTTTCTATAATTTCTGTATTGCTTTCCTATGGAGATTTTTAACTTAAGGAATTTTGGCCGGGCTCATTAATAATTGCATTTGCTGACATTTTGTTTTAACTGAAATACAGTAAAAATTGGCCCTTCTTTTATTACTCTTAGAATGATAAAATGGTCATTTTTGTATATTAAATCTAATACAGATTTACTAACAAAAAAAAACAGAGAGTACCAAAACGTCAACAAAACCATAATCCGAACTCAAAATCGATTAAACTAGAGGCAAAATATGAAAAAAGGAAAGCTGTACATAGAGACCCTTGTAAAAGCACAAGAAAATAAGACCAGGTGTTCCGGAAAAGAAAGCGTCTTATACTTCATCGACGACAACTACCATGTAAACATGTCAAAATGAGAACCGAGTCCTCATTGTCAATAAAAACAAGAGAAAACACTAATGAGCATTCTCAAAAACGTCCATCTTCATATCACTAGCTTAAAGATACAGAACATGTCCCATGAAACCAAGATGGCGACCATAAAACTTGGCCACAGTCTTCATCAACCTTCACCTCTCCTTTCCCTGTGCCATAAGTTTGTTCGTCAGCAGCTGATATCTATCACTAAAACCTAATATGGCATGATTTTATAAAAAAAAAAAGTCGGCCTAAGTGAGGTGGTTTCAAACTGATGCTTATGTTTGGATGTTGTTCGGTATTCATTTGTATACGAAATTTCTCACGATAAAGCCATTACCTATATTGTCATAGTGAGCTGTATCATAAATATTATTTGAATTGTGTTGGCTGCGGTCTCCGACATCTTATGTATGTGTATTGTAATCCTAAATGCTATTGTATTCGGAACTTAATGGCTTCACCTGCGCTCACACTCCCCAGCCCATTATCTGATGTCACGACAGTTTTCAAAAGCGAATGTAAACACATGGTAATTAATTTTGTGTGAAAAAACAATGAACACATTTTATCAAAGAATGTTTATCATTATTCGACTAAGCGTCGCAAAAAAACCATTTCCAATAATGATTTTGCAATAATTATAACAAGCGACATTTTAGGTACATTGTAATTATCGCATCATTATGTACGTGTATCAATCCACGCCGTACGGCACGTAAACACTTCAGTAGAAAGGAACATGCATGTTTAATAAATATGTCGTCTTGAAATATTGTACATAAAGTTCTAATGATAAAAGACCGCAAACATATGTACCGTGTAAATCCATTGTTTTATCACGTGTTTTATTGTAACTGTGACGTAATTGTGATTGTGACGTCATCACTTGTGTCCCTCACAACCATACATTGCGACTGCTTTGTTTACCCGTGTCTGATAGTTTACGTTCTCTTGACGATTCACCAACACTACTTAATATGACATCGACAGATAGATCTAGGAGACCGAGGCCCGGATGTTTCTTGGCGTAGTTATAATTACTGGGAAGGCGGGAATAGCTATTGACAGTGGTAAGTCGACAAGCCTGCACGTATAACAACAGTTTGAGAACGGGTAAAACACACCATTGACGCTAGTATTGTATTGGGAAGTTTATCGTTCATATTTGATACACAAGGCTGAGCGTACGCATGTCTCGACAGTATCAGCTGAACTTCAAGACATCACAAGACATTCCAAGATGTTATCATAAGACAGTGGACATTTCTTCGTAGGACGGACCTCATAAGAACACGGACGGAAGTTGATAAGTCATGACTGTCGTAGGATTAGTAGTTGCACATTTAATCAGATAATTGAATATGATTCTTCATTTGTAAAGCTGGCACTGTACATTATATGTTAAATTATATTACGCCACGTGAACTATATATTTATTGAACAATTGTGTGTTACAGAGTCCATTCATCCGCACTTCCGGAACATCCAGGAGACGGACGCTCGCTCGGCGGAATGGTCTGAATTTCTATTCTCGGCCGATAATGCAAAGTAGAGTACGAAAATGGTGAGTGTATGAAACATTTTATTGTCTGATTGAAATGAATTGGTTGAACGGATAGAATTATAGAGGTTCACGAAACTAATTATAAGTTCCCGGTAGAAATGAGAAAAAAAAAGAAGAGTATTTCATACATTGTACTAACATAATTATATTGCATAAATGTTTATTCTAAATCTTCAACTTATTTAAAAAAAAAAAGAAATCAGACGACTATGTAACTAGGGTGTTCTTTATTACCGTTTGTGTTGAAGAGTTCCGCTGGTATAAAGTTTTACAACTGTTTCGCCATAACAGAAAAAAAAGCCCCAAATCTTTACCGCAGATTGGTTGATTTAAATTACAGGACTCGAACGACTAAATATTTGAGCGAATGAGCGCGCGTTTCATAGGTTTGTAGTCCCTAACTAAAACACGTTCCGGTTTAATACATTGCATCTGAGTAATCGAAATAGGTAATTTTTGACATATGCATTTTACATGAAATTATATTGAACTTCGGCAAAACGTACAGTTTTGTGTCGGTAAATTATAACATGTGATGGCGGATTGATATGTGGTCAAAAGTCGCCTGACCTCATCGGTTCGGCTATACGTATACATGCAGACAGATCTGCCGGGGAACGTTATTTCCGGTGTTTCTTAGTTTCTAGAATACGGTCGATCAAATGTTCGTAAAAATACTGACTTCAAACTTGAACTTAGTTTAGGGTTATATACTGAGTATGATAATTAGAATTTTAAATCTATAAATATTTCACGGCCAAGATATAAAATAATTGGTATCTTTGGTATGTTTTGTTTATAAAAAACCCCATTTGAATCAATTAAAAAAGATTTGCCTATATATATGATTTTCTCTATGACTATCATGTATGAATCGGACAGGTAACTATTTTTGTTGTGTATGTATCAGACAGGTAACTACGGAGGTTTCGTATGTATCCGATAGGTAACCACGAGTATTTTGCATGTATCAGGCAGGTAACTACGGATATTTCGTAGGTAACTAGGGATATTGTGCACGACCCCCGTAATTACCTGTCTGGTACATAGACAATATCCATAGTTACCTGTCTGGTACATAGACAATCTCCGTAGTTACCTGCCTGATACAGGTACATGCACAACATTCGTAGTTACGTGTATGACGCATACACAATCTCCGTAGTTTATTATCTGGTACATAAACAATGTCCGTAATTACCTGTCTGGTATATGCACAATGTCCGTAGTTAGCTGTCTCATACGTACATAACAAAAATAGTTACCTATCTGATTCATACTCATTCTCAGTAGTTATGTCTGGTAGTACAATGTACGAGATACGGAACCCCCGTACGGTACCAGACAGGTAACTGCGAAGGTTATGTATGTATCGGGTAGGTAACTACGGAACTTTCGTATGCAGCAGACAGGTAACTACGACGGATGTGTATTTATCAGACAGGTAACTAGGACGACTGTATATTGCGTATGCTACAGATAGATAACTACGAAAGTTGCTTATGTTTCGGACAGGTAACGACAAAAGTTATGTATGTCTCGGACAGGTAACTACGGAGGACGCGTGTATGTATCAGACGGGTAACTACGTAGGTTATGTATGTATCAGACGGGTAACTACGTATGATGTGTATATGTATCACACGGGTAACTACGGAGAATGTGTATATGTATCAGACGGGTAACTACGTAGGATGTGTATATGTATCAGACGGGTAACTACGGAGGATGTGTATATGTATCAGACGGTTAACTACGGAGAATGTGTATACGTATCAGACGGGTACCTACGGAGGATGCGTATATGTATCAGACGGGTAACTACGGGGGATGTGTATACGTATCAGACGGGTAACTACATAGGTTGTGTATGACCAGACGGGTAACTACATAGGTTGTGTATGACCAGACGGGTAACTACGGAGGATAACTACAGAGAATGTGTATATGTATCAAACGGGTAACTACATAGGTTATGTATGTATCAGACGGGTAACTACGTATGGTGTGTATATGTATCAGACGGGTAACTACGTAGGTTTTGTATGTATCAGACGGGTAACTACGGAGGATGTGTATAAAGCAAACAGGTAACTACGGAGGGTGTGTATATGTATCAGACGGGTAACTACGGAGGATGTGTATATGTATCAGACGGGTAACTACGGAGGATGTGTATAAAGCAGACAGGTAACTACGGAGGGTGTGTATATGTATCAGACAGGTAACTACGGAGGATGTGTATATGTATCAGACGGGTAACTACGGAGGATGTGTATAAAGCAGACAGGTAACTACGGAGGATGTGTATATGTATCAGACGGGTAACTACGGAGGATGTGTTTATGTATCAGACGGGTAACTACAGAGGATGTGTATATGTATCAGACGGGTAACTACGGAGGATGTGTATATGTATCAGACGGGTAACTACGGAGGATGTGTATATGTATCAGACGGGTAACTACGGAGGATGTGTATAAAGCAGACAGGTAACTACGGAGGGTGTGCATATGTATCAGACGGGTAACTACGGAGGATGTGTATAAAGCAGACAGGTAACTACGGAGGGTGTGTATATGTATCAGACGGGTAACTACGGAGGATGTGTATATGTATCAGACGGGTAACTACGGAGGATGTGTATAAAGCAGACAGGAAACTACGGAGCTGTTGATACCACGGATTTCAGTTGCAACCGAGATTTATTTATTTTAATCTGTATAGTTATGCGTGATAAGATAATTTGCCTTTTCATTTAGACTTATATTCATATGCGTATTTCGTGTTCTAGGGGGGCTTTTCGAGATAATTGTTAGCCCTAGAAAGGGCTGTTTGGTGTGGCCCTGAAAAGGGCCGTTGTACAGTGACGTCATATATCAAAGTACGATGTACTCGATATCCGAGATGAAGTCAGTTGGGACTGCGGACTCTGTGGCGTAGACGTGGGGGCCGATCTTGTACAGGCGGAAACCAGCCTCGATGAACCTTCTGACGTCAATGTGTACCAATATGTCTGCACCAGCTCTGATGTAAGCAGGGGAGTCGGTAAATTCGACGTACGGGCGGCGCGTGCTGTGGAGTCCGTTCTCGAGGACAGAGTGTATGTCTCCAGCCTTGATCCCGTGGACGACTGTCGTGAAGTCCTCGGCGTTGGTGACTAGGGTCCCCATCTTCGGTACCCGGATGTTGACGCTGTGTCCGTAGGTGGCTCGTATCCAGTTGTGGCCGTCGGAGTACACCATCCGCTTCTTGTCGAAGGCTCGGAACACCAGCTCGTCCAGCATGGCCTTGGAAAGCCGAAAGTGACGTAGGATCCGGTGCGTCGGGATGAGTCCGGTCGCCTCGTCTCGCCAGATGTCCTGTTCGTGTCTCAGACGCTTGACAACAGCCTTGCTCTTTCGGGTCGCCATCTTTCTGCTCAGTTGGGAAGTCATACTGAATGTAGAAACACATTTTCACTCAGAATTTATAGCCAAATCGACTGAGGAGTAGTGGAGAAACGGGCGTGGCTATGTTCAGAAGAGTTCCGATTGGCTGACATAATTATTTGTTAATACCGAGGTGTAAAAACACATTTCGTTAAACGATGCGCCCGTACAAACACATCATTAAGTATTGTTTTGATCCTCATTTGTACTAACATTCCTATCCCGGGTCCTTTTGGTTGCGCAATCTGTACCGATCCCGGGGCATTGTTAGAGCGCCGTATGTATTAACAGTGTACCCGCCCCACGGGACTTAATGGCTTCACCTGCGCTCACACTCCCCAGCCCATTATCTGATGTCCCGACAGTTTTCAAAAGCGAATGTAAACACTTGGTAATTAATTTTGTGTGAAAAAAAAACAATGAACACATTTTATCAAAGAATGTTTATATTTCCAATAATGATTTTGCAATAATCATAACAAGCGACATTTTAGGTACATTATAATTATCGCATCATTATGTACGTGTATCAATCCACGCCGTACGGCACGTAAACACTTCAGTAGAAAGGAACATGCATGTTTAATAAGTATGTCGTCTTGAAATATTGTACATAAAGTTCTAATGATAAAAGACCGCAAACATATGTACCGTGTAAATCCATTGTTTTATCACGTGTTTTATTGTAACTGTGACGTAATTGTGATTGTGACGTCATCACTTGTGTCCCTCACAACCATACATTGCGACTGCTTTGTTTACCCGTGTCTGATAGTTTACGTTCTCTTGACGATTCACCAACACTACTTAATATGACATCGACAGATAGATCTAGGAGACCGAGGCCCGGATGTTTCTTGGCGCAGTTATAATTACTGGGAAGGCGGGAATAGCTATTGACAGTGGTAAGTCGACAAGCCTGCACGTATAACAACAGTTTGAGAACGGGTAAAACACACCATTGACGCTAGTATTGTATTGGGAAGTTTATCGTTCATATTTGATACACAAGGCTGAGCGTACGCATGTCTCGACAGTATCAGCTGAACTTCAAGACATCACAAGACATTCCAAGATGTTATCATAAGACAGTGGACATTTCTTCGTAGGACGGACCTCATAAGAACACGGACGGAAGTTGATAAGTCATGACTGTCGTAGGATTAGTAGTTGCACATTTAATCAGATAATTGAATATGATTCTTCATTTGTAAAGCTGGCACTGTACATTATATGTTAAATCATATTACGCCACGTGAACTATATATTTATTGAACAATTGTGTGTTACAGAGTCCATTCATCCGCACTTCCGGAACATCCAGGAGACGGACGCTCGCTCGGCGGAATGGTCTGAATTTCTATTCTCGGCCGATAATGCAAAGTAGAGTACGAAAATGGTGAGTGTACGAAACATTTTATTGTCTGATTGAAATGAATTGGTTGAACGGATAGAATTATAGAGGTTCACGAAACTAATTATAAGTTCCCGGTAGAAATGAGAAAAAAAAAAGAAGAGTATTTCATACATTGTACTAACATAATTATATTGCATAAATGTTTATTCTAAATCTTCAACTTATTTAAAAAAAAAAAGAAATCAGACGACTATGTAACTAGGGTGTTCTTTATTACCGTTTGTGTTGAAGAGTTCCGCTGGTATAAAGTTTTACAACTGTTTCGCCATAACAGAAAAAAAAGCCCCAAATCTTTACCGCAGATTGGTTGATTTAAATTACAGGACTCGAACGACTAAATATTTGAGCGAATGAGCGCGCGTTTCATAGGTTTGTAGTCCCTAACTAAAACACGTTCCGGTTTAATACATTGCATCTGAGTAATCGAAATAGGTAATTTTTGACATATGCATTTTACATGAAATTATATTGAACTTCGGCAAAACGTACAGTTTTGTGTCGGTAAATTATAACATGTGATGGCGGATTGATATGTGGTCAAAAGTCGCCTGACCTCATCGGTTCGGCTATACGTATACATGCAGACAGATCTGCCGGGGAACGTTATTTCCGGTGTTTCTTAGTTTCTAGAATACGGTCGATCAAATGATCGTAATAATACTGACTTCAAACTTGAACTTAGTTTAGGGTTATATACTGAGTATGATAATTAGAATTTTAAATCTATAAATATTTCACGGCCAAGATATAAAATAATTGGTATCTTTGGTATGTTTTGTTTATAAAAAACCCCATTTGAATCAATTAAAAAAGATTTGCCTATATATATGATTTTCTCTATGACTATCATGTATGAATCGGACAGGTAACTATTTTTGTTGTGTATGTATCAGACAGGTAACTACGGAGGTTTCGTATGTATCCGATAGGTAACCACGAGTATTTTGCATGTATCAGGCAGGTAACTACGGATATTTCGTAGGTAACTAGGGATATTGTGCACGACCCCCGTAATTACCTGTCTGGTACATAGACAATATCCATAGTTACCTGTCTGGTACATAGACAATCTCCGTAGTTACCTGCCTGATACAGGTACATGCACAACATTCGTAGTTACGTGTATGACGCATACACAATCTCCGTAGTTTATTATCTGGTACATAAACAATGTCCGTAATTACCTGTCTGGTATATGCACAATGTCCGTAGTTAGCTGTCTCATACGTACATAACAAAAATAGTTACCTATCTGATTCATACTCATTCTCAGTAGTTATGTCTGGTAGTACAATGTACGAGATACGGAACCCCCGTACGGTACCAGACAGGTAACTGCGAAGGTTATGTATGTATCGGGTAGGTAACTACGGAACTTTCGTATGCAGCAGACAGGTAACTACGACGGATGTGTATTTATCAGACAGGTAACTAGGACGACTGTATATTGTGTATGCTACAGATAGATAACTATGAAAGTTGCTTATGTTTCGGACAGGTAACGACAAAAGTTATGTATGTCTCGGACAGGTAACTACGGAGGACGCGTGTATGTATCAGACGGGTAACTACGTAGGGTATTTATGTATCAGACGGGTAACTACGTATGATGTGTAAATGTATCACACGGGTTACTACGGAGAATGTGTATATGTATCAGACGGGTAACTACGTAGGATGTGTATATGTATCAGACGGGTAGCTACGGAGGATGTGTATATGTATCAGACGGTTAACTACGGAGAATGTGTATATGTATCAGACGGGTAACTACGGAGGATGCGTATATGTATCAGACGGGTAACTACGTATGATGTGTATATGTATCAGACGGTTAACTACGGAGGATGTGTATATGTACCAGACGGTTAACTACGGAGGATGTGTATATGTATCAGACGGTTAACTACGGAGAATGTGTATATGTATCAGACGGTTAACTACATAGGTTATATATGTATCAGACGGGTAACTACGGAGAATGTGTAGATGTATCAGACGGGTAACTACGTATGATGTGTATATGTATCAGACGGTTAACTACGGAGGATGCGTATATGTATCAGACGGGTAACTACGGAGGATGTGTATATGTATCAGACGGTTAACTACGGAGAATGTGTATATGTATCAGACGGGTAACTACGGAGGATGTGTATATGTATCAGGCGGGTAACTACGGAGGATGTGTATATGTATCAGACGGGTAACTACGGAGGATGTGTATATGTATCAGACGGTTAACTACGGAGAATGTGTATATGTATCAGACGGGTAACTACGGAGGATGTGTATATGTATCAGACGGGTAACTACGGAGGATGTGTATAGGTATCAGACGGTTAACTACGGAGAATGTGTATATGTATCAGACGGGTAACTACGGAGGATGCGTATATGTATCAGACGGGTAACTACGGGGGATGTGTATACGTATCAGACGGGTAACTACATAGGTTGTGTATGACCAGACGGGTAACTACATAGGTTGTGTATGACCAGACGGGTAACTACGGAGGATGTGTAAATGTATCAGACGGGTAACTACGGATAATGTGTCTATGTATCAAACGGGTAACTACGTAGGTTATGTATGTATCAGACGGGTAACTACGTATGATGTGTATATGTATCAGACGGGTAACTACGTAGGTTTTGTATGTATCAGACGGGTAACTACGGAAGATGTGTATAAAGCAAACAGGTAACTACGGAGGGTGTGTAGATGTATCAGACGGGTAACTACGGAGGATGTGTATATGTATCAGACGGGTAACTACGGAGGATGTGTATAAAGCAGACAGGTAACTACGGAGGGTGTGTATATGTATCAGACAGGTAACTACGGAGGATGTGTATATGTATCAGACGGGTAGCTACGGAGGATGTGTATAAAGCAGACAGGAAACTACGGAGCTGTTGATACCACGGATTTCAGTTGCAACCGAGATTTATTTATAATATTTTAATCTGTATAGTTATGCGTGATAAGATAATTTGCCTTTTCATTTAGACTTATATTCATATGCGTATTTCGAGTGTTCTAGGGGGACTTTTCGAATTAATTGTTAGCCCTAGAAAGGGCTGTTTGGTGTGGCCCTGAAAAGGGCCGTTGTACAGTGACGTCATATATCAAAGTACGATGTACTCGATATCCGAGATGAAGTCAGTTGGGACTGCGGACTCTGTGGCGTAGACGTGGGGGCCGATCTTGTACAGGCGGAAACCAGCCTCGATGAACCTTCTGACGTCAATGTGTACCAATATGTCTGCACCAGCTCTGATGTAAGCAGGGGAGTCGGTAAATTCGACGTACGGGCGGCGCGTGCTGTGGAGTCCGTTCTCGAGGACAGAGTGTATGTCTCCAGCCTTGATCCCGTGGACGACTGTCGTGAAGTCCTCGGCGTTGGTGACTAGGGTCCCCATCTTCGGTACCCGGATGTTGACGCTGTGTCCGTAGGTGGCTCGTATCCAGTTGTGGCCGTCGGAGTACACCATCCGCTTCTTGTCGAAGGCTCGGAACACCAGCTCGTCCAGCATGGCCTTGGAAAGCCGAAAGTGACGTAGGATCCGGTGCGTCGGGATGAGTCCGGTCGCCTCGTCTCGCCAGATGTCCTGTTCGTGTCTCAGACGCTTGACAACAGCCTTGCTCTTTCGGGTCGCCATCTTTCTGCTCAGTTGGGAAGTCATACTGAATGTAGAAACACATTTTCACTCAGAATTTATAGCCAAATCGACTGAGGAGTAGTGGAGAAACGGGCGTGGCTATGTTCAGAAGAGTTCCGATTGGCTGACATAATTATTTGTTAATACCGAGGTGTAAAAACACATTTCGTTAAACGACGCGCCCGTACAAACACATCATTAAGTATTGTTTTATCCTCATTTGTACTAACATTCCTATCCCGGGTCCTTTTGGTTGCGCAATCTGTACCGACCCCGGGGCATTGTTAGAGCGCCGTATGTATTAACAGTGTACCCGCCCCACGGGACTTAATGGCTTCACCTGCGCTCACACTTCCCAGCCCATTATCTGATGTCCCGACAGTTTTCAAAAGCGAATGTAAACTCTTGGTAATTAATTTTGTGTGAAAAAAAAACAATGAACACATTTTATCAAAGAATGTTTATATTTCCAATAATGATTTTGCAATAATCATAATAAGCGACATTTTAGGTACATTGTAATTATCGCATCATTATGTACGTGTATCAATCCACGCCGTACGGCACGTAAACACTTCAGTAGAAAGGAACATGCATGTTTAATAAATATGTCGTCTTGAAATATTGTACATAAAGTTCTAATGATAAAAGACCGCAAACATATGTACAGCGTAAATCCATTGTTTTATCACGTGTTTTATTGTTACTGTGACGTAATTGTGATTGTGACGTCATCACTTGTGTCCCTCACAACCATACATTGCGACTGCTTTGTTTACCCGTGTCTGATAGTTTACGTTCTCTTGACGATTCATCAACACTACTTAATATGACATCGACAGATAGATCTAGGAGACCGAGGCCCGGATGTTTCTTGGCGCAGTTATAATTACTGGGAAGGCGGGAATAGCTATTGACAGTGGTAAGTCGACAAGCCTGCACGTATAGCAACAGTTTGAGAACGGGTAAAACACACCATTGACGCTAGTATTGTATTGGGAAGTTTATCGTTCATATTTGATACACAAGGCTGAGCGTACGCATGTCTCGACAGTATCAGCTTAACTTCAAGACAAATCACAAGACACTCCAAGATGCTATCATAAGACAGTGGACATTTCTTCGTAGGACGGACCTCATAAGAACACGGACGGAAGTTGATAAGTCATGACTGTCGTAGGATTAGTAGTTGCACTTTTAATCAGGTAATTGAATATGATTCTTCATGTGTAAAGCTGGCACTGTACATTATATGTTAAATTATATTACGCCACGTGAACTATATATTTATTGAACAATGGTGTGTTACAGAGTCCATTCATCCGCACTTCCGGAACATCCAGGAGACGGACGCTCGCTCGGCGGAATGGTCTGAATTTCTATTCTCGGCCGATAATGCAAAGTAGAGTACGAAAATGGTGAGTGTACGAAACATTTTATTGTCTGATTGAAATGAATTGGTTGAACGGATAGAATTATAGAGGTTCGCGAAACTAATTATAAGTTCCCGGTAGAAATGAGAAAAAAAAAGAAGAGTATTTCATATATTGTACTAACATAATTATATTGCATAAATGTTTATTCTAAATCTTCAACTTATTTCAAAAAAAGAAATCAGACGACTATGTAACTAGGGTGTTCTTTATTACCGTTTGTGTTGAAGAGTTCCGCTGGTATAAAGTTTTACAACTGTTTCGCCATAACAGAAAAAAAAGCCCCAAATCTTTACCGCAGATTGGTTGATTTAAATTACAGGACTCGAACGACTAAATATTTGAGCGAATGAGCGTGCGTTTCATAGGTTTGTAGTCCCTAACTAAAACACGTTCCGGTTTAATACATTGCATCTGAGTAATCGAAATAGGTAATTTTTGACATATGCATTTTACATGAAATGATATTGAACTTCGGCAAAACGTACAGTTTTGTGTCGGTAAATTATAACACGTGATGGCGGATTGATATGGGGTCAAAAGTCGCCTGACCTCATCGGTTCGGCTACACGTATACATGCAGACAGATCTGCCGGGGAACGTTATTTCCGGTGTTTCTTAGTTTCTAGAATACGGTCGATCAAATGATCGTAATAATACTGACTTCAAACTTGAACTTAGTTTAGGGTTATATACTGAGTATGATCATTAGAATTTTAAATCTATAAATATTTCACGGCCAAGATATAAAATAATTGGTATCTTTGGTATGTTTCGTTTATAAAAAAAAACATTTGAATCAATTAAAAAAGATTTGCCTATATATATGATTTTCTCTATGACTATCATCTATGAATCGGACAGGTAGCTATTTTTGTTGTGTATGTATCAGACAGGTAACTACGGAGGTTTCGTATGTATCCGATAGGTAACCACGAGTATTTTGCATGTATCAGGCAGGTAACTACGGATATTTCGTAGGTAACTAGGGATATTGTGCACGACCCCCGTAATTACCTGTCTGGTACATAGACAATATCCATAGTTACCTGTCTGGTACATAGACAATCTCCGTAGTTACCTGCCTGATACAGGTACATGCACAACATTCGTAGTTACGTGTATGACGCATACACAATCTCCGTAGTTTATTATCTGGTACATACAAAAAATGTACACAATGTCCGTAGTTACCTGTCTGGTATATGCACAATGTCCGTAGTTAGCTGTCTCATTCATACATAACAAAAGTAGTTACCTATCTGATTCATACTCATTCTCAGTAGTTATGTCTGGTAGTACAATGTACGAGATACGGAACCCCCGTATGGTACCAGACAGGTAACTGCGAAGGTTATGTATGTATCGGGTAGGTAACTACGGAACTTTCGTATGCAGCAGACAGGTAACTACGACGGATGTGTATTTATCAGACAGGTAACTAGGACGACTGTATATTGTGTATGCTACAGATAGATAACTACGAAAGTTGCTTATATTTCGGACAGGTAACGACAAAAGTTATGTATGTCTCGGACAGGTAACTACGGAGGACGCGAAACAATGTATCAGACGGGTAACTACGTAGGGTATTTATGTATCAGACGGGTAACTACGTATGATGTGTATATGTATCACACGGGTAACTACGGAGAATGTGTATATGTATCAGACGGGTAACTACGTAGGATGTGTATATGTATCAGACGGGTAACTACGGAGGATGTGTATATGTATCAGACGGTTAACTACGGAGAATGTGTATATGTATCAGACGGGTAACTACGGAGGATGCGTATATGTATCAGACGGGTAACTACGTATGATGTGTATATGTATCAGACGGTTAACTACGGAGGATGTGTATATATATCAGACGGTTAACTACGGAGGATGCGTATATGTATCAGACGGTTAACTACGGAGAATGTGTATATGTATCAGACGGTTAACTACGGAGAATGTGTATAGGTATCAGACGGGTAACTACGTATGATGTCTATATGTATCAGACGGTTAACTACGGAGAATGTGTATATGTATCAGACGGGTAACTACGTATGATGTGTATATGTATCAGACGGTTAACTACGGAGGATGCGTTTATGTATCAGACGGGTAACTACGGAGAATGTGTATATGTATCAGACGGTTAACTACGGAGAATGTGTATATGTATCAGACGGGTAACTACGGAGGATGTGTATATGTATCAGGCGGGTAACTACGGAGGATGTGTATATGTATCAGACGGGTAACTACGGAGGATGTGTATATGTATCAGACGGTTAACTACGGAGAATGTGTATATGTATCAGACGGGTAACTACGGAGGATGTGTATATGTATCAGACGGGTAACTACGGAGGATGTGTATATGTATCAGACGGTTAACTACGGAGAATGTGTATATGTATCAGACGGGTAACTACGGAGGATGCGTATATGTATCAGACGGGTAACTACGGGGGATGTGTATACGTATCAGACGGGTAACTACATAGGTTGTGTATGACCAGACGGGTAACTACATAGGTTGTGTATGACCAGACGGGTAACTACATAGGTTGTGTATGACCAGACGGGTAACTACGGAGGATGTGTAAATGTATCAGACGGGTAACTACGGATAATGTGTATATGTATCAAACGGGTAACTACGTAGGTTATGTATGTATCAGACGGGTAACTACGTATGATGTGTATATGTATCAGACGGGTAACTACGTAGGTTTTGTATGTATCAGACGGGTAACTACGGAGGATGTGTATAAAGCAAACAGGTAACTACGGAGGGTGTGTAGATGTATCAGACGGGTAACTACGGAGGATGTGTATATGTATCAGACGGTTAACTACGGAGGATGTGTATATGTATCAGACGGTTAACTACGGAGAGTGTGTATATGTATCAGACGGGTAACTACGTATGATGTGTATATGTATCAGACGGTTAACTACGGAGGATGCGTATATGTATCAGACGGGTAACTACGGAGGATGTGTATATGTATCAGACGGTTAACTACGGAGAATGTGTATATGTATCAGACGGGTAACTACGGAGGATGTGTATATGTATCAGGCGGGTAACTACGGAGGATGTGTATATGTATCAGACGGGTAACTACGGGGGATGTGTATATGTATCAGACGGGTAACTACGGAGGATGTGTATAAAGCAGACAGGAAACTACGGAGCTGTTGATACCACGGATTTCAGTTGCAACCGAGATTTATTTATAATATTTTAATCTGTATAGTTATGCGTGATAAGATAATTTGCCTTTTCATTTAGACTTATATTCATATGCGTATTTCGAGTGTTCTAGGGGGACTTTTCGAATTAATTATTAGCCCTAGAAAGGGCTGTTTGGTGTGGCCCTGAAAAGGGCCGTTGTACAGTGACGTCATATATCAAAGTACGATGTACTCGATATCCGAGATGAAGTCAGTTGGGACTGCGGACTCTGGCGTAGACGTGGGGGCCGATCTTGTACAGGCGGAAACCAGCCTCGATGAACCTTCTGACGTCAATGTGTACCAATATGTCTGCACCAGCTCTGATGTAAGCAGGGGAGTCGGTAAATTCGAAGTACGGGAGGCGAGTGCTGTGGAGTCCGTTCTCGAGGACAGAGTGTATGTCCAGCCTTGATCCCGTGGACGACTGTCGTGAAGTCCTCGGCGTTGGTGACTAGGGTCCCCATCTTCGGTACCCGGATGTTGACGCTGTGTCCGTAGGTGACTCGTATCCAGTTGTGGCCGTCGGAGTACACCATCCGCTTCTTGTCGAAGGCTCGGAACACCAGCTCGTCCAGCATGGTCTTGGAAAGCCGAAAGTGACGTAGGATCCGGTGCGTCGGGATGAGTCCGGTCGCCTTGTCTCGCCAGATGTCCTGTTCGTGTCTCAGACGCTTGACAACAGCCTTGCTCTTTCGGGTCGCCATCTTTCTGCTCAGTTGGGAAGTCATACTGAATGTAGAAACACATTTTCACTCAGAATTTATAGCCAAATCGACTGAGGAGTAGTGGCGAAACGGGCGTGGCTATGTTCAGAAGAGTTCCGATTGGCTGACATAATTATTTGTTAATACCGAGGTGTAAAAACACATTTCGTTAAACGACGCGCCCGTACAAACACATCATTAAGTATTGTTTTATCCTCATTTGTACTAACATTCCTATCCCGGGTCCTTTTGGTTGCGCAATCTGTACCGATCCCGGGGCATTGTTAGAGCGCCGTACTTGTATTTACAGTGTACCGCCCCACGGGACTTAATGGCTTCACCAGCGCTCACACTCCCCAGCCCATTATCTGATGTCCCGACAGTTTTCAAAAGCGAATGTAAACACTTGGTTATTAATTTTGTGTGAAAAAAAACAATGAACACATTTTATCAAAGAATGTTTATATTTCCAATAATGATTTTGCAATAATTATAACAAGCGACATTTTAGGTACATTATAATTATCGCATCATTATGTACGTGTATCAATCCACGCCGTACGGCACGTAAACACTTCAGTAGAAAGGAACATGCATGTTTAATAAATATGTCGTCTTGAAATATTGTACATAAAGTTCTAATGATAAAAGACCGCAAACATATGTACCGTGTAAATCCATTGTTTTATCACGTGTTTTATTGTAACTGTGACGTAATTGTGATTGTGACGTCATCACTTGTGTCCCTCACAACCATACATTGCGACTGCTTTGTTTACCCGTGTCTGATAGTTTACGTTCTCTTGACGATTCACCAACACTACTTAATATGACATCGACAGATAGATCTAGGAGACCGAGGCCCGGATGTTTCTTGGCGCAGTTATAATTACTGGGAAGGCGGGAATAGCTATTGACAGTGGTAAGTCGACAAGCCTGCACGTATAACAACAGTTTGAGAACGGGTAAAACACATCATTGACGCTAGTATTGTATTGAGAAGTTTATCGTTCATATTTGATACACAAGGCTGAGCGTACGCATGTCTCGACAGTATCAGCTGAACTTCAAGACAAATCACAAGACATTCCAAGATGTTATCATAAGACAGTGGACATTTCTTCATAGGACTGACCTCATAAGAACACGGACGGAAGTTGATAAGTCATGACTGTCGTAGGATTAGTAGTTGCACTTTTAATCAGGTAATTGAATATGATTCTTCATTTGTAAAGCTGGCACTGTACATTATATGTTAAATTATATTACGCCACGTGAACTATATATTTATTGAACAATTGTGTGTTACAGAGTCCATTCATCCGCACTCCCGGAACATCCAGGAGACGGACGCTCGCTCGGCGGAATGGTCTGAATTTCTATTCTCGGCCGATAATGCAAAGTAGAGTACGAAAATGGTGAGTGTGCGAAACATTTTATTGTCTTATTGAAATGAAAAGTTGAAAGGATAGAATTATAGAGGTTCGCGAAACTAATTATAAGTTCCCGGTAGAAATGAGAGAAAAGGGAGTGTTTCATCCATTGTACTAACATATATTGCATAAATGTTTATTCTAAATCTTCAACTTATTTCAAAAAAAGGAAACAGACGACTATGTAACTAGGGTGTTCTTTATTACCGTTTGTGTTGAAGAGTTCCGCTTGTATAAAGTTTTACAACTATTTCGCCATAACAGAAAAAAGCCCCAAATCTTTACGGCAGATTGGTTGATTTAAATTACAGGACTTGAACGACTAAATATTTGAGCGAATGAGCGCGTGTTTCATAGGTTTGTTGTCCCTAACTAAAACACGTCCCGGTTTAATACATTGCATCTGAGTAATCGAAATAGGTAATTTTTGACATATGCATTTTACATGAAATGATATTGAACTTCGGCAAAACGTACAGTTTTGCGTCGGTAAATTAAAATATGTGATGGCGGATTGATATGGGGTCAAAAGTCGCCTGACCTCATCGGTTCGGCTACACGTATATACATGTACATGCAGACAGATCTGCCGGGGAACGTTATTTCCGGTGTTTCTAGAATACCAAATATCAAATGATCGTAATAATACTGACTTCAAACTTGAACTTAGTTTAGGGTTATATACTGAGTATGGTAATTAGAATTTTAAATCTATCAATATTTCACGGCCAAGATATCAAATAATTGGTATCTTTGGTATGTTTTATTTAAAAAAAACCCCATTTGAATCAATTAAAAAAGATTTGCCTATATATATGATTTTTTCTATGCCTATCATGTATGAATCGGACAGGTAGCTATCTTTGTTGTGTATGTATCAGACGGGTAACTACGGAGGTTTCGTATGTATCCGATAGGTAACCACGAGTATTTTGCATGTATCAGGCAGGTTACTACGGATATTTCGTAGGTAACTAGGGATATTGTGCACGACCCCCGTAATTACCTGTCTGGTAAATAGACAATATCCATAGTTACCTGTCTGGTACATAGACAATATCCATAGTTACCTGTCTGGTACATAGACAATCTCCGTAGTTACCGGTCTGGTACATAGACAATCTCCATAGTTACCTGCCTGATACAGGTACATGCACAACATTCCTAGTTACATGTATGACGCATACACAATCTCCGTAGTTAATTATCTGGTACATACACAATGTCGGAAGTTACCTGTCTGGTATATGCGCAATGTCCGTAGTTACCTATCTGATACATACATAACGCCCGTAGTTACCTATCTGATTCATACTCATTCTCAGTAGTTATGTCTGGTAGTACAATGTACGAGATACGGAACCCCCGTACGGTACCAGACAGGTAACTGCGAAGGTTATGTATGTATCGGGTAGGTAACTACGGAACTTTCGTATGCAGCAGACAGGTAACTACGACGGATGTGTACATGTGTTTATCAGACAGGTAACTAGGACGACTGTATATTGTGTATGCGACAGATAGATAACTACGGAAGTTGCTTATGTTTCGTACAGGTAACGTCAAAAGTTATGTATGTCTCGGACAGGTAACTATGGAGGATGTATATATATATCAGAGTGTACGAAACATTGTGTTGTCCTATTGAAATGAAAAGTTTAACGGATAGAATTATAGCGGAAGTCCGCGAAACAAAGTTTCCGCCGGTGAAAATAAAATTAAAAACAAAAGTGTCAAATAGTTCATGCATTGTAGTAACATATATTGTATAATTTTTTTATTTGAAATCTTAAACCTATTTTAAAAAAAGTCAGACGACTTACGTGAATTTAATACCTTTTCTGTTCAAGAGTTCCATGGGGATATCGTTTTACATCTGTTTTGCCCAAGCAACTCTCTATACAGCGGACTAACACCGGTAAGTAGGAGTTAGTTCCCTTATAACAGAAAACAATCTGTACGGGAGATTATTTAAAAGTACAGACCACACATGACTAAATGAGCGAATGAGCGCGCGTTTCATAGGTTTGTAGTCCCTAACTAAAACACGTTCCGGTTTAATACATTGCATTTGAGTAATCGAAATAGGTAATTTTTGACATACATTTTACACAGATGAAATTGAAATCAGCAAAACGTATTGCTTTGTTAATTCATATGTGATGGTGGATTGATATGGGGTCAAATGTCAGGGGGTGTTCCCTCCCCACTTCATCGTTTCGGCTTGCAAATTACCGGTTGTTAAAACGAGACGCCTGTAGCGCTTTATGAGGTACATATCTGTAAATATAGTCAATTGTCATTATACCCTCGCGACAAGTCGTCGAGGGTATAAATGGATAACAACCGTCCTTTCGTAGAATGTAATGTGTGTACGGACAATTCTACGTACGTTTCCTAAACGACGTCACCGTTCTACAGGCTTGATTTCTCAACCGAGTAGCATAAAATTTAACACAGGTTGTTACTAACATCATTCCTTGTATGAGTTCGCGTTTCAAGCTGCTCCGGTCAAAAACTAGGTCATCGTTACTATAAATAGAATTTGACAAATCCCAAACGATTGGCATGAAACTTCACGCGTGTCAAAAAAAGTTTCCTTCCTTGTAAGAGTTCACGTTTTAACCTGTCAACACTCATGACAGATACATCGTTGTCAGTTGTCGAGTTCACTTCGTCAATGTTTCTTCTAATCGTGTTGATCTTATTTAGAAAGAAATCGCTAAACCTGTTTGACAAGTCTTTGTCAGATGTACAGATAGGCTGGATTATTTCAACTTTTTGACCCATTAGGTTGCTCGGATAGCAAAATGATAACCAGAGGGGTTTCCCTTTACATCACTTAGACATGGATCAATAACGGAAATCGCTCCATGAATGACAGAGTTTTCTTCATTGTTACGACAACATCAAGTGTGTGACCGCGGGTGTGTGTAGTTTCTGTCACATGCTGAATCAGACCTCTGGACTCAAGAAACCCTAAAAACTGGCGAGGTCAGCATTAGACAGATTGTCCAAGTGAAAAGTAAGGTCCCCCGTGATAGAAACAGTATTTCTGAAACCGTTCAGTTTAGATGGAGGAGGCCTGTAAATGATGCACAACCTAATTTGTTTATCATCGGCAATGGCAGAGCAAGTCATGTGCTCAAAGTGTGTGAATACCTTATCATGGTTAGGAGAGAGATTTTTCACAACTAGGCCTTTCTTTAACGGAACAGTCACACCACCACCACGTCTGTCGTCTCTAGCATTGTGGATGAATCCATAACCAGTTGGTATCAGCTCAGCAAGAACCTGGTCATCGATATCTGAACCTAACCAGGTTTCTGTCAGGGCAAGAATGTCAACGTCCTGAATTGTTATAAAATCTCTGATGGACAATGACTTATTCTTCACCGAGCGGCAGTTTAAGGATACTAAATTCAGAGGATTGGCCAACTCTGGGTAAATAATGTAACCGGTTGTTGTTGGCTTTATGACGTGTAAATTCTCGTACGGTGTTGATGGTATTGGAATCCGTGTGGAATTATCGTATCGAGAATGCACAATAGTGTCGATGAACGATTCCTCTGTAGGTGCAATGTATCCCTGCAAGAAAGTGTGCGAGGGGGATAGACCATTTGATGTGACTACATTGACGAGATTGTCAGTGTTTATGCACGAGTGGGTACAAACACTGGTTCCACGTGATGTATCACCTATAATCACTGGTATTTGCCTAGCAACACCATTTCCTGCCCGTGTTCTTCACCTAATACGCAAGTTTTCCCCCATATTCGATTTCTGACAATCTACCAAACACGGTTTAGTGATATCATGACTCACTGGTCTAAGTGTCAGGAGAACAGATCTGCTATACCTAAACATGACTGGGATATTAGTTTGCCATGACGGGGGGGGGGGGGGGGGGGAAGGGGGGGATACTACCTGTACGTGTTAACGTATCTGCTGCTGGTGTCCACATGTACATTGGTCGCCTCTTTGGTGACACTTACTAAGACGACATGTATGAACTAAACATGTCTATATACGAATAACTGATACTACGATTGGACTGTTGATGTATTTACAACATAAACCATTAACAACTAATCAGCAGAGCAGCTTCAGCAATTTTGTGGAACATAAAAACGTTTATCTTATCTGATGCTAATGTTGGAAGATTTTCACCTGGGACTTGTTCATTTCACAAACTGGAGATAAAAGATAAAACTTAAGTAAAGCCTGATTAACTTGAACGGTTATTTAACACTTATGTCTTATGGTCTTATGTACTCTTTTGGTTTATACATGTATAAAGAAAACGCTTAAACCTCTGGTGGTCAACACAATAAGGCAAATATGTGACGAGATAATTAGGCAAATTTGTGACGAGATGTCCAGTTACGTACGTAAAGGTTGAAAATTTGACGTAGCTAAATAATTGCTAAAGATCATTCGCTCTGATACTGAGATAATAACTATACTGTTTTATAAATCTGTTTCACAACAGTTGGACGCGCTCATAAATAATCAATTTACAACCAAAAAAGCAACACCGAGACGAGACTAGGATAACAAAATAGATATGTAACCGCGAAGGTTTCTTGGGCCGAGTTCTGTGCCGTGGCCAAAAGTAGGCAAACGCACCTTTGACTTATTTCTATTTATAATAAATTCGAGGTTTTTATTCACCGCTTTATCACGACCTTAATGCCGTCTCAAAACGGTTAACAAATTAGTATCCGTTGTTATAGGGCCTTGGCAACTAGCCATCATCGTTCTCAACTTCCCGAGGAGCATATAACCGATGCTGCCATTTCAGCGCTCACAGCTAGCATTCTACAATTTCTAGCATTGTCCAACCACGTAATCATTTACAGCTGAGTAGACTGGAACAAGCAGAGTAAAGAATCTTGCTCAAGGATACAGCACAAGTGCCGTGAACGACTCGAACTCGCATCCCTTCGAACCCGAGCCTGGCGTCGTACCGTGCCTCAAACATTTTGAAGTTACAGCTAGACAATTTCTTTCATTTTATTTTATTAACAATGCTATGTAAATTTACACGATTCAGGCTTACAGAAAAATAAAGCAGATAAAAAAAACTTTTCCACTGCGAGTGTTTCGATTGGTATCGATATTTTAATCATTTTAAACGGTATCGGGTTGACTTTCTGGCGCCAATAAAAATCGTTATCGAAATCGTTCATACTGTCGCAGAATCGAATCGGACAGTTTCGAAAGTTGATGAAAGACATGAAACGTTTTGTAGATTTCAATTTGTGTTTAATGTTTTTAGTTGTACATGAGTTTTTGATGTTGGCTTTGATCAAAACGATTTGGTTGACAAAGCGACAAAATAAGTGATTCGTAAGCTTCGATTGACTAAAATTGTTGCATAATATTTCGATTAGCGAAGGATGAAACAAAATCTTAATCTGCATTGTCTCGCGAAGTTGTAGATTTATTCTGAAATTAATTATAGCAATGAAATGATGAGTATACAACTTTAACAAACAAACAAACAAAATAACACTGTAAAAGCCAATATTTTTGCGTGAGTTGAATTTTTCGCTTAGACAGCCTCCAAACTGGTAACGGTGTGGAAATAATCGCGCTGAAGTCATGCTGATTTGCACTGTGTACCTATACTACTATTATACACCGTAGAGATTTGGTGGTTTAAAAATATATTCGCGTGTGGATATATTCGCTTGGATTTAATGCAAGCGAAATAAGCGAAAATATCCACTAGCTGCCCCCGAGCTTAAATAATCATAGCATTGAAGTATTAAGGAACAAATTAGACGTTCGGTGTGCCCTAGACGTGGTACTTTTTGTACAATGTAAGCGCCTCCTGTGCGAGAAACACTTGGCACAGGAATTCATCCTGTCAAATTAATGACTTCCCAGCACTTACAAAAGTTCTGATGTGTACCAAGAAAATTAAACAGTGTCTAAAAGGCCTATACCTGTTCTAGGTCGATCATCGTCGGCTAGGTAGTTAAACTGAATAGAGCATTAACTACATGAGTTTGTTTGGGTCCCAAGTTCGATTCCCAATCTTGTCGTTGTATTAATTAAGTGGTTTTGAAATCAGTATGACACGTTTTGTGAGCTCCGTCCAAACTTCAGTCTGTCGCCTTTGTTTCCTTTGACCAGTCTTGCGGAAATTGATCTAACCAGCAAAGCTTTCCGGTTCATGGAATCGTCGTGACTGGGTTGGGGTTGGTTTCGGGACTACTTTGTTGAACCTCAACGGTTCATTACGTCAGCTCTTGGCTTCTGTAGTTATACAAGTATGCATGATGCCAATCCTGATTGTATAGCCACTTAAGGTTTCCGTAGTTTTATTGGTCTGTGTATGGGGATTTGTCACACACTAGAGGCGCCGTTACAACCGATACAGAACACAATCCAGGTCAGCACCATATAGACGTAATACGTTTATAAAATCTTACATAATACTTTTGATAGATTCAAATCGAAATCCAAATGTATCGACCAGAATATCTTTCCCCCTACCCCTCCTATACGTTTTATCGCCCAGTCCCACGTCTCGGCCGTTAATTTGAGCTTGGGACGGCCTAGGCTACCCACTGCTATACTTTGCAATACCAGGCTATCAAAGGGAACCGCTAATATTGTTTGTTGTCATGGAAGAATATAGAAAAGCCTATAGAATACAATGTACCAGCCAACACTGTTAGGTATTGGCACAGTACATGTCAGTAACAATAGGAATAGCACCTATGCTAGGGATCGAACCACCAATCCCATAGTTTCCTGGAGGACGTTTTACTGCCCAGACAAATAGAAACGCATTCCAGACGAGAATAACACGTACATGTAAGAAACTGTGTAAAACTAAAACAGGAGAAAACTCAACGTGAAATCGAAAAACATTCTAACCAAAGAAAATATAGAGATCGTTACTTGATAATAAAAAGAGAAAAAAACAAGTAGTTCCAAAAGAGTAAGCGTCTTCTGTTTCACCGATTACATGTGGATTCAGGCTAATCTAAACGATGTCACGTCCTCAAAGTGTGGCCCAGGATATCAACACCGTCCTCTCTCCTACACAGATATGTGAAAATATTTCTGGATGTTTGGTTATGGTTTTCATCAACCTGCATAATTGGAAACATGGTGTTATAATGTATCTGTCAGCCATCTTAGAAGGAAATCATGATATTCAGAGCAAGCTCTTGAACACGTACAATGTCTACTATAATGTGAATACTATAGGATTGAGGACATAGAAAGTTTAGGAATGTTCACTGTTTACATTTTTTTTGTTTATTTGTGTATGACTGCTTCAAATCCGTCGAAGTTTCTCCTTTAAATTTCTCTATTTATGGAGGACCATAAACTTGAGCTTTTAATAGAAATTGATAAGGTACAGCATGCTTGAGATTCTTCCATCGACCCAGGAGCCTTAGTTCGTCACTACCTTGCATTGACAATTTCACCCCCATATAACTTGGACTCTACCATGTCATTGATGTGGACGAATCCATTATTATACACAGTGATGAATGGGTTAATATGAGCTGTATATCTAGTACATGGTTAATGCATGCATGTATGTATGTCTAACTCAAGGTTTGTACCTATTTGCGCGATATATTGTTATTCAGTGATAGTCCATAGAGGCATAGTATTATTTAAAGATTGAATCTTGCTTTGCTCCTTTTCATGGGGTGATGAATTGAGTTGGTCTTGAATCAAATTGAATGAACTCCGAAGTGGTGTATTTGTTTCCACGTTTTACTAGTTACCTCCCTTTGCAAAGCCATACGTGCAGGCAATGTTAATCTGGTCAAATTCATCGGCAAATGAAACGGGTTACATTTGGTAGTTTCGTCGAGTCCAACTGAAGTAAGAATTGAAATATATACTTTTGAATCATGGGGTCTCTTGTGCAATTGATTTGAATTCATATCGTCTACAACAATTGTTAAGCATCCCAGTGGACGATTTCAAGGACAAAGATCAGATCTTCGAAATCAATTTTGGGCAAATCTAAACCAACCCTTCTCTGGGTCAGCCAGGCTCCAGGGCCCTATTCATATACATTCAACTTGATACGTCTCGATTTCCACGTGATAAACCTATGACGTCATAGACTTTTTGAATGATTGCTCTTGTAATTATATACCTGTTACATCAAAAGAAAACGGACTTAATATCGATTTACCAGTCGGCACCATAACTTTCAGACAGTAAATGTATCTTGCTTGATGTTGATATGATTTTTTTATCATTGCCAAGTAAAGTTACTATCAAGAAGTTCACGAATGCTAATTATTTTACATTTTTCTTCTATGACTACACCCCAAAGACCTAGGTTGATTACAATCTGTAATTCAGATTTGTCTCCCCTTTTAAAAACCCGTTCTAAAGGGTAGTAGTTGCTGTCACGTCTTTGGTTTAAACACATACAAATCAAGTGCTAAGGCGTGACTCAAAATAGGTGAACGTCATCATTTTGTAAGATAATTTCTAGATCCGTAAACAGAATAGACCCATGTTAGAATATATCAATATTGTCTAGTCGTTTGTATATATGGAGGGTTACGAACTTGAGACTATAATGACTAGGTGAAGGATGTTGGGACTCCCGACTCGTGTTCAGGGCACTTAAACGATAACTTCAAAACATAAACCTTTCATCAATAATTTTTGGCGATAGGACTTCAATAAGCTTTTAAAGGATTAAAATCGTAAACTATCATATGATGTAGATGTACAATGTCCTCGAGCTACGGGGGATCCAGACAGTGGAGTGTTGTAGTGAACTCGTATTGAGCGTACATCTTGTACGCTTGTAGTTTTGAGTGAACACTGTATCCACATTGCATATCTGTATGATCTGGTGTTACTTGAATAAATCTAAAATTCTCCAAAAACATCCCAAAAATCTTTATAAAGATAAACAACACTTGTTCAATATTTTAACGAAAATACTTTATTAACCTTAATAAAATTGATGATATAAGATTCGTTTTCAATACACACATACTCTATATAAATTCCTTATGACTCATTCAAGCTATTTTAAACCTCCGTAATCCGGATTACATCAAGCAGGACATTCTGCTTAATTCTTCCCGGAAACTAGAATACTGTGACGTTTCATAGCATGCCTCGCTCTGGAAATGTTCCTGGATATTTCCAGATTAACGAGGTTCCGTTGTATTTATATTTATAAATACTAACAAAAACATCCTCGATATCCAGGGGTTACGATCGCCTACTCTCTCTACACCCCTGGAATATGTCATGTCATGGAAGCTCAGTGTGAACAACCTTGTCGATGAGGCAAGGTGACGGTATCGACCCTTTGACGTACATCAAAAAAATCTCGTGGACACATAACGGTAAAAAATCACAAACTTTGTAATCTTCAAAAGACAGACGTGCAGCCTAGCAGTTGGTTAGAATGTTTTTACCTGAGCGTGCCTTCAGTTTTGTCATGACATATTCCAGGGGTGTAGAGAGCATGGGTGAGGGTAAACTCTGAATATCGAGGATGGGATGTTAAATATAACGTGATAAGTACAAAATATGCAATGTGTTTGATGGCGGTTTGCCAATCATGGAACATAAAACGCCTAAGATACAGTGAAACCCGTCTTAACTGACCGTTGAAATATAACACAAAATTATAAACACATTTTGTATCTAATTTACAGACTATACACGGTTTAAATAAGGATTGAAAGTCTTTTTTAAACTTTCATAGTGCTATGAAAGGTCAGCCGTTACATCCATATTGAATGAAACCCGCGAGGGAATACTGTGTACTGTCCGGATTACACAGTTTCTAGATTATCTTATGTTCGGTTTAGACAGGTGACACTATAATATGTCAAAACTTTCATAACATTACTTTCTTTAACTATTTAAAACAATGTACATGAATAATAAACATTTCAGAATTTCCAATTTGACTTCATTTCTCTAAATACTATTTTGTTGAGTCTTAAAATGAAGAGTTTGAAACAGTTGTTATATTTAACTTTTTAAAGTGAATTTAAATGGACATTCTAACATCAAATTCAAACGATCGACGGATCCGAACTTTAAGGTTTTAACGGTCACTTCCAGAAGATCAATACATCTTTAGAGAATTTTGAATCGTACATAGGAATTATGAAAATTGCTAAAATGGACAGTAATTTAATGGCTTGTATGTAACAACAATTGTTGAATTCTGTCGAATTTTACACACACAAAAGCCCCAGAAAAAGCGCATTCTTTTTGCAATGTCCAGTGTAGCCAGTTTAATTAATGGGAAAACACGCAGCAAATATAGCGACATCACATATTTTTTTTTTCATATTTATAATCGCTTTTTTATTTCTACGAATCGCAGCAAGCTAGATCTGAGTAAGTCAAATGATGAACTAGATTTGAAACCGTTTTCTTTTTTTTATTGGGTACAGAATATCCGTATCAGGCTCTAATCGTTAAATAATTCATGTATATTCGTTAGAAAAACATGCATAACTCGCGAAAATAAATAGACCAGCAGTATCATAGACGAAAGGGATTTTTTTCTATCAGAAAACTTTACATGTAAAATATTTGTAAGTATAAGAACTTGAGAAATTGGGAAAAGTCCTACTTGTCACAATTTATTATCACTCTCAGTAAAAATCAATTCTGGGAAAGACATTAGCAATGGATGAAAGAAAAAAAAATCTTAAAACGATTTCGAATAATTTTTAGACATGTCAGGTCGTTAACGAGTTAAGCTGTTTGCAGCATTGATTTGCTGTGTTAAATGTTTGGGATCGGTCCCGTTCATTACCAGATCACGATGAAACCTCAAGTAGAATTCCTATAGTATTATATCTGGTAACGTATAGAGGAAGTGTTTTCACCTTTGTTTAGGCATGTATATAGATATTGCGTATGTAAAAGGCTTGTAAACAAACTAACCTGAGCAATTTGTCCTATGTTTGAAATTCTATTATATCTATTATTTATATTAGACAATTTGCCGCTTTGATCATTTAAGAATACCGGACAGTCAATCATTGCGACATCGAAACATTTTTATTTTTGGGGTGTGGAGTTTGCGCAGTGGTAATTTTACCACAGCCACAAGTATTTCTGGTAAGCTGATTTAGTGCCGTGTATCGTGGGTTCGAGGCCAGGTGATCAGGGCATGATTTTGTTTCTGTTCTATTTGTTACTTATATATTTTGGATGTGATATTTTTACATCTTACTCGAGAAGGCATTGTAAATCATTTAGTAAGACAGACACTCGAGAATATTACAACAGTGTCAAATACATCTTGATTATAATCCTTTGTAATTGACGACCTCGGCAATAAAATAATATAAGAATAATAAAAAAAAGCAATACCTTCTTAATCGCGAAGACGTACATGTACATTAAATGAGCAATTAACAAAGCGTACATGTTGTTTTTTTCCCCAATATTTTTTTTCCAGAAAACATTTTAGAGAGTTTTTTTCCTGATAAGCGAAACATAATAAATCATATTTATTCGTATTAATGTTATAAGCAAAGACATAGATCAAACCCATGTCAACACATTGTCCTTTCCTTGAAATGAGTGGCTATTTCTGGTTGACCACCCGATGGACAACGTCCATCATGATATCGTAACTGGACATTAATGTTTACGTCTAGACACTAAGATTGAAGCCATACATAACCACAGACAGTCGCGGACCTTGTTCCGGTCTAGTACCGATTCTGACAGCTATTTATAGATATGGTGGTCCACAATGCATGCAGAGCGTAGCCCTTGTGGAGAGTAGCAAAACTAAAGCTGAAAACGTGTCTATCAGGGCCCAGTTGTTCAAAAGGTGATCAGCTTAATCACTTTTTAGCGAAATTTTTCAAATTCCAATAATTCTGTAAATATACAATATGTACAAGGTACAGTCCCACAACTTGGCATGTAATTATATATAAATTGACATTACTAAAAATTTGATATCTTCAAAATTTTAACTAAATCTATGGTTTCATTTTAAAGTTACCGAATAATTAAAATTTACGCTAATCACTGATTAAGCTAATCACCTTTTGAACACCTGGGCCAAGGACATTAATATATAACCGAGGAACCATCAATCTATAGTTTTAGGTGGATGGCTAGTGGTTGAATATCGGGACACCTTAACCACTCGGCCACCGCGGCCCAGAGGTGGAGGGCTAGTGGTAGAATGTCTGGACACCTTAACCAGTCGGCCACCGCGGCCCTGAAGTGGAGGGCTAGTGGTAGAATGTCTGGACACATTAACCACTCGGCCACCACGGAACCAGCAAATGATGCTAACAGCAATGTATGTCATGTTGAATTTCCAGACCATTTCCTAATTCACAGTCACCAACCAACGAACTAACCAATGACTTTCGAAACAACTTTCTTTTGCAAAATAATTAAATGACGAGTTAGGTTTTCTGATGTTTGCCATTTTGGATCCTTTGACATAATGTGCGTGGTAAAGTAATAATTCAATAGATAATTTTAAACAAATTAGATTACAGGGCTACAATGATATGTTTTCAACAAACAAAAAAATGTACCAGTGTGTTTAGATGAATTATAATGTTTTCTGTAATTATAATGGGTATAGGCCAGTAACACTAGTCAGATGCCTTGTATCATAAAGACATAACAGTTTAATTTTTACAATCATTTCCGCGGTCGATTTTATAACAGAAAGCAACTAATAAGTGTCGATTTGAATTTGAAAAAAGTTGGAAGTTCTATCCATTTCTGTTTCAAAGAATTCATCAATATTCCTATGAGTTTTAATGAGTAATTGATTTCAATCGCCAATCAAAGCAACCGTTATAATAAAATCTCGCGAAATTCTCTATATACGTGAAGTGTCGTATGTACCCGCCAAAACATCAATAATGACATAATATGATATGTAATCTATATTGGGGAATTCTTAAATCCTCGAGAACTCCTTTGAAAAAGTCATCTGACGAAATATCAATGGATAACAAATAGTTTGTGAATTTAAATGTCGTGATCATGTGACTATCGTTTACTGACTTGTACTAATAAAACATATGAGACATTCTACAATGAGTTAGAATATGAAATGAATTTACATAGATGTAAGTCTCGTGCACCTCCTTGCATGCCATACGTCCATTTATTTCCTAGAACCTCACTCCTAATAATGGAACTTATCTGATATGTAGTATATATTTCTCATTCGAATTCATCCCGTATACAAAACTATCACAAAAATAATAAAAAAAACCAACGAAATCTGTTCCTTATTTTGAAAATAGAAAATTTTACGTTCTTATACTTGTGTGGTATGTTAAAACCATTTTGATTGTAAACAACATAGCTAAACACAGAAAACCAGGGTATTTCCCGTTGCTCCCTGATATGTGATGGGAATTCCTTGAAGTACTCTCCATAGCCGGATCCGTAGTTTTCCGGAGAGTTGACTCCATCGGAGTTGTCGCCCTTGTCGTTGTAGAGGTCGTGGTGGTAAACACCGGTATCGCTTCAAGCGGATGACGTATAACGCACTGGAATGACGTCACGTGAGTCAATAAAGAGGATACTGATTGGTTAATTATGTCGTAATAAATATTAGCAGCACCCATTGAACATCTCAAAAACGTCGCCGTGAATATACACTGGACATACTCGTTCGTCACACTGCAAAATAAAATATTGAACAACATATAAATATTAAGCGATTATAACGACTGAATAAAAGAACAAACACATCTAAGAAATCCAAAAGTTCCACTTTCGAACCATATTCCCTTCTCTGCAACAAACTTGCATCTGAAATTTTGAGACATCAGGTCTAATCAAATCGTGACGTCATATCATGAAATGAAATAAAAGACGGATTGTCTTTGCAATTCTTTGTTTTTGTTTGTTTGTTTGTTTTTGTTTTGAGTTGGACAAGTCTTACAAGGACACATAAACTAGATTAACATGGGTTTTATCCGGGTACTCAACAATAAGACCCCCTCGCACGCTAACATCCGGGCCATCAAGAGTGATTGATATAAGTTGGATAACTTGTTTCATAATTGTTGTAAAATAAATAAAGTTTATATTTTAGATCAGACTGACATTACATGTACTGTGTATGTGAAACAGTCATAAACATACTTGAATCATAAACTGTTCTGTACTGGCTGAACTAGCATTAATGTTTACACCGAGATACTGGAACGACTACAAAGATCTTCACTTAAATATTCTCGTTGATCTTAGACAATTGTTTATATTACAATTTCAATAGTGCGTTACGTCTAAATGAACGGCGCACAGACAGGAATAAGACGTTCCAACACGCAATACGGACTGGGCTGATAGTCACTAATAAAAATATCTGAACGAGCCGGGCGAATAGCCATGCATAATGTCTGTTTGTTTTATATTTATTTAGTTACCAAGTAAGTCAATTATTCGGCGTCGAGAGAAATTTTATTTGTAGATTTTATAACTATGGATGGTTAGAATGAATTTAAATGCGAGTGAATTCGTTGTTAAATGAAAGGCAAACAGGCCCTAGAGAGAAAGTTGGCGAAATATTGGCCTTTTATGAACGGTCTGTTTTTGGACCTAACTCGAAAATAAAAAGAATTTGATTAGGCCCCTATACTAAGGTAAAATTCAATGTGATAAGGATTTGATGTTTCATGAATATTTTCATATGTACAGTTTGACTTCGTTTGATATTTGCTGTATTGGACAATGTGATTTGGAAGGAATAAAAATACATTTTGACACATATTCTTTCAATATTATACAGTGGAATTCCGTCGTTTCGAAGTTGGCGTGAATACGAGTATTTCAGTTAAGCGAGTTCGAAAGTTTGGCGAAAACGTGAAACTAAACGGAGTCTTCGAGTTAAACAAGTTCGACATTACGAGAGTCGACTGTATATCAAATTTACATCGAATTTAGGTTTATATAGGTGACTAAGGAGTGTGCTTAGCTAGTCAGAGTATTACTGTGTAAGTCACCGTTCTTACCCACACCTTGTACTCTCAACCACTGAGATTCTTTTGCCTGTTTGCAAGGCTACTGTTAGCTACTCGCTCCATGGCGTGGGATAACCCGAACTTTGTCACTTGCTTGTGATCGCTCAAGCCGGGCATCGCCCAACTCCTTCTTTTAACTAGTTATGTGTGTTTTGTGTTTTGCTTTGATAGATTTGTTGTAACATATGTCTTATGTAATTTGTGTAGCAGGAGTTAGTAGCAGAGCAGCCCCGAAGTATGCCAAAATTTAAGTTGAATAACCTGAACAAGTTACTTTAATCTGATTCAATACATTTTTGAACTTTCAATCTTGTTGGTGTTGTGTATAAATATACATCTTGTTCACATCATTATGCCCGAGATAAAAATATTTGTTGGCCATAGCGACGGCGTTTTTTATGACGTCATTACAATTGCGACCACTTTGGGTAAATATTATTTGTAACATGACAAGCTTTAAATCCTTTGTTCTTCAAACATTAAATTATTATAGAATATAAAACCATTCTTTCTCCTTCTATTCCTCTTCGGGAAAACACTTATATTTGTATGTTTACGTTAATGCGAGAGAATTATTGTCTATTCATCACTTGTGTAAAATGTTTTGTTGATACGTGGTGGCTTCATAAGTTGTCATAACTTGTGCCGAATCCTTTATACTTATTTTGGACAATAATGATGTTTAAATTCAAAGTCGACATTTCATGAAAGGTCAATTGACCCTAGAGAGAAAATAGACGAAACACTGGCTGAAGTTTATCTTTATGTAATACTACGATAGCTATATTGTTTGAACAGTAGACCTAGCAGGTAATTTTATCGACAGCCTCTATCAATATTTGCATCCCGCCCATTCCCTATACTAGCGGTATGCAAATTAGATGCACTTACTTGCACATATATGCGTGATACTGTATGTCTGTAGTTTTCTTCTGCCCCAGTTTGTTCTGTCGCTCTTCTTGACACCATTCGAAGTTCGTCTCCAGCCGTTGATAACACGACCTGTGGGCTACGTACTCTACAAAATAATGAACAAAAATCATTTAAGTTTGATCTCTGACAAGCGCTATTTTGATTTTCCCGTTTCAATAATTCGCTGTGACGAAACGAAAACTTGACGTATGTAGCTAGAATAACGATACTTTAAAGAGCAAGTTGGTAACTAGAGTGACGCTTTTCGCATTGTAAACGAGTTTTTTCATGGTGACAATATTTTTGAAGGAATCTTTTCAATTCGGCTCGGTGAAAAAAAACACCATTTCAATACACAGCGTCGCACTTACGATTTAGAAAACAACATTATACTTTTTTACTTAGTGGCGTGTCACAACGTCGAACAGAAAATAAAACAACGCTTTCTGCTTTGTCACCGCGACAAATCTAAAAAGGCGAAAAAAGCGAAAATGACCATCTATTAATCAGCCGAACAACTCATGGTTGTCATCTCTGATACATTTCTAAGTGCTGAAAAGGACAATGCACTTTTGTTATTACTTTTTTGGCGTGGCTCAACCCCGAACAAAAAAAAACCCCGACATTTTCCGCTTCTATGCCGCAACAAAGCGAAAAGACGAAAAAGCGAAAGTGACTTTAATCAGCGCCCACAGTTCAGGTCGTCATCTCTGCTACATTTCTGTATTCTGCATGTAATACCAAAGTTTGTCAAACAATCGCTGTCTGCACGATAGGTCATGCCGTGCGAAATTCCAACCGTCATACATATTTATACAAATTACCCCCGACGTCCTGTGAAATTCTTCATTAAAATGCTTTCTAGATGTGATTCACGGTAGTTTTAATTTTATCAAATGACAGCAATGCAATATATTCGTAATCTTAAATCAAAGTTAATAAAAAATAGTCTTGAATTATATCTGTAGTTTGATGTCTCATATTTGAGATTACAATGTATTGCGAGGTTATGTTGCAATAAAAGTGTTTTTCAAACGTATGAATTACAAACCGATAAGAAATATTAATTAATTTGATTTAACTTGTATTCAACCTCTTTCTATATTCCCTACACCGCTAATGTTATGCTGGACTAATATGTGAGCTGAAATTGTCCAGTATTTTACTGGTCGTTAGCTGAAATTGTCCAGTATTTTTACTGGTCGTTAGCTGAAATTGTCCAGTATTTTTCTGGTCGTTAGATGAAATTGTCAAGTATTTTACTGGTCGTTAGATGAAATTGTCCAGTATTTTACTGGTCGTTAGATGAAATTGTCCAGTATTTTTCTGGTCGTTAGATGAAATTATCCAGTATTTTACTGGTCGTTAGCTGAAATTGTCCAGTATTTTACTGGTCGTTAGATGAAATTGTCCAGTATTTTACTGGTCGTTAGATGAAATTGTCCAGTATTTTACTGGTCGTTAGCTGAAATTGTCCAGTATTTTACTGGTCGTTAGTTGAAATACCGTGTAGCAACTTCTCTTCCATTGTGTATTTATATATCAGAAAATAGACATGAGCGTTGATGTGTTCGGTATGATTAATACATGTATGCGTTTTGTTTTTCTAGGCCACCTAATGATTTTATATTTTGCCATTTCATGCACTTTTACGAGGGTCTCCATGTAAATCTTTCTTTGTTCATATTTTGCCTCTAGTTAAATCGAGTTTGAGTTCGGATTATGTTTTTTGAAGCTTTGGTATTCTTTAATTATTTATATTGTTGAATACAAATGCTGTAGAAAAAACCCTTCTAAATCTGCCAGAGGGTTCCCCACAAGAACGATTATACGGTATAGGATTTCTTGTGGGGAACCCTCTGGCATGGTGTTCTCATTTTGAGGATTGATGTTTACTTTGATGTGACCAAGATTTATATGGCGGGTGTCGTCGATGAAGCAGAATACGCTTAATCTTCCGGAACACCTGGTCTTATTCTCTTGTGCTTTTACGAGAGTCTCCATGTAAATCTTTCCTTTGTCCCTATTTTGCCCCTAGTTTAATCGATTTTGAGTTCGGATTATGGTTTTGTTGACGCTTTGGTATTCTCTGGTTTTTCTTAAGTGTCGGACATTACTAGTTATAGGAGTCGATTTATCAAAAGGCATCCGTTGCATATTTAGTGGACGATACATTACACCCTCTACTGAATAAGTGTTAATTTGGAAGAAATATAATGGATATTTTAAGTACATGTATAAAGTGTTATATGTATAAATATTTACGTAATATATATAATTTTAATTATTTCTAAAACAAATGAAGTTTGTAAAATAATAAGCCATAATTAGTATATCTTTCGGATTGTGATTTTATAAGCATCTAAAGCCAAACATTAGTTCTTAAAACCTCTTTCACAAGCCCCTCTTACTTTCGGGAATTTCTGAAACCGGTTCTTCGAAGTTTTTCGTGGTTGTGATGCAAGAAAAAAATCAAAGAAGAATTCTCTTACAAATTAGTTTTGTACTTCAATGAGTCCGTTTCAAAACAACCAGCGCGACTCATTACTCCCTGAAGACATATTTAAGCTCTATTAATTTAAAGGTTTATTATGAAATTCCAGTAATGAACGACTTAACATGTAGATCCTACAAGTTTCATTTTACTTCTAAATTCATAAATTAAAGGGGTTGTACACACCTGACCCTTCTGCTCCTACATTGGTTAAGAAATATTGTGATTCCCACTTTTTGGCCCCTAGCATCACTGAAGAGTCCTTGGAGGAAGAAACAGTTGTATGGTGCAGTTTAATTCATTTTTTCGGCCTCTTTACACATGTACAATGTAACCATTCGCAACGTTAGTAAATACAATGTTATGTGTAGCAGATACTTTGCGTTTCCAGATACAATGTAGTTGGTCTTTGCTATTTCAAAATTTAACAAAAATATGGAGACACGTCCCTTGGATAAAATATATAGAGTTACTCCCCCCCCCCCCTGTCAATTATCGGAAGGGAACGTCATTCATTGTTGTGAATATGGCTCCTGGTTGTACAATGTATGTAGCTATAGTCTACATGTCAAGATGTACGAAATCAGTTTTATATATATTACACGCCTGCTAATTTAACTGAACCTAGATACCCACACCCTCGTGATCAAACACAGCACACTTCCCAAGTTAAAGTAAAATGATGCGATAAGAAATTAATAGAGAACTTTCTTGACAGCAGATAGGCATAAATACAATTTAGTTCCAAGCGTCTGGTCTGTTGTCAGTTATGTATTCGCCTGCTGACAAAATGTAGATATATAATGTTTTAATTCGTCGTGAAACGTTGTCTGAGTGATCGATATATGATAAATTTATTAGTGTATACAGCGGGTTACAAATAGTGCACTATTTCTCGAAGGACTCCTACGTACACAGACACATATTGGGTCATTTATATATAATAACTGACCTATGATATATGAACCGGCTCACCTAGCATCTGTTTTGTCCAAATAACGCTGAACGGACATTCGTTTAGTCCAAATTGCTCTTACATAAAGTGTCTTAAACATTACAATCTATTGACTTGCCATTCTATTGCAGCAAGTTCGTAGTGCCACTTGCATGCATTTAGAGCTTTTTTATTACCTTTAATTCACTTTTACACTACATTGCACATGTGCATATTTAGCAACGGAATGGCACGAAATTGGATAAGTTTCCAACATGTCCGAATACGTTGGCGTTGCCCTCCATAAGTCGAAGAACAAAAGATTGCATCTCGCAAGTACCGTCCAAAAGAGCGTCTGCACTTAGAACAATGATTCGTTTTCCTTCAAACAAACACCGGCCGTCTTTCACTTGTCTATTTTCTACACATAAACAGGACGACCGGACCTCTTGAATACATAACGGACTGTCCATGTTATCACAGATCTACAGTCTCCAGCCAACCATGTTAAATATTTATTAATACGTTAATTAGGATTTGTGTGCTGGTGTGATTCATGTTTGCTCCGGGGCATTTTGTTCGTGTGTCTGGTGATTATTTTACGTAACAGTCCCCAGAGGTTTGTTGTAATCGTGCAGCTTAAGAATTGTATGGAGTACCAGTTAAGGTGTAAGGCGCAGCATATTTGTGTGTTACGTCATCTTTAATGATAGGGGGTGGCAGACTCTGCTGGTGGATGTTTTAGTCCCCGAGGTTTGCTGGAGCCTTCATAGCCACAGTTAATCTCATTTGAGTAATGGCATGGTACATACAAAATGTAATATACACATTGTCGTAATACACGATTTGAAATTATATAGAATTAGTACATCAAGTGATTAAATGCTGCCTTCCCGTTGGCTATACACATGGGTACTATGAAGCGATAGTGCTTCGGCTCAGGCACTATTCCATCCCTCGACAATACTATGAGGCAATAGTGCCCTCTCAACAGGGCCATAATAGATAACTAGTTTAATTTTACATCTAAATTCATAATTTAAGGGGGATTTACGCACCTGACCCTTCTGCTTCTCCATTATTTTGAATAATTTGGATCCCCACCTTTTGGCCCCTAACATCACTGAAGAGTCCTCGGAGGACGAAACACCTCTATGATGCAGTTTAATTCATTTTTTTGGCATACGGTATCTATTACTGAATTTTAAAAATGCGGCATATATGTGTGTTACGTCATCTTTTAAATATAATCCTCAAGCCAGACAATTGAAAGGGGATAACTTCATATCTTTCGAACTTGTTTTCCCGTTCCCTTTGGCTTACATGCATGTACAATGACGATAACTAAACGAACGATTGTCATATGTTGCAGTAAATGTTACTTGTTTTGGCCATGTGTAAATAAAAGAACAGTTTTTTTCAAACAGGCGCTTCATATTTCTTCTGATTTATTTAAGCATCGTACTGTTTTTGTATGGTTTATGCGACACAGCTTGGCAAGCAAACATCATAATGCGCACTAGTATGCATCATTGACATGGCATTTATAGTGTTACCAACGACACAACTCTTAAAGAGACAATAGTGACGATGTCATACAAATATAAACATTAAAGTATGAAGCTCTTTAACACAAACATTCCATTCTCACTCCCTAGTACACCATGATTTCTCACTCCCTAGCACGATATAATTTCTCACTCCCTAGCACGACATGATTTCTCACTCCCTAGTACACAATGATTTCTCACTCCCTAGTACACCATGAATTCTCACTCCCTAGTTCACCATGATTTCTCACTCCCTGGTACACCATGATTTCTCACTCCCTAGCATGCCATGGTTTCTCACTCCCTAGTACATCATGATTTCTCACTCCCTAGCACGCCATGATTTCTCACTCCCTAGCACGCCATGGTTTCTCACTCCCTAGTACGCCATGATTTCTCACTCCCTAGTACACCATGATTTCTCACTCCCTGGTACACCATGATTTCTCACTCCCTAGTACACCATGATTTCTCACTCCCTAGTACACCATGATTTCTCACTCCCTAGTACACCATGATTTCTCACTCCCTAGTACACTATGGTTTCGCACTCCCTAGCACTATAAGATTTCTCACTACCTAGCACAGTGATTTTTCACTACCTAACACATCATGATTTCTCATTCCCAAGCACGCAATGGTTTCTCATTCTGTTACTTGATAATTCTCAACCGTTAAAATCATCGACATGTCATAGATTAATCTTACGTAAAACTGATGTTCTCAGTAACAAACCTACGCTAACACATGTGTTTATAGACAGTATAAAGTACCTCTGGAATTTTGAGAAAAAGGCTTTACTGAATACTAAATAATACTAAATAATGTATAGTATACATACTCACCTTTGGAATATTTACACAGCGGTTTGAAGGCACTTTCCAGTTCGTAGAGTTGGAATACTGTATTATTGTTGCAATGGTGAAGATACGGCTCTGAACATCTCATATAGTTCTGAAAAAGACTACGTCACCGCCAAAATAAATCATGTGTAGTTGATACAAAATACATTCAGCACAAAAAAAAATTGTTTTGTTTATATATTACATAATTATTATATATCAGGATATCTCATGAAGTTGTGTCACAGACTACAATACCCCCAAAATAAATTACTTGTAGTGATACATTGTACAACTTATCCGGAAAATTCTAGCTACAGTTTAACTTTCGTCATTTTCACAACATTCTATTTTCATTCACTTGAATGTGAAATGTACCAAGCTTCACTGTATATACATGTACCTTCTAAAATTGTTTCGTCCGCAATTAATCTTTCGTTCGATGCAAATAATCTCGCCAGGACAAGGAGAATGATAAATGGGTAGTCGTGGTATTGTGCCGGGTAAGAATACTTGTTTAACCATGTCAACAAATTTTGCACGATATCTCATTAAGGAAAAAAGTAGTGCAAAGCGGAGCAATCGTGTTACTAACACTGCAACTTAATCACAGTTAGAAATCGTGTTGTAACAATTCCTCTCTTACCGTGCTGAAGTTGCTGTGTTACGTATATGTACAAACACGTTTGCTCCTTTGCATTACTTCTGACTCGCACAACTAAATCAGCTTATCACGAAGTGTATCATACGTTTGTAGTCCCTACCGAAAATTTGTTCCGGCTATGTACAGTGATTCTGAATAATCTAAATAGGTAACTGTTGACATATTTTGCTTTGAATGAAATCTATAGATATTTAACTTTACAAAAAAGTATAATTTTGGTAGATTTTGATATGTGATTGCGGATTGATATGGCGTCAAAAGTCAAAGGGTGTTCCCGTCCCATTTCACTGGTTTGATATGTACATTTTCGGTTGTCCGAAGCAGACGCCTGTAGCTAGCTAAATTGCCACGAAACTAATGATAAAGATCAGGATATCTCATGAAGTTGTGTCACAGACTACAATACCCCCAAAATAAATTACTTGTAGTGATACATTTTACAACTTATCCGGAAAATTCTAGCTACAGTTTAACTTTCGTCATTTTCACAACATTCTATTTTCATTCACTTGAATGTGAAATGTACCAAGCTTCACTGTATATACATGTACCTTCTAAAATTGTTTCGTCCGCAATTAATCTTTCGTTCGATGCAAATAATCTCGCCAGGACAAGGAGAATGATAAATGGGTAGTCGTGGTATTGTGCCGGGTAAGAATACTTGTTTAACCATGTCAACAAATTTTGCACGATATCTCATTAAGGAAAAAAGTAGTGCAAAGCGGAGCAATCGTGTTACTAACACTGCAACTTAATCACAGTTAGAAATCGTGTTGTAACAATTCCTCTCTTACCGTGCTGAAGTTGCTGTGTTACGTATATGTACAAACACGTTTGCTCCTTTGCATTACTTCTGACTCGCACAACTAAATCAGCTTATCACGAAGTGTATCATACGTTTGTAGTCCCTACCGAAAATTTGTTCCGGCTATGTACAGTGATTCTGAATAATCTAAATAGGTAACTGTTGACATATTTTGCTTTGAATGAAATCTATAGATATTTAACTTTACAAAAAAGTATAATTTTGGTAGATTTTGATATGTGATTGCGGATTGATATGGCGTCAAAAGTCAAAGGGTGTTCCCGTCCCATTTCACTGGTTTGATATGTACATTTTCGGTTGTCCGAAGCAGACGCCTGTAGCTAGCTAAATTGCCACGAAACTAATGATAAAATGCCATTTGAAGTCTTTTCCATGCATGTATATGTGAATCTAGACGACAGTCACTAGTGTTGAACTTCAAATAACAAAGTTATTAGCTCGAACGCTTAGTAATAACAAATAGTAAATTATTTAGTTGTGTAAGTCCTTTAATTGTGCAAAACCTATCTTATCCTTTTCCGTATCATCAAAGGAAAAAATACGTTTTTGCAAAATACAACACTTAAATAAGAAGACTACGATTAGTATACATTTACCTAGATTAATACGTACCCACATATCTCTGTAAGCGTGGTTTCGTTGTAGTCGGGAAGAAAGCCCCCAAGGGGCTTGAGCAGCCCCTCATAGTGACGTAGATGAAGCAGGGACCAGGAACAGGCAACTGCGTGCGCCTCCGAACATTGTGACATCACGTGCTTCCACAAGGTCACTGACAAACAGAAGAGGTCAACGTTATTGTCGGTACGAGGCAGATTTTATTGTTAATGAAGTAAATGAAAATTACAAAAGTCAGTCACACATATACTCGTAATCAGTGGTAAAATAGGGTTCAGATACATGTAGATATAGACAGGGAAAGTCTCCGTAAATACAGTATTTGAGAAAAGATGTGATGTCAAGTGACATTCCAAGTGGTTCGGACAAGTCTGAATTGGCTTTCAACGATGGACTATCCAGTGGTTCAGAAAAATCATGTTTACTTTGTTTAATTAAGAATTTAATACGAGTTGTCGTTCCTGCGTATAAAGAGTGTACAAAAGTAGTTAATTAAGCTAGAAACATTTGGCGAATGTGCTTAAGTGTTCTCCTGCTTATGGTGTCATTATAATGCGGAATTTTTGTGCTAGGATTTGAAACTTGAGTTATTAACCACGTTTGTGCAATTGATGTACTATAAAAAGTATGAAGTTGGAGAAAACATAACTAAACAAACGGTAGGACATAAAGATTGGTTATCGGGTTTGTGTAGTATAAATACATGTAGCTAATTCTTTAGAACTTTTGTAAAATGTACAACATTGGCTCTTATTAGCAAAGTCAACTAGACCGAATGTACAAATATGTCACCATTGAGAACTAGTTGAAGAAAATTATTTGATCTTCATCAATAAAAAAAAAACTTCCGGCCTCTCTTTTTTGTACTTGGTGAGGCATCATTAAAATGTATAAACCATAATATAATTTTTAGCCCAAACTTCTGTATCTAATTTCGATATCTACTTTGTACTAAATATTTGACCACAATCTTAATGACGTCACTGAATTATTGTTCAAAATTGGTAAGCAATCAAGCACACGTTTAGTTACTCGGAAATGAATATGTTGTTACGGTAGGCAAGGATGCGAAAAAAAAGACATATTGTATCCATTGAAGCTAACAATTCATAGTTACAGGTTTTGAATACGAGGTTTCAGGGCTGGTCGGACAACAGATCTAGAGGCTAAGAGAAAAGGCGAGACCCTCGGCGAGACCTGGCGAGACTTACCCATTGTTTTAACTACTGCCCAGCCAGACACGCGATAAATATTCAAATGATATCATTCTGACTGTTGTCGGTGAACATTTGTTGCAGTAAGTTAATATTTCCAGGAGATGATTAATGCAAATAACATTTATTCCTCCATTGGTGCGAAACTGCATAAAGGAAATCCGATTAGGAAAACGACAAATTCAATAACATGCTCCCGAAATGACCTCTCGGTCTGACCGACGGAAAGGGGAGGTAATTTGGCTAATTCTCAGATGAGGTAGTATAAATAATATTTTGTCTGGGTGAGAGAGGGCACTTCGTTTATTGGACAATGGATGTATTCCCAGACAATATGTTCCGGGATATTGTAAGATAAGGCTAGTGTAAAAGGGGAAAAGTTTCTAAAGGCGATGATTTGGTACAATTTTTTTTATGAAATAAAATAATATTTGTAATTTGCAATGATAGCAGTTAATAAAAAAAGCAAACGTTTTATTGACATAAAATGTCCTGTTCGATAAACATTCTTTCTAGAAATGTCAGAAAGCTAAGAAGGAGCATCTCCCATATTTCCCTAAGTTGATAAATATGAACACGAGAAAAAAGGTAGTAATAGGAAAACAGTTTGTTGAGGCGAAGATATTTAGACAAGAGTTCAAACAAGCTGATTTTGACTTTTTGAAATGCTGAGTTAATACATAATTGATATAACACTACAAATGTATACATTCATAGTACTGACTATGTATTAAAGCATACGAAAGTTATCGGGTTTTTGTTCTTTCTTATCCAAGTGCAAGCTTCGGAAATATGATTTTCATTTTGGAAAGTGTTGAAAACTGAAAAACGTGGAGTTTCCATAATAATTCTATTTTACTGTCAGCGTACGTGTTCATGTACTTCACAACTTTAGACAAAACTCGTGATTAGACAAAACATGTGAGTAATATACACATCCCACAGTAGTTTGATAAGCTACCCATATCTTAGAAGACAAAACGGACATGACATTAATACTGTACGTACACTATGCAACGTCACTTCCGTTTTAGAGTTGAATATTTATCGATGAGTTCTGAATGGTACCGATAGTCCTAAAGGATGAAAGTATTCGCTACCAGATAAGCAAATCAAATCCTTAAACGTCGTGTTCTTTGCCAAAAACAAGGAGATGCACAGTCCCAAGAGAATGACAAACTAAAACCGAAAACAGATTTTATTTAGGCTGTTTCCCGGTTTCAGGAAATATGGAAAATCTTTTGCAAAATACATAAGAGATTTTGGGGGAAAAGAAAAGTTCATATATTGGTAATTACATAGAATGCTTTGTTCGACACGAATAAGGCTCTTGACCTACTTCCAGTTGACGTATTTTGTTTTAAATATAAACTGCAGCGTACAAACTTCCGGTAGTAAATACTTCATATGGTTTTACATTTAGCTGTATGTATACAACATAAATCAGCGCAAAACATACTGACCGTATGTCAAGAATTGCCGAGTGTGTATGTCGTGTGTTAATAATTCAAATTGGTAGACTATGTAATTATTTCTTTATTTGTGATTTCTGTGTAAAATTGCATTACCTTTCGGAAGGTGTAGTTACATGGTCATGGACTGCATTACGTTCCAGCAAATAATATAAGTTAAACTGCTATCAAACTTATGAAAGTCGATTTGTATCGCACAAATAAACAATTTCTTGTTATAACACGTTGAGTCAGTTTTTACGACTTGGATTATCTCATTATTACGAGCTATATGCTATGTCTTTATTACGAGTTACGTTACCTCGTTATTACGAGTTATGCTATGTCTTTATTACGAGTTACGTTACCTCGTTATTACGAGCTATGTTATGTCTTTATTAAGAGTTACGTTACCTCGTTATTACGAGCTATGTTATGTCTTTATTACGAGTTACGTTACCTCGTTATTACGAGCTATGTTATGTCTTTATTACGAGTTACGTTACCTCGTTATTACGAGCTATGTTATGTCTTTATTAAGAGTTACGTTACCTCGTTATTACGAGCTATGCTATGTCTTTATTACGAGTTACGTTACCTCGTTATTACGAGCTATGTTATGTCTTTATTACGAGTTACGTTACCTCGTTATTACGAGCTATGTTATGTCTTTATTACGAGTTACGTTACCTCGTTATTACGAGCTATGTTATGTCTTTATTACGAGTTACGTTACCTCGTTATTACGAGCTATGTTATGTCTTTATTACGAGTTACGTTACCTCGTTATTACGAGCTATGTTATGTCTTTATTACGAGTTACGTTACCTCGTTATTACGAGCTATGTTATGTCTTTATTACGAGTTACGTTACCTCGTTATTACGAGCTATGTTATGTCTTTATTACGAGTTACGTTACCTCGTTATTACGAGCTATGTTATGTCTTTATTACGAGTTACGTTACCTCGTTATTACGAGCTATGTTATGTCTTTATTACGAGTTACGTTACCTCGTTATTACGAGCTATGTTATGTCTTTATTACGAGTTACGTTACCTCGTTATTACGAGCTATGTTATGTCTTTATTACGAGTTACGTTACCTCGTTATTACGAGCTATGTTATGTCTTTATTAAGAGTTACGTTACCTCGTTATTACGAGCTATGTTATGTCTTTATTACGAGTTACGTTACCTCGTTATTACGAGCTATGTTATGTCTTTATTACGAGGTACGTTACCTCGTTATTACGAGCTATGCTATGTCTTTATTACGAGTTACGTTACCTCGTTATTACGAGTTACACTTGGTCGTTATTACGAAACACGCCAAGTCGTTATTACATCTTATTGGCTTCGGTACCTACTGGTACATTTGTATATATGCAATGAATATTATAGTGGAAGAGTAATCTTGTAATTTTGGTACAGACGCCACCGTCGCCATGATCAGGTGCATTCCGTTAGCGCCTGTACGACTTTGCAGTACAGACGCTTAGATTGCATACGGGTAATTACCAAACGTGTAGTTGATGTGACCTTTAAGATTTCACAGACAAAATTAACAAAATACTATTTTCGAAGTTTAAAAGAAGTTTATTTTCTAAAAATAGCCCTTCAGATATCTTAGAAATGTGTCCTTTTCGATTTGGTACAAACTCGTTTTACAAAGTTTTGTTGTGCATGCGTGAACAAAGTACAGTCTGCATGTCAACGAGAAAAAGTATAATTTGGAAACCAATATAATCTTGCTGAGCCTTTGTTTTGAGTACATGTAGTATTTCATTCAAAAATATTTAATTGAAGGAAAACAATCCAAGGGATTAGGCACAAGTTCAGAAATTAACAATCTCTCCGCCGTAATGTAGCATCATGCGAAGGTAAATTTCAATGCAATATGTGTATACTAGTACCCAAATATCAATGACGTCATTTCTACAAACACAAAGACTTGCGTACGTGCTACTCTAGATTTCGTTCTGGCGTGAAGGGCAATTGGTATTGATTAACAATTAGTAACGGCGTAAGGAACTCTCGAAACGACTTCGATTGAAATTGCTTCCCACGGTCCTACTTTACGATATCTGCTTTCGGTTTTTAACACTTGTCACGTGTACAATTAATTTAGTCCTACATAGAATATTCGTCAGATATTCAATCGGACCAATCTGTTCAGCAGTGCTTGAGACAAGTGCATACGAAACTATTGAAAGGTGAATATTTTGTAGCTTTATGTCTGATTGAGGTTAAAGGTCATACATTGAACACCGGATGCAGTTTGTCGTGAAACACCCCAAGTATTGTTGTAAGGAACAGAATACATTGTTGTGTGTGTTTTGTTTAGCCAAAAACTGTGATTAGAGCTCTGTAATGTGCATGTTTAGTTGTTTAGTTAGACACTCAAAAATACCTTTATGAACCTTTTTTTCAAATGCTAATTTTGTATTCGGCATTCCCTTTCATTAAGGTGACTTAAGAAATGCCAAGTTGATTAGAAAAGTCATTCAAAGCTTATTAAACATGGATAATTTGTACAACCAGACTGCAGCTAGCTATATATAGTTTGTCCAGGAGTTGGAACAAAGCGGGCACAACGATCTGGGAGATCAACCGTCCACAACTCATACAAGAGTTCAGCAAAAACAACTTCTCTGAACGCATCTATGTTTTATAAATGTTATATATTATGCCGATACACGTAAAGTAGTATATGTAAACTGCTTTAAAGTTTGTCCTTAAAACTGCACAGAACCTTTATATAGCATTAAATGACGCAGACAAAATTTGATTTGTGGAAAATTTCGTTTTCTGGCGTACCTTGCTCTAACCTAACTTTACCGTCTGCAGAAGAGAGCATTGTACTGGTGTGGTAGAAATGATCCCGATTTACCGCCAGACAGAATTATATTTCACATCCTTGTAGGTCCCAAGAACAAAAAGGTTTTAAATTTTAATGTAATATAGTTTGCGAACCTACTCTACCGTTCAGCCATGGTAACACCCGCCAACGGTCATGGTTTGTATCTCGTGGAAACAGCGAGTTTATGTTTAAACTTCTCCCTGTATATGATGTAATCTGAAGCCTTATAGTTCGTTTCTGCTTTCCTGCAATCGTGTCACCTCTCTCCTTCCAATGAGTTTCAGTAAACGTTGGTTTTTCTACCGATCACACATATAAAATACCATAATAAGAAAAAACTCCATATGAAAATACAAATATGGCAAAATCTTTGTTTTAAATAATGGAAAATAAGATCCTTGATTTTAACATATCTTATTGTATAAAAGTAGCAAACGGATTTCGTACAAGTTATAACAAAATTACACAGGCCTTCCCCGCAATATAACTTCAAAGAATGAGAAATAGCATATTCTAATCATAGCGAACACCATTTCACATAGAACAACAATAAACTTAAAGCAAAACGGTACACAATGAAACGTGTAGGGCGATATTTTTAAGGTAATCTTTTACTGGGCTTGAAGTAATTCCTTGAGTAAAGATAAATCTTAAGACAAATAATCCAGTTCCCCAGCAATAGTTCGTCATATAGCTCCCCAATACTGGACAGAACACTCCAGTTCTCCAGCAATAGTTCGCCATATAGCTCCCCAATACTGGACAGAACACTCGAGTTCTCCAGCAATAGTTCGCCATATAACTCCCCAATACTGGACAGAACACTCCAGGTCTCCAGCAATGGTTCGTCATATAGCTCCCCAATACTGGACAGAACACTCGAGTTCTCCAGCAATAGTTCTCCATATAACTCCCCAATACTGGACAGAACACTCGAGTTCTCCAGCAATAGTTCGTCATATAACTCCCCAATACTGGACAAAACACTCAAGTTCTCCAGCAATAGTTCGTCATATAGCTCCCCAATACTGGACAGAACACTCAAGTTCCCCAGCAATAGTTCGCCATATAACTCCCCAATACTGGACAGAACACTCGAGTTCTCCAGCAATAGTTCTCCATATAGCTCCCCAATACTGGACAGAACACCCGAGTTCTCCAGCAATAGTTCGTCATATAACTCCCCAATACTGGACAGAACACTCGGGTTCTCCAGCAATAGTTCGTCATATAACTCCCCAATACTGGACAGAACACTCAAGTTCTCCAGCAATAGTTCGCCATATAGCTCCCCAATACTGGACAGAACACTCCAGTTCTCCAGCAATAGTTCGTCATATAACTCCCCAATACTGGACAGAACACTCGAGTTCTCCAGCAATAGTTCGCCATATAACTCCCCAATACTGGACAGAACACTCCAGTTCTCCAGCAATAGTTCGTCATATAGCTCCCCAATACTAGACAGAACACTCGAGTTCTCCAGCAATAGTTCTCCATATAACTCCCCAATACTAGACAGAACACTCAAGTTCTCCAGCAATAGTTCGCCATATAACTCCCCAATACTGGACAGAACACTCGAGTTCTCCAGCAATAGTTCGTCATATAGCTCCCCAATACTGGACAGAACACTCGAGTTCTCCAGCAATAGTTCGCCATATAGCTCCCCAATACTGGACAGAACACTCGAGTTCTCCAGCAATAGTTCGCCATATAGCTCCCCAATACTGGACAGAACACCCGAGTTCTCCAGCAATAGTTCTCCATATAACTCCCCAATACTGGACAGAACACTCCAGGTCTCCAGCAATGGTTCGTCATATAGCTCCCCAATACTGGACAGAACACTCCAGTTCTCCAGCAATAGTTCGCCATATAACTCCCCAATACTGGACAGAACACTCGAGTTCTCCAGCAATAGTTCGCTATATAGCTCCCCATTACTGGACAGAACACTCCAGTTTACCAGCAATAGTTCTCCATATAACTCCCCAATACTAGACAGAACACTCAAGTTCTCCAGCAATAGTTCGCCATATAACTCCCCAATACTAGACAGAACACTCAAGTTCTCCAGCAATAGTTCGTCATATAACTCCCCAATACTGGACAGAACACTCAAGTTCTCCAGCAATAGTTCGCCATATAACTCCCCAATACTGGACAGAACATTCGAGTTCCCCAGCAATAGTTCTCCATATACCTCCCCAATACTAGACAGAACACTCAAGTTCCCCAGCAATAGTTCGTCATATAGCTCCCCAATACTATCCAGAACACTCAAGTTCTCCAGCAATAGTTCGCCATATAACTCCCCAATGCTAGACAGAACACTCAAGTTCCCCAGCAATAGTTCGCCATATAACTCCCCAATACTAGACAGAACACTCGAGTTCTCCAGCAATAGTTCGCCATATAACTCCCCAATACTAGACAGAACACTCAAGTTCCCCAGCAATAGTTCGTCATATAACTCCCCAATACTAGACAGAACACTCAAGTTCTCCAGCAATAGTTCGTCATATAGCTCCCCAATACTAGACAGAACATTCGAGTTCCCCAGCAATAGTTCGTCATATAACTCCCCAATACTGGACAGAACACTCGAGTTCTCCAGCAATAGTTCGCCATATAACTCCCCAATACTGGACAGAACATTCGAGTTCCCCAGCAATAGTTCGTCATATAACTCCCCAATACTGGACAGAACACTCCAGGTCTCTAGCAATAGTTCGCCATATAACTCCCCAATACTGGACAAAACACTCAAGTTCTCCAGCAATAGTTCGCCATATAACTCCCCAATACTAGACAGAACACTCAAGTTTACCAGCAATAGTTCTCCATATAACTCCCCAATACTAGACAGAACACTCCAGTTCTCCAGCAATAGTTCGCCATATAGCTCCCCAATACTAGACAGAACACTCAAGTTCTCCAGCAATAGTTCGTCATATAGCTCCCCAATACTGGACAGAACACTCGAGTTCTCCAGCAATAGTTCGCCATATAACTCCCCAATACTAGACAGAACACTCAAGTTCTCCAGCAATAGTTCGCCATATAGCTCCCCAATACTGGACAGAACACTCGAGTTCTCCAGCAATAGTTCGCCATATAGCTCCCCAATACTGGACAGAACACTCAAGTTTACCAGCAATAGTTCTCCATATAACTCCCCAATACTGGACAGAACACTCAAGTTCTCCAGCAATAGTTCTCCATATAACTCCCCAATACTAGACAGAACACTCGAGTTCTCCAGCAATAGTTCGCCATATAGCTCCCCAATACTGGACAGAACACTCGAGTTCTCCAGCAATAGTTCGCCATATACCTCCCCAATACTGGACAGAACACTCGAGTTCTCCAGCAATAGTTCGTCATATAGCTCCCCAATACTGGACAAAACACTCAAGTTCTCCAGCAATAGTTCTCCATATAGCTCCCCAATACTGGACAAAACACTCAAGTTCTCCAGCAATAGTTCGCCATATAGCTCCCAAATACTGGACAGAACACTCGAGTTCTCCAGCAATAGTTCGCCATATAGCTCCCCAATACTGGACAGAACACTCGAGTTCTCCAGCAATAGTTCGCCATATAACTCCCCAATACTGGACAGAACACTCGAGTTCTCCAGCAATAGTTCGCCATATAACTCCCCAATACTAGACAGAACACTCAAGTTCTCCAGCAATAGTTTGCCATATAACTCCCCAATACTGGACAGAACATTCGAGTTCCCCAGCAATAGTTCGTCATATAACTCCCCAATACTAGACAGAACACTCCAGGTCTCTAGCAATAGTTCGCCATATAACTCCCCAATACTAGACAGAACACTCAAATTCCCCAGCAATAGTTCTCCATATAGCTCCCTAATACTGGACAGAACACTCGAGTTCTCCAGCAATAGTTAGCCATATAACTCCCCAATACTAGACAGATCACTCAAGTTCCCCAGCAATAGTTCTCCATATAGCTCCCTAATACTGGACAGAACACTCCAGGTCTCCAGCAATGGTTCGTCATATAACTCCCCAATACTAGACAGAACACTCCAGTTCTCCAGCAATAGTTCGCCATATAACTCCCCAATACTAGACAGAACACTCAAGTTCTCCAGCAATAGTTCGCCATATAACTCCCCAATACTGGACAGAACACCCGAGTTCTCCAGCAATAGTTCGCCATATAGCTCCCCAATACTGGACAGAACACTCAAGTTCTCCAGCAATAGTTCGCCATATAACTCCCCAATACTAGACAGAACACTCGAGTTCTCCAGCAATAGTTCGCCATATAGCTCCCCAATACTAGACAGAACACTCGAGTTCTCCAGCAATAGTTCGTCATATAGCTTCCCAATACTGGACAGAACACTCCAGTTCTCCAGCAATAGTTCGCCATATAGCTCCCCAATACTGGACAGAACACTCGAGCTCTCCAGCAATAGTTCGCCATATAGCTCCCCAATACTGGACAGAACACTCCAGTTCTCCAGCAATAGTTCGCCATATACAATGTACCTCCCCAATACTGGACAGAACACTCGAGTTCTCCAGCAATAGTTCGTCATATAGCTCCCCTATACTGGACAGAACACTCCAGTTCTCCAGCAATAGTTCGCCATATAGCTCCCCAATACTGGACAGAACAATCGAGCTCTCCAGCAATAGTTCGCCATATAGCTCCCCAATACTGGACAGAACACACGAGTTCTCCAGCAATAGTTCGCCATATAGCTCCCCAATACTGGACAGAACACTCGAGTTCTCCAGCAATAGTTCGTCATATAGCTCCCCAATACTGGACAGAACACTCAAGTTCTCCAGCAATAGTTCGTCATATAGCTCCCCAATACTGGACAGAACACTCGAGTTCTCCAGCAATAGTTCGTCATATAGCTCCCCAATACTGGACAGAACACTCCAGTTCTCCAGCAATAGTTCGCCATATACCTCCCCAATACTGGACAGAACACTCGAGTTCTCCAGCAATAGTTCGCCATATAGCTCCCCAATACTGGACAGAACACTCGAGTTCTCCAGCAATAGTTCGTCATATAGCTCCCCAATACTGGACAGAACACTCGAGTTCTCCAGCAATAGTTCGCCATATAGCTCCCCAATACTGGACAGAACACTCGAGTTCTCCAGCAATAGTTCCGTCATATAGCTCCCCAATACTGGACAGAACACTCGAGTTCTCCAGCAATAGTTCGCCATATAACTCCCCAATACTGGACAGAACACCCGAGTTCTCCAGCAATAGTTCGCCATATAGCTCCCCAATACTGGACAGAACACTCGAGTTCTCCAGCAATAGTTCCGTCATATAGCTCCCCAATACTGGACAGAACACTCGAGTTCTCCAGCAATAGTTCGCCATGTAGCTCCCCAATACTGGACAGAACACTCCAGGTCTCCAGCAATAGTTCGCCATATAACTCCCCAATACTGGACAGAACACTCGAGTTCTCCAGCAATAGTTCGTCATATAGCTCCCCAATACTGGACAGAACACTCGAGTTCTCCAGCAATAGTTCTCCATATAACTCCCCAATACTGGACAGAACACCCGAGTTCTCCAGCAATAGTTCTCCATATAACTCCCCAATACTGGACAGAACACTCCAGGTCTCCAGCAATGGTTCGTCATATAGCTCCCCAATACTGGACAGAACACTCCAGTTCTCCAGCAATAGTTCGCCATATAACTCCCCAATACTGGACAGAACACTCGAGTTCTCCAGCAATAGTTCGCTATATAGCTCCCCATTACTGGACAGAACACTCCAGTTTACCAGCAATAGTTCTCCATATAACTCCCCAATACTAGACAGAACACTCAAGTTCTCCAGCAATAGTTCGCCATATAACTCCCCAATACTAGACAGAACACTCAAGTTCTCCAGCAATAGTTCGTCATATAACTCCCCAATACTGGACAGAACACTCAAGTTCTCCAGCAATAGTTCGCCATATAACTCCCCAATACTGGACAGAACATTCGAGTTCCCCAGCAATAGTTCTCCATATACCTCCCCAATACTAGACAGAACACTCAAGTTCCCCAGCAATAGTTCGTCATATAGCTCCCCAATACTATCCAGAACACTCAAGTTCTCCAGCAATAGTTCGCCATATAACTCCCCAATACTAGACAGAACACTCAAGTTCCCCAGCAATAGTTCGCCATATAACTCCCCAATACTAGACAGAACACTCGAGTTCTCCAGCAATAGTTCGCCATATAACTCCCCAATACTGGACAGAACACTCAAGTTCTCCAGCAATAGTTCGCCATATAACTCCCCAATACTGGACAGAACACTCGAGTTCTCCAGCAATAGTTCGTCATATAGCTCCCCAATACTGGACAGAACACTCAAGTTCTCCAGCAATAGTTCGCCATATAACTCCCCAATACTAGACAGAACACTCAAGTTCCCCAGCAATAGTTCGTCATATAGCTCCCCAATACTATCCAGAACACTCAAGTTCTCCAGCAATAGTTCGCCATATAACTTCCCAATACTAGACAGAACACTCAAGTTCCCCAGCAATAGTTCGCCATATAACTCCCCAATACTAGACAGAACACTCGAGTTCTCCAGCAATAGTTCGCCATATAACTCCCCAATACTGGACAGAACACTCAAGTTCTCCAGCAATAGTTCGCCATATAACTCCCCAATACTGGACAGAACACTCGAGTTCTCCAGCAATAGTTCGCCATATAACTCCCCAATACTGGACAGAACACTCCAGGTCTCTAGCAATAGTTCTCCATATAACTCCCCAATACTAGACAGAACACTCAAGTTCTCCAGCAATAGTTCGTCATATAGCTCCCCAATACTAGACAGAACATTCGAGTTCCCCAGCAATAGTTCGTCATATAACTCCCCAATACTGGACAGAACACTCGAGTTCTCCAGCAATAGTTCGCCATATAACTCCCCAATACTGGACAGAACATTCGAGTTCCCCAGCAATAGTTCGTCATATAACTCCCCAATACTGGACAGAACACTCCAGGTCTCTAGCAATAGTTCTCCATATAACTCCCCAATACTGGACAAAACACTCAAGTTCTCCAGCAATAGTTCGCCATATAACTCCCCAATACTAGACAGAACACTCAAGTTTACCAGCAATAGTTCTCCATATAACTCCCCAATACTAGACAGAACACTCCAGTTCTCCAGCAATAGTTCGCCATATAACTCCCCAATACTAGACAGAACACTCAAGTTCTCCAGCAATAGTTCGCCATATAGCTCCCCAATACTGGACAGAACACTCGAGTTCTCCAGCAATAGTTCGCCATATAACTCCCCAATACTAGACAGAACACTCAAGTTCTCCAGCAATAGTTCGCCATATAGCTCCCCAATACTAGACAGAACACTCAAGTTCCCAAGCAATAGTTCGCCATATAACTCCCCAATACTAGACAGAACACTCGAGTTCTCCAGCAATAGTTCGCCATATAACTCCCCAATACTGGACAGAACACTCGAGTTCTCCAGCAATAGTTCGCCATATAGCTTCCCAATACTGGACAGAACACTCAAGTTTACCAGCAATAGTTCTCCATATAACTCCCCAATACTAGACAGAACACTCAAGTTCTCCAGCAATAGTTCTCCATATAACTCCCCAATAATAGACAGAACACTCGAGTTCTCCAGCAATAGTTCGCCATATAGCTTCCCAATACTGGACAGAACACTCAAGTTTACCAGCAATAGTTCTCCATATAACTCCCCAATACTAGACAGAACACTCAAGTTCTCCAGCAATAGTTCTCCATATAACTCCCCAATACTAGACAGAACACCCGAGTTCTCCAGCAATAGTTCGCCATATAACTCCCCAATACTGGACAAAACACTCAAGTTCTCCAGCAATAGTTCTCCATATAGCTCCCCAATACTGGACAAAACACTCAAGTTCTCCAGCAATAGTTCGCCATATAACTCCCCAATACTGGACAGAACACTCGAGTTCTCCAGCAATAGTTCGTCATATAACTCCCCAATACTGGACAGAACACTCCAGTTCTCCAGCAATAGTTCGTCATATAGCTCCCCAATACTGGACAGAACACTCAAGTTCTCCAGCAATAGTTCTCCATATAGCTCCCCAATACTGGACAAAACACTCAAGTTCTCCAGCAATAGTTCGCCATATACCTCCCCAATACTGGACAGAACACTCGAGTTCTCCAGCAATAGTTCGCCATATAACTCCCCAATACTGGACAGAACACTCCAGTTTACCAGCAATAGTTCTCCATATAACTCCCCAATACTAGACAGAACACTCAAGTTCTCCAGCAATAGTTCGCCATACAACTCCCCAATACTGGACAGAACATTCGAGTTCCCCAGCAATAGTTCGTCATATAACTCCCCAATACTGGACAGAACACTCCAGGTCTCTAGCAATAGTTCGCCATATAACTCCCCAATACTAGACAGAACACTCAAATTCCCCAGCAATAGTTCTCCATATAGCTCCCTAATACTGGACAGAACACTCGAGTTCTCCAGCAATAGTTAGCCATATAACTCCCCAATACTAGACAGATCACTCAAGTTCCCCAGCAATAGTTCTCCATATAGCTCCCTAATACTGGACAGAACACTCCAGGTCTCCAGGAATGGTTCGTCATATAACTCCCAAATACTAGACAGAACACTCCAGTTCTCCAGCAATAGTTCGCCATATAACTCCCCAATACTAGACAGAACACTCAAGTTCTCCAGCAATAGTTCGCCATATAACTCCCCAATACTGGACAGAACACCCGAGTTCTCCAGCAATAGTTCGCCATATAGCTCCCCAATACTGGACAGAACACTCGAGTTCTCCAGCAATAGTTCGTCATATAGCTTCCCAATACTGGACAGAACACTCGAGTTCTCCAGCAATAGTTCGTCATATAGCTTCCCAATACTGGACAGAACACTCGAGTTCTCCAGCAATAGTTCGTCATATAGCTTCCCAATACTGGACAGAACACTCGAGTTCTCCAGCAATAGTTCGCCATATAGCTCCCCAATACTGGACAGAACACTCGAGCTCTCCAGCAATAGTTCGCCATATAGCTCCCCAATACTGGACAGAACACTCCAGTTCTCCAGCAATAGTTCGCCATATACAATGTACCTCCCCAATACTGGACAGAACACTCGAGTTCTCCAGCAATAGTTCGTCATATAGCTCCCCTATACTGGACAGAACACTCCAGTTCTCCAGCAATAGTTCGCCATATAGCTCCCCAATACTGGACAGAACAATCGAGCTCTCCAGCAATAGTTCGCCATATAGCTCCCCAATACTGGACAGAACACACGAGTTCTCCAGCAATAGTTCGCCATATAGCTCCCCAATACTGGACAGAACACTCGAGTTCTCCAGCAATAGTTCGTCATATAGCTCCCCAATACTGGGCAGAACACTCGAGTTCTCCAGCAATAGTTCGTCATATAGCTCCCCAATACTGGACAGAACACTCGAGTTCTCCAGCAATAGTTCGTCATATAGCTCCCCAATACTGGACAGAACACTCCAGTTCTCCAGCAATAGTTCGCCATATACCTCCCCAATACTGGACAGAACACTCGAGTTCTCCAGCAATAGTTCGCCATATAGCTCCCCAATACTGGACAGAACACTCGAGTTCTCCAGCAATAGTTCGTCATATAGCTCCCCAATACTGGACAGAACACTCGAGTTCTCCAGTAATAGTTCGCCATATAGCTCCCCAATACTGGACAGAACACTCGAGTTCTCCAGCAATAGTTCGTCATATAGCTCCCCAATACTGGACAGAACACTCGAGTTCTCCAGCAATAGTTCGCCATATAACTCCCCAATACTGGACAGAACACTCGAGTTCTCCAGCAATAGTTCGCCATGTAGCTCCCCAATACTGGACAGAACACTCCAGGTCTCCAGCAATAGTTCGCCATATAACTCCCCAATACTGGACAGAACACTCCAGTTCTCCAGCAATAGTTCGCCATATAACTCCCCAATACTGGACAGAACACTCCAGTTCTCCAGCAATAGTTCGCCATATAGCTCCCCAATACTGGACAGAACACTCGAGTTCTCCAGCAATAGTTCGTCATATAGCTTCCCAATACTGGACAGAACACTCGAGTTCTCCAGCAATAGTTCGTCATATAGCTTCCCAATACTGGACAGAACACTCGAGTTCTCCAGCAATAGTTCGCCATATAGCTCCCCAATACTGGACAGAACACTCGAGCTCTCCAGCAATAGTTCGCCATATAGCTCCCCAATACTGGACAGAACACTCCAGTTCTCCAGCAATAGTTCGCCATATACAATGTACCTCCCCAATACTGGACAGAACACTCGAGTTCTCCAGCAATAGTTCGTCATATAGCTCCCCTATACTGGACAGAACACTCCAGTTCTCCAGCAATAGTTCGCCATATAGCTCCCCAATACTGGACAGAACAATCGAGCTCTCCAGCAATAGTTCGCCATATAGCTCCCCAATACTGGACAGAACACACGAGTTCTCCAGCAATAGTTCGCCATATAGCTCCCCAATACTGGACAGAACACTCGAGTTCTCCAGCAATAGTTCGTCATATAGCTCCCCAATACTGGGCAGAACACTCGAGTTCTCCAGCAATAGTTCGTCATATAGCTCCCCAATACTGGACAGAACACTCGAGTTCTCCAGCAATAGTTCGTCATATAGCTCCCCAATACTGGACAGAACACTCCAGTTCTCCAGCAATAGTTCGCCATATACCTCCCCAATACTGGACAGAACACTCGAGTTCTCCAGCAATAGTTCGCCATATAGCTCCCCAATACTGGACAGAACACTCGAGTTCTCCAGCAATAGTTCGTCATATAGCTCCCCAATACTGGACAGAACACTCGAGTTCTCCAGTAATAGTTCGCCATATAGCTCCCCAATACTGGACAGAACACTCGAGTTCTCCAGCAATAGTTCGTCATATAGCTCCCCAATACTGGACAGAACACTCGAGTTCTCCAGCAATAGTTCGCCATATAACTCCCCAATACTGGACAGAACACTCGAGTTCTCCAGCAATAGTTCGCCATGTAGCTCCCCAATACTGGACAGAACACTCCAGGTCTCCAGCAATAGTTCGCCATATAACTCCCCAATACTGGACAGAACACTCCAGTTCTCCAGCAATAGTTCGCCATATAACTCCCCAATACTGGACAGAACACTCCAGTTCTCCAGCAATAGTTCGCCATATAGCTCCCCAATACTGGACAGAACACTCGAGTTCTCCAGCAATAGTTCGTCATATAGCTCCCCAATACTGGACAGAACACTCAAGTTCTCAAGCAATAGTTCGCCATATAACTCCCCAATACTGGACAGAACACTCGAGTTCCCCAGCAATAGTTCGCCATATAACTCCCAAATACTGGACAGAACACTCCAGTTCTCTAGCAATAGTTCGCCATATAACTCCCCAATACTAGACAGAACACTCAAGTTCCCCAGCAATAGTTCTCCATATAGCTCCCTAATACTGGACAGAACACTCGAGTTCTCCAGCAATAGTTCGTCATATAGCTCCCCAATACTAGACAGAACACTCAAGTTCCCCAGCAATAGTTCTCCATATAACTCCCCAATACTAGACAGAACACTCAAGTTCCCCAGCAATAGTTCGTCATATAGCTCCCCAATACTAGACAGAACACTCAAGTTCTCCAGCAATAGTTCGTCATATAGCTCCCCAATACTAGACAGAACACTCAAGTTCCCCAGCAATAGTTCGTCATATAGCTCCCCAATACTAGACAGAACACTCGAGTTCTCCAGCAATAGTTCGTCATATAGCTCCCCAATACTAGACAGAACACTCAAGTTCCCCAGCAATAGTTCTCCATATAACTCCCCAATACTAGACAGAACACTCAAGTTCCCCAGCAATAGTTCGTCATATAGCTCCCCAATACTAGACAGAACACTCAAGTTCTCCAGCAATAGTTCGTCATATAGCTCCCCAATACTAGACAGAACACTCAAGTTCCCCAGCAATAGTTCGTCATATAGCTCCCCAATACTAGACAGAACACTCGAGTTCTCCAGCAATAGTTCGCCATATACCTCCCCAATACTAGACAGAACACTCAAGTTCCCCAGCAATAGTTCGTCATATAGCTCCCCAATACTGGACAGAACACTCGAGTTCTCCAGCAATAGTTCGTCATATAGCTCCCCAATACTAGACGGAACACTCCAGGTCTCCAGCAATAGTTCTCCATATAGCTCCCCAATACTGGACAGAACACTCGAGTTCTCCAGCAATAGTTCGTCATATAGCTCCCCAATACTGGACAGAACATTCGAGTTCTCCAGCAATAGTTCTCCATATAACTCCCCAATACTGGACAGAACACTCAAGTTCCCCAGCAATAGTTCGCCATATAACTCCCCAATACTGGACAGAAAACTCGAGTTCTCCAGCAATAGTTCGTCATATAACTCCCCAATACTGGACAGAACACTCCAGTTCTCCAGCAATAGTTCGTCATATAGCTCCCCAATACTGGACAGAACATTCGAGTTCTCCAGCAATAGTTCGTCATATAGCTCCCCAATACTGGACAGAACACTCCAGTTCTCCAGCAATAGTTCGCCATATAGCTCCCCAATACTGGACAGAACACTCGAGTTCTCCAGCAATAGTTCTCCATATAGCTCCCCAATACTAGACAGAACACTCAAGTTCCCCAGCAATAGTTCGCCATATAACTCCCCAATACTAGACAAAACACTCAAGTTCTCCAGCAATAGTTCGTCATATAGCTCCCCAATACTGGACATAACACTCAAGTTCCCCAGCAATAGTTCGCCATATAACTCCCCAATACTAGACAGAACACTCAAGTTCTCCAGCAATAGTTCGCCATATAACTCCCCAATACTGGACAGAACATTCGAGTTCCCCAGCAATAGTTCGTCATATAACTCCCCAATACTGGACAGAACACTCCAGGTCTCTAGCAATAGTTCGCCATATAACTCCCCAATACTAGACAGAACACTCAAATTCCCCAGCAATAGTTCTCCATATAGCTCACTAATACTGGACAGAACACTCGAGTTCTCCAGCAATAGTTAGCCATATAACTCCCCAATACTAGACAGATCACTCAAGTTCCCCAGCAATAGTTCTCCATATAGCTCCCTAATACTGGACAGAACACTCCAGGTCTCCAGGAATGGTTCGTCATATAACTCCCCAATACTAGACAGAACACTCCAGTTCTCCAGCAATAGTTCGCCATATAACTCCCCAATACTAGACAGAACACTCAAGTTCTCCAGCAATAGTTCGCCATATAACTCCCCAATACTGGACAGAACACCCGAGTTCTCCAGCAATAGTTCGCCATATAGCTCCCCAATACTGGACAGAACACTCCAGGTCTCCAGCAATAGTTCGCCATATAACTCCCCAATACTGGACAGAACACTCGAGTTCTCCAGCAATAGTTCGCCATATAGCTCCCCAATACTGGACAGAACACCCGAGTTCTCCAGCAATAGTTCGCCATATAACTCCCCAATACTGGACAGAACACCCGAGTTCTCCAGCAATAGTTCGCCATATAACTCCCCAATACTGGACAGAACACTCGAGTTCTCCAGCAATAGTTCGCCATATAACTCCCCAATACTGGACAGAACACTCGAGTTCTCCAGCAATAGTTCGCCATATAACTCCCCAATACTGGACAGAACACCCGAGTTCTCCAGCAATAGTTCGCCATATAACTCCCCAATACTGGACAGAACACCCGAGTTCTCCAGCAATAGTTCGTCATATAACTCCCCAATACTAGACAGAACACTCTAGTTCTCCAGCAATAGCTCGCCATATAACTCCCCAATACTGGACAGAACACCCGAGTTCTCCAGCAATAGTTCGCCATATAGCTCCCCAATACTGGACAGAACACTCGAGTTCTCCAGCAATAGTTCGCCATATAACTCCCCAATACTGGACAGAACACCCGAGTTCTCCAGCAATAGTTCGCCATATAACTCCCCAATACTGGACAGAACACTCGAGTTCTCCAGCAATAGTTCGTCATATAACTCCCCAATACTAGACAGAACACTCGAGTTCTCCAGCAATAGTTCGCCATATAGCTCCCCAATACTAGACAGAACACTCGAGTTCTCCAGCAATAGTTCGTCATATAGCTTCCCAATACTGGACAGAACACTCCAGTTCTCCAGCAATAGTTCGCCATATAGCTCCCCAATACTGGACAGAACACTCGAGCTCTCCAGCAATAGTTCGCCATATAGCTCCCCAATACTGGACAGAACACTCCAGTTCTCCAGCAATAGTTCGCCATATACAATGTACCTCCCCAATACTGGACAGAACACTCGAGTTCTCCAGCAATAGTTTGTCATATAGCTCCCCTATACTGGACAGAACACTCCAGTTCTCCAGCAATAGTTCGCCATATAGCTCCCCAATACTGGACAGAACACCCGAGTTCTCCAGCAATAGTTCGCCATATAACTCCCCAATACTGGACAGAACACCCGAGTTCTCCAGCAATAGTTCGCCATATAACTCCCCAATACTGGACAGAACACCCGAGTTCTCCAGCAATAGTTCGCCATATAACTCCCCAATACTGGACAGAACACCCGAGTTCTCCAGCAATAGTTCGCCATATAGCTCCCCAATACTGGACAGAACACTCGAGTTCTCCAGCAATAGTTCGCCATATAACTCCCCAATACTGGACAGAACACCCGAGTTCTCCAGCAATAGTTCGCCATATAACTCCCCAATACTGGACAGAACACTCGAGTTCTCCAGCAATAGTTCGTCATATAACTCCCCAATACTAGACAGAACACTCGAGTTCTCCAGCAATAGTTCGCCATATAGCTCCCCAATACTAGACAGAACACTCGAGTTCTCCAGCAATAGTTCGTCATATAGCTTCCCAATACTGGACAGAACACTCCAGTTCTCCAGCAATAGTTCGCCATATAGCTCCCCAATACTGGACAGAACACTCGAGCTCTCCAGCAATAGTTCGCCATATAGCTCCCCAATACTGGACAGAACACTCCAGTTCTCCAGCAATAGTTCGCGATATACAATGTACCTCCCCAATACTGGACAGAACACTCGAGTTCTCCAGCAATAGTTTGTCATATAGCTCCCCTATACTGGACAGAACACTCCAGTTCTCCAGCAATAGTTCGCCATATAGCTCCCCAATACTGGACAGAACAATCGAGCTCTCCAGCAATAGTTCGCCATATAGCTCCCCAATACTGGACAGAACACACGAGTTCTCCAGCAATAGTTCGCCATATAGCTCCCCAATACTGGACAGAACACTCGAGTTCTCCAGCAATAGTTCGTCATATAGCTCCCCAATACTGGGCAGAACACTCGAGTTCTCCAGCAATAGTTCGCCATATAACTCCCCAATACTAGACAAAACACTCAAGTTCTCCAGCAATAGTTCGTCATATAGCTCCCCAATACTGGACATAACACTCAAGTTCCCCAGCAATAGTTCGCCATATACCTCCCCAATACTAGACAGAACACTCAAGTTCTCCAGCAATAGTTCGCCATATAACTCCCCAATACTGGACAGAACATTCGAGTTCCCCAGCAATAGTTCGTCATATAACTCCCCAATACTGGACAGAACACTCCAGGTCTCTAGCAATAGTTCGCCATATAACTCCCCAATACTAGACAGAACACTCAAATTCCCCAGCAATAGTTCTCCATATAGCTCACTAATACTGGACAGAACACTCGAGTTCTCCAGCAATAGTTAGCCATATAACTCCCCAATACTAGACAGATCACTCAAGTTCCCCAGCAATAGTTCTCCATATAGCTCCCTAATACTGGACAGAACACTCCAGGTCTCCAGGAATGGTTCGTCATATAACTCCCCAATACTAGACAGAACACTCCAGTTCTCCAGCAATAGTTCGCCATATAACTCCCCAATACTAGACAGAACACTCAAGTTCTCCAGCAATAGTTCGCCATATAACTCCCCAATACTGGACAGAACACCCGAGTTCTCCAGCAATAGTTCGCCATATAGCTCCCCAATACTGGACAGAACACTCCAGGTCTCCAGCAATAGTTCGCCATATAACTCCCCAATACTGGACAGAACACTCGAGTTCTCCAGCAATAGTTCGCCATATAGCTCCCCAATACTGGACAGAACACCCGAGTTCTCCAGCAATAGTTCGCCATATAACTCCCCAATACTGGACAGAACACCCGAGTTCTCCAGCAATAGTTCGCCATATAACTCCCCAATACTGGACAGAACACTCGAGTTCTCCAGCAATAGTTCGCCATATAACTCCCCAATACTGGACAGAACACTCGAGTTCTCCAGCAATAGTTCGCCATATAACTCCCCAATACTGGACAGAACACCCGAGTTCTCCAGCAATAGTTCGCCATATAACTCCCCAATACTGGACAGAACACCCGAGTTCTCCAGCAATAGTTCGTCATATAACTCCCCAATACTAGACAGAACACTCTAGTTCTCCAGCAATAGCTCGCCATATAACTCCCCAATACTGGACAGAACACCCGAGTTCTCCAGCAATAGTTCGCCATATAGCTCCCCAATACTGGACAGAACACTCGAGTTCTCCAGCAATAGTTCGCCATATAACTCCCCAATACTGGACAGAACACCCGAGTTCTCCAGCAATAGTTCGCCATATAACTCCCCAATACTGGACAGAACACTCGAGTTCTCCAGCAATAGTTCGTCATATAACTCCCCAATACTAGACAGAACACTCGAGTTCTCCAGCAATAGTTCGCCATATAGCTCCCCAATACTAGACAGAACACTCGAGTTCTCCAGCAATAGTTCGTCATATAGCTTCCCAATACTGGACAGAACACTCCAGTTCTCCAGCAATAGTTCGCCATATAGCTCCCCAATACTGGACAGAACACTCGAGCTCTCCAGCAATAGTTCGCCATATAGCTCCCCAATACTGGACAGAACACTCCAGTTCTCCAGCAATAGTTCGCCATATACAATGTACCTCCCCAATACTGGACAGAACACTCGAGTTCTCCAGCAATAGTTTGTCATATAGCTCCCCTATACTGGACAGAACACTCCAGTTCTCCAGCAATAGTTCGCCATATAGCTCCCCAATACTGGACAGAACACCCGAGTTCTCCAGCAATAGTTCGCCATATAACTCCCCAATACTGGACAGAACACCCGAGTTCTCCAGCAATAGTTCGCCATATAACTCCCCAATACTGGACAGAACACCCGAGTTCTCCAGCAATAGTTCGCCATATAACTCCCCAATACTGGACAGAACACCCGAGTTCTCCAGCAATAGTTCGCCATATAGCTCCCCAATACTGGACAGAACACTCGAGTTCTCCAGCAATAGTTCGCCATATAACTCCCCAATACTGGACAGAACACCCGAGTTCTCCAGCAATAGTTCGCCATATAACTCCCCAATACTGGACAGAACACTCGAGTTCTCCAGCAATAGTTCGTCATATAACTCCCCAATACTAGACAGAACACTCGAGTTCTCCAGCAATAGTTCGCCATATAGCTCCCCAATACTAGACAGAACACTCGAGTTCTCCAGCAATAGTTCGTCATATAGCTTCCCAATACTGGACAGAACACTCCAGTTCTCCAGCAATAGTTCGCCATATAGCTCCCCAATACTGGACAGAACACTCGAGCTCTCCAGCAATAGTTCGCCATATAGCTCCCCAATACTGGACAGAACACTCCAGTTCTCCAGCAATAGTTCGCCATATACAATGTACCTCCCCAATACTGGACAGAACACTCGAGTTCTCCAGCAATAGTTTGTCATATAGCTCCCCTATACTGGACAGAACACTCCAGTTCTCCAGCAATAGTTCGCCATATAGCTCCCCAATACTGGACAGAACAATCGAGCTCTCCAGCAATAGTTCGCCATATAGCTCCCCAATACTGGACAGAACACACGAGTTCTCCAGCAATAGTTCGCCATATAGCTCCCCAATACTGGACAGAACACTCGAGTTCTCCAGCAATAGTTCGTCATATAGCTCCCCAATACTGGGCAGAACACTCGAGTTCTCCAGCAATAGTTCGTCATATAGCTCCCCAATACTGGACAGAACACTCTAGTTCTCCAGCAATAGTTCGTCATATAGCTTCCCAATACTGGACAGAACACTCCAGTTCTCCAGCAATAGTTCGCCATATACCTCCCCAATACTGGACAGAACACTCGAGTTCTCCAGCAATAGTTCGCCATATAGCTCCCCAATACTGGACAGAACACTCGAGTTCTCCAGCAATAGTTCGTCATATAGCTCCCCAATACTGGACAGAACACTCGAGTTCTCCAGCAATAGTTCGCCATATAGCTCCCCAATACTGGACAGAACACTCGAGTTCTTCAGCAATAGTTCGTCATATAGCTCCCCAATACTGGACAGAACACTCGAGTTCTCCAGCAATAGTTCGCCATATAACTCCCCAATACTGGACAGAACACTCGAGTTCTCCAGCAATAGTTCGCCATGTAGCTCCCCAATACTGGACAGAACACTCCAGGTCTCCAGCAATAGTTCGCCATATAACTCCCCAATACTGGACAGAACACTCCAGTTCTCCAGTAATAGTTCGCCATATAACTCCCCAATACTGGACAGAACACTCCAGTTCTCCAGCAATAGTTCGCCATATAGCTCCCCAATACTGGACAGAACACTCGAGTTCTCCAGCAATAGTTCGTCATATAGCTCCCCAATACTGGACAGAACACTCAAGTTCTCAAGCAATAGTTCGCCATATAACTCCCCAATACTGGACAGAACACTCGAGTTCCCCAGCAATAGTTCGCCATATAACTCCCAAATACTGGACAGAACACTCCAGGTCTCTAGCAATAGTTCGCCATATAACTCCCCAATACTAGACAGAACACTCAAGTTCCCCAGCAATAGTTCTCCATATAGCTCCCTAATACTGGACAGAACACTCGAGTTCTCCAGCAATAGTTCGTCATATAGCTCCCCAATACTAGACAGAACACTCAAGTTCCCCAGCAATAGTTCTCCATATAACTCCCCAATACTAGACAGAACACTCAAGTTCCCCAGCAATTGTTCGTCATATAGCTCCCCAATACTAGACAGAACACTCAAGTTCTCCAGCAATAGTTCGTCATATAGCTCCCCAATACTAGACAGAACACTCAAGTTCCCCAGCAATAGTTCGTCATATAGCTCCCCAATACTAGACAGAACACTCGAGTTCTCCAGCAATAGTTCGCCATATACCTCCCCAATACTAGACAGAACACTCAAGTTCCCCAGCAATAGTTCGTCATATAGCTCCCCAATACTGGACAGAACACTCGAGTTCTCCAGCAATAGTTCGTCATATAGCTCCCCAATACTAGACAGAACACTCGAGTTCTCCAGCAATAGTTCGCCATATAACTCCCCAATACTGGACAGAACACTCGAGTTCTCCAGCAATAGTTCGCCATATAACTCCCCAATACTGGACAGAACACTCGAGTTCTCCAGCAATAGTTCGTCATATAACTCCCCAATACTAGACAGATCACTCAAGTTCTCCAGCAATAGTTCGTCATATAACTCCCCAATACTAGACAGATCACTCAAGTTTACCAGCAATAGTTCTCCATATAACTCCCCAATACTAGACAGAACACTCAAGTTCTCCAGCAATAGTTCGCCATATAACTCCCCAATACTGGACAGAACACTCGAGTTCTCCAGCAATAGTTCGTCATATAACTCCCCAATACTAGACAGATCACTCAAGTTCTCCAGCAATAGTTCGTCATATAACTCCCCAATACTAGACAGAACACTCAAGTTCTCCAGCAATAGTTCGCCATATAACTCCCCAATACTGGACAGAACACTCGAGTTCTCCAGCAATAGTTCGCCATATAACTCCCCAATACTGGACAGAACACCCGAGTTCTCCAGCAATAGTTCGTCATATAACTCCCCAATACTAGACAGAACACTCTAGTTCTCCAGCAATAGCTCGCCATATAACTCCCCAATACTGGACAGAACACCCGAGTTCTCCAGCAATAGTTCGCCATATAGCTCCCCAATACTGGACAGAACACTCGAGTTCTCCAGCAATAGTTCGCCATATAACTCCCCAATACTGGACAGAACACCCGAGTTCTCCAGCAATAGTTCGCCATATAACTCCCCAATACTGGACAGAACACTCGAGTTCTCCAGCAATAGTTCGTCATATAACTCCCCAATACTAGACAGAACACTCGAGTTCTCCAGCAATAGTTCGCCATATAGCTCCCCAATACTAGACAGAACACTCGAGTTCTCCAGCAATAGTTCGTCATATAGCTTCCCAATACTGGACAGAACACTCCAGTTCTCCAGCAATAGTTCGCCATATAGCTCCCCAATACTGGACAGAACACTCGAGCTCTCCAGCAATAGTTCGCCATATAGCTCCCCAATACTGGACAGAACACTCCAGTTCTCCAGCAATAGTTCGCCATATACAATGTACCTCCCCAATACTGGACAGAACACTCGAGTTCTCCAGCAATAGTTTGTCATATAGCTCCCCTATACTGGACAGAACACTCCAGTTCTCCAGCAATAGTTCGCCATATAGCTCCCCAATACTGGACAGAACACCCGAGTTCTCCAGCAATAGTTCGCCATATAACTCCCCAATACTGGACAGAACACCCGAGTTCTCCAGCAATAGTTCGCCATATAACTCCCCAATACTGGACAGAACACCCGAGTTCTCCAGCAATAGTTCGCCATATAACTCCCCAATACTGGACAGAACACCCGAGTTCTCCAGCAATAGTTCGCCATATAGCTCCCCAATACTGGACAGAACACTCGAGTTCTCCAGCAATAGTTCGCCATATAACTCCCCAATACTGGACAGAACACCCGAGTTCTCCAGCAATAGTTCGCCATATAACTCCCCAATACTGGACAGAACACTCGAGTTCTCCAGCAATAGTTCGTCATATAACTCCCCAATACTAGACAGAACACTCGAGTTCTCCAGCAATAGTTCGCCATATAGCTCCCCAATACTAGACAGAACACTCGAGTTCTCCAGCAATAGTTCGTCATATAGCTTCCCAATACTGGACAGAACACTCCAGTTCTCCAGCAATAGTTCGCCATATAGCTCCCCAATACTGGACAGAACACTCGAGCTCTCCAGCAATAGTTCGCCATATAGCTCCCCAATACTGGACAGAACACTCCAGTTCTCCAGCAATAGTTCGCCATATACAATGTACCTCCCCAATACTGGACAGAACACTCGAGTTCTCCAGCAATAGTTTGTCATATAGCTCCCCTATACTGGACAGAACACTCCAGTTCTCCAGCAATAGTTCGCCATATAGCTCCCCAATACTGGACAGAACAATCGAGCTCTCCAGCAATAGTTCGCCATATAGCTCCCCAATACTGGACAGAACACACGAGTTCTCCAGCAATAGTTCGCCATATAGCTCCCCAATACTGGACAGAACACTCGAGTTCTCCAGCAATAGTTCGTCATATAGCTCCCCAATACTGGGCAGAACACTCGAGTTCTCCAGCAATAGTTCGTCATATAGCTCCCCAATACTGGACAGAACACTCTAGTTCTCCAGCAATAGTTCGTCATATAGCTTCCCAATACTGGACAGAACACTCCAGTTCTCCAGCAATAGTTCGCCATATACCTCCCCAATACTGGACAGAACACTCGAGTTCTCCAGCAATAGTTCGCCATATAGCTCCCCAATACTGGACAGAACACTCGAGTTCTCCAGCAATAGTTCGTCATATAGCTCCCCAATACTGGACAGAACACTCGAGTTCTCCAGCAATAGTTCGCCATATAGCTCCCCAATACTGGACAGAACACTCGAGTTCTTCAGCAATAGTTCGTCATATAGCTCCCCAATACTGGACAGAACACTCGAGTTCTCCAGCAATAGTTCGCCATATAACTCCCCAATACTGGACAGAACACTCGAGTTCTCCAGCAATAGTTCGCCATGTAGCTCCCCAATACTGGACAGAACACTCCAGGTCTCCAGCAATAGTTCGCCATATAACTCCCCAATACTGGACAGAACACTCCAGTTCTCCAGTAATAGTTCGCCATATAACTCCCCAATACTGGACAGAACACTCCAGTTCTCCAGCAATAGTTCGCCATATAGCTCCCCAATACTGGACAGAACACTCGAGTTCTCCAGCAATAGTTCGTCATATAGCTCCCCAATACTGGACAGAACACTCAAGTTCTCAAGCAATAGTTCGCCATATAACTCCCCAATACTGGACAGAACACTCGAGTTCCCCAGCAATAGTTCGCCATATAACTCCCAAATACTGGACAGAACACTCCAGGTCTCTAGCAATAGTTCGCCATATAACTCCCCAATACTAGACAGAACACTCAAGTTCCCCAGCAATAGTTCTCCATATAGCTCCCTAATACTGGACAGAACACTCGAGTTCTCCAGCAATAGTTCGTCATATAGCTCCCCAATACTAGACAGAACACTCAAGTTCCCCAGCAATAGTTCTCCATATAACTCCCCAATACTAGACAGAACACTCAAGTTCCCCAGCAATTGTTCGTCATATAGCTCCCCAATACTAGACAGAACACTCAAGTTCTCCAGCAATAGTTCGTCATATAGCTCCCCAATACTAGACAGAACACTCAAGTTCCCCAGCAATAGTTCGTCATATAGCTCCCCAATACTAGACAGAACACTCGAGTTCTCCAGCAATAGTTCGCCATATACCTCCCCAATACTAGACAGAACACTCAAGTTCCCCAGCAATAGTTCGTCATATAGCTCCCCAATACTGGACAGAACACTCGAGTTCTCCAGCAATAGTTCGTCATATAGCTCCCCAATACTAGACAGAACACTCGAGTTCTCCAGCAATAGTTCGCCATATAACTCCCCAATACTGGACAGAACACTCGAGTTCTCCAGCAATAGTTCGCCATATAACTCCCCAATACTGGACAGAACACTCGAGTTCTCCAGCAATAGTTCGTCATATAACTCCCCAATACTAGACAGATCACTCAAGTTCTCCAGCAATAGTTCGTCATATAACTCCCCAATACTAGACAGATCACTCAAGTTTACCAGCAATAGTTCTCCATATAACTCCCCAATACTAGACAGAACACTCAAGTTCTCCAGCAATAGTTCGCCATATAACTCCCCAATACTGGACAGAACACTCGAGTTCTCCAGCAATAGTTCGTCATATAACTCCCCAATACTAGACAGATCACTCAAGTTCTCCAGCAATAGTTCGTCATATAACTCCCCAATACTAGACAGAACACTCAAGTTCTCCAGCAATAGTTCGCCATATAACTCCCCAATACTGGACAGAACACTCGAGTTCTCCAGCAATAGTTCGCCATATAACTCCCCAATACTGGACAGAACACTCGAGTTCTCCAGCAATAGTTCGTTATATAACTCCCCAATACTAGACAGATCACTCAAGTTCTCCAGCAATAGTTCGTCATATAACTCCCCAATACTAGACAGATCACTCAAGTTTACCAGCAATAGTTCTCCATATAACTCCCCAATACTAGACAGAACACTCAAGTTCTCCAGCAATAGTTCGCCATATAACTCCCCAATACTGGACAGAACACTCGAGTTCTCCAGCAATAGTTCTCCATATAACTCCCCAATACTGGACAGAACACCCGAGTTCTCCAGCAATAGTTCGCCATATAACTCCCCAATAATAGACAGAACACTCGAGTTCTCCAGCAATAGTTCTCCATATAGCTCCCCAATACTGGACAGAACACTCAAGTTTACCAGCAATAGTTCGCCATATAACTCCCCAATACTGGACAGAACACTCCAGTTCTCCAGCAATAGTTCTCCATATAACTCCCCAATACTAGACAGAACACTCAAGTTCTCCAGCAATAGTTCGTCATATAACTCCCCAATACTGGACAGAACACTCCAGTTCTCCAGCAATAGTTCGCCATATAACTCCCCAATACTGGACAGAACACTCCAGGTCTCCAGCAATAGTTCTCCATATAACTCCCCAATACTGGACAGAACACTCAAGTTCCCCAGCAATAGTTCGCCATATAACTCCCCAATACTGGACAGAAAACTCGAGTTCTCCAGCAATAGTTCGTCATATAACTCCCCAATACTGGACAGAACACTCGAGTTCTCCAGCAATAGTTCTCCATATAGCTCCCCAATACTAGACAGAACACTCAAGTTCCCCAGCAATAGTTCGCCATATAACTCCCAAATACTAGACAAAACACTCAAGTTCTCCAGCAATAGTTCGTCATATAGCTCCCCAATACTGGACATAACACTCAAGTTCCCCAGCAATAGTTCGCCATATAACTCCCCAATACTAGACAGAACACTCAAGTTCCCCAGCAATAGTTCGCCATATACCTCCCCAATACTGGACAGAACACTCGAGTTCTCCAGCAATAGTTCGTCATATAACTCCCCAATACTAGACAGAACACTCGAGTTCTCCAGCAATAGTTCGCCATATACCTCCCCAATACTGGACAGAACACTCGAGTTCTCCAGCAATAGTTCGTCATATAACTCCCCAATACTAGACAGAACACTCGAGTTCTCCAGCAATAGTTCGCCATATAGCTCCCCAATACTAGACAGAACACTCGAGTTCTCCAGCAATAGTTCGTCATATAGCTTCCCAATACTGGACAGAACACTCCAGTTCTCCAGCAATAGTTCGCCATATAGCTCCCCAATACTGGACAGAACACTCGAGCTCTCCAGCAATAGTTCGCCATATAGCTCCCCAATACTGGACAGAACACTCCAGTTCTCCAGCAATAGTTCGCCATATACAATGTACCTCCCCAATACTGGACAGAACACTCGAGTTCTCCAGCAATAGTTTGTCATATAGCTCCCCTATACTGGACAGAACACTCCAGTTCTCCAGCAATAGTTCGCCATATAGCTCCCCAATACTGGACAGAACACCCGAGTTCTCCAGCAATAGTTCGCCATATAACTCCCCAATACTGGACAGAACACCCGAGTTCTCCAGCAATAGTTCGCCATATAACTCCCCAATACTGGACAGAACACCCGAGTTCTCCAGCAATAGTTCGCCATATAACTCCCCAATACTGGACAGAACACCCGAGTTCTCCAGCAATAGTTCGCCATATAGCTCCCCAATACTGGACAGAACACTCGAAGTCTCCAGCAATAGTTCGCCATATAACTCCCCAATACTGGACAGAACACCCGAGTTCTCCAGCAATAGTTCGCCATATAACTCCCCAATACTGGACAGAACACTCGAGTTCTCCAGCAATAGTTCGTCATATAACTCCCCAATACTAGACAGAACACTCGAGTTCTCCAGCAATAGTTCGCCATATAGCTCCCCAATACTAGACAGAACACTCGAGTTCTCCAGCAATAGTTCGTCATATAGCTTCCCAATACTGGACAGAACACTCCAGTTCTCCAACAATAGTTCGCCATATAGCTCCCCAATACTGGACAGAACACTCGAGCTCTCCAGCAATAGTTCGCCATATAGCTCCCCAATACTGGACAGAACACTCCAGTTCTCCAGCAATAGTTCGCCATATACAATGTACCTCCCCAATACTGGACAGAACACTCGAGTTCTCCAGCAATAGTTTGTCATATAGCTCCCCTATACTGGACAGAACACTCCAGTTCTCCAGCAATAGTTCGCCATATAGCTCCCCAATACTGGACAGAACAATCGAGCTCTCCAGCAATAGTTCGCCATATAGCTCCCCAATACTGGACAGAACACACGAGTTCTCCAGCAATAGTTCGCCATATAGCTCCCCAATACTGGACAGAACACTCGAGTTCTCCAGCAATAGTTCGTCATATAGCTCCCCAATACTGGGCAGAACACTCGAGTTCTCCAGCAATAGTTCGTCATATAGCTCCCCAATACTGGACAGAACACTCGAGTTCTCCAGCAATAGTTCGTCATATAGCTCCCCAATACTGGACAGAACACTCCAGTTCTCCAGCAATAGTTCGCCATATACCTCCCCAATACTGGACAGAACACTCGAGTTCTCCAGCAATAGTTCGCCATATAGCTCCCCAATACTGGACAGAACACTCGAGTTCTCCAGCAATAGTTCGTCATATAGCTCCCCAATACTGGACAGAACACTCGAGTTCTCCAGCAATAGTTCGCCATATAGCTCCCCAATACTGGACAGAACACTCGAGTTCTTCAGCAATAGTTCGTCATATAGCTCCCCAATACTGGACAGAACACTCGAGTTCTCCAGCAATAGTTCGCCATATAACTCCCCAATACTAGACGGAACACTCCAGGTCTCCAGCAATAGTTCGCTATATAACTCCCCAATACTAGACAGAACACTCGAGTTCTCCAGCAATAGTTCGTCATATAGCTCCCCAATACTGGACAGAACACTCGAGTTCTCCAGCAATAGTTCGCCATGTAGCTCCCCAATACTGGACAGAACACTCCAGGTCTCCAGCAATAGTTCGCCATATAACTCCCCAATACTGGACAGAACACTCCAGTTCTCCAGCAATAGTTCGCCATATAACTCCCCAATACTGGACAGAACACTCCAGTTCTCCAGCAATAGTTCGCCATATAGCTCCCCAATACTGGACAGAACACTCGAGTTCTCCAGCAATAGTTCGTCATATAGCTCCCCAATACTGGACAGAACACTCAAGTTCTCAAGCAATAGTTCGCCATATAACTCCCCAATACTGGACAGAACACTCGAGTTCCCCAGCAATTGTTCGCCATATAACTCCCAAATACTGGACAGAACACTCCAGGTCTCTAGCAATAGTTCGCCATATAACTCCCCAATACTAGACAGAACACTCAAGTTCCCCAGCAATAGTTCTCCATATAGCTCCCTAATACTGGACAGAACACTCGAGTTCTCCAGCAATAGTTCGTCATATAGCTCCCCAATACTAGACAGAACACTCAAGTTCCCCAGCAATAGTTCTCCATATAACTCCCCAATACTAGACAGAACACTCAAGTTCCCCAGCAATAGTTCGTCATATAGCTCCCCAATACTAGACAGAACACTCAAGTTCTCCAACAATAGTTCGTCATATAGCTCCCCAATACTAGACAGAACACTCAAGTTCCCCAGCAATAGTTCGTCATATAGCTCCCCAATACTAGACAGAACACTCGAGTTCTCCAGCAATAGTTCGCCATATACCTCCCCAATACTAGACAGAACACTCAAGTTCCCCAGCAATAGTTCGTCATATAGCTCCCCAATACTGGACAGAACACTCGAGTTCTCCAGCAATAGTTCGTCATATAGCTCCCCAATACTAGACAGAACACTCGAGTTCTCCAGCAATAGTTCGCCATATAACTCCCCAATACTGGACAGAACACTCGAGTTCTCCAGCAATAGTTCGCCATATAACTCCCCAATACTGGACAGAACACTCGAGTTCTCCAGCAATAGTTCGTCATATAACTCCCCAATACTAGACAGATCACTCAAGTTCTCCAGCAATAGTTCGTCATATAACTCCCCAATACTAGACAGATCACTCAAGTTTACCAGCAATAGTTCTCCATATAACTCCCCAATACTAGACAGAACACTCAAGTTCTCCAGCAATAGTTCGCCATATAACTCCCCAATACTGGACAGAACACTCGAGTTCTCCAGCAATAGTTCGTCATATAACTCCCCAATACTAGACAGATCACTCAAGTTCTCCAGCAATAGTTCGTCATATAACTCCCCAATACTAGACAGAACACTCAAGTTCTCCAGCAATAGTTCGCCATATAACTCCCCAATACTGGACAGAACACTCGAGTTCTCCAGCAATAGTTCGCCATATAACTCCCCAATACTGGACAGAACACTCGAGTTCTCCAGCAATAGTTCGTCATATAACTCCCCAATACTAGACAGATCACTCAAGTTCTCCAGCAATAGTTCGTCATATAACTCCCCAATACTAGACAGATCACTCAAGTTTACCAGCAATAGTTCTCCATATAACTCCCCAATACTAGACAGAACACTCAAGTTCTCCAGCAATAGTTCGCCATATAACTCCCCAATACTGGACAGAACACTCGAGTTCTCCAGCAATAGTTCTCCATATAACTCCCCAATACTGGACAGAACACCCGAGTTCTCCAGCAATAGTTCGCCATATAACTCCCCAATAATAGACAGAACACTCGAGTTCTCCAGCAATAGTTCTCCATATAGCTCCCCAATACTGGACAGAACACTCAAGTTTACCAGCAATAGTTCGCCATATAACTCCCCAATACTGGACAGAACACTCCAGTTCTCCAGCAATAGTTCTCCATATAACTCCCCAATACTAGACAGAACACTCAAGTTCTCCAGCAATAGTTCGTCATATAACTCCCCAATACTGGACAGAACACTCCAGTTCTCCAGCAATAGTTCGCCATATAACTCCCCAATACTGGACAGAACACTCCAGGTCTCCAGCAATAGTTCTCCATATAACTCCCCAATACTGGACAGAACACTCAAGTTCCCCAGCAATAGTTCGCCATATAACTCCCCAATACTGGACAGAAAACTCGAGTTCTCCAGCAATAGTTCGTCATATAACTCCCCAATACTGGACAGAACACTCGAGTTCTCCAGCAATAGTTCTCCATATAGCTCCCCAATACTAGACAGAACACTCAAGTTCCCCAGCAATAGTTCGCCATATAACTCCCCAATACTAGACAAAACACTCAAGTTCTCCAGCAATAGTTCGTCATATAGCTCCCCAAAACTGGACATAACACTCAAGTTCCCCAGCAATAGTTCGCCATATAACTCCCCAATACTAGACAGAACACTCAAGTTCCCCAGCAATAGTTCGCCATATACCTCCCCAATACTGGACAGAACACTCGAGTTCTCCAGCAATAGTTCGTCATATAACTCCCCAATACTAGACAGAACACTCGAGTTCTCCAGCAATAGTTCGCCATATACCTCCCCAATACTGGACAGAACACTCGAGTTCTCCAGCAATAGTTCGTCATATAACTCCCCAATACTAGACAGAACACTCGAGTTCTCCAGCAATAGTTCGCCATATAGCTCCCCAATACTAGACAGAACACTCGAGTTCTCCAGCAATAGTTCGTCATATAGCTTCCCAATACTGGACAGAACACTCCAGTTCTCCAGCAATAGTTCGCCATATAGCTCCCCAATACTGGACAGAACACTCGAGCTCTCCAGCAATAGTTCGCCATATAGCTCCCCAATACTGGACAGAACACTCCAGTTCTCCAGCAATAGTTCGCCATATACAATGTACCTCCCCAATACTGGACAGAACACTCGAGTTCTCCAGCAATAGTTTGTCATATAGCTCCCCTATACTGGACAGAACACTCCAGTTCTCCAGCAATAGTTCGCCATATAGCTCCCCAATACTGGACAGAACACCCGAGTTCTCCAGCAATAGTTCGCCATATAACTCCCCAATACTGGACAGAACACCCGAGTTCTCCAGCAATAGTTCGCCATATAACTCCCCAATACTGGACAGAACACCCGAGTTCTCCAGCAATAGTTCGCCATATAACTCCCCAATACTGGACAGAACACCCGAGTTCTCCAGCAATAGTTCGCCATATAGCTCCCCAATACTGGACAGAACACTCGAAGTCTCCAGCAATAGTTCGCCATATAACTCCCCAATACTGGACAGAACACCCGAGTTCTCCAGCAATAGTTCGCCATATAACTCCCCAATACTGGACAGAACACTCGAGTTCTCCAGCAATAGTTCGTCATATAACTCCCCAATACTAGACAGAACACTCGAGTTCTCCAGCAATAGTTCGCCATATAGCTCCCCAATACTAGACAGAACACTCGAGTTCTCCAGCAATAGTTCGTCATATAGCTTCCCAATACTGGACAGAACACTCCAGTTCTCCAACAATAGTTCGCCATATAGCTCCCCAATACTGGACAGAACACTCGAGCTCTCCAGCAATAGTTCGCCATATAGCTCCCCAATACTGGACAGAACACTCCAGTTCTCCAGCAATAGTTCGCCATATACAATGTACCTCCCCAATACTGGACAGAACACTCGAGTTCTCCAGCAATAGTTTGTCATATAGCTCCCCTATACTGGACAGAACACTCCAGTTCTCCAGCAATAGTTCGCCATATAGCTCCCCAATACTGGACAGAACAATCGAGCTCTCCAGCAATAGTTCGCCATATAGCTCCCCAATACTGGACAGAACACACGAGTTCTCCAGCAATAGTTCGCCATATAGTTCCCCAATACTGGACAGAACACTCGAGTTCTCCAGCAATAGTTCGTCATATAGCTCCCCAATACTGGGCAGAACACTCGAGTTCTCCAGCAATAGTTCGTCATATAGCTCCCCAATACTGGACAGAACACTCGAGTTCTCCAGCAATAGTTCGTCATATAGCTCCCCAATACTGGACAGAACACTCCAGTTCTCCAGCAATAGTTCGCCATATACCTCCCCAATACTGGACAGAACACTCGAGTTCTCCAGCAATAGTTCGCCATATAGCTCCCCAATACTGGACAGAACACTCGAGTTCTCCAGCAATAGTTCGTCATATAGCTCCCCAATACTGGACAGAACACTCGAGTTCTCCAGCAATAGTTCGCCATATAGCTCCCCAATACTGGACAGAACACTCGAGTTCTTCAGCAATAGTTCGTCATATAGCTCCCCAATACTGGACAGAACACTCGAGTTCTCCAGCAATAGTTCGCCATATAACTCCCCAATACTAGACGGAACACTCCAGGTCTCCAGCAATAGTTCGCTATATAACTCCCCAATACTAGACAGAACACTCGAGTTCTCCAGCAATAGTTCGTCATATAGCTCCCCAATACTGGACAGAACACTCGAGTTCTCCAGCAATAGTTCGCCATGTAGCTCCCCAATACTGGACAGAACACTCCAGGTCTCCAGCAATAGTTCGCCATATAACTCCCCAATACTGGACAGAACACTCCAGTTCTCCAGCAATAGTTCGCCATATAACTCCCCAATACTGGACAGAACACTCCAGTTCTCCAGCAATAGTTCGCCATATAGCTCCCCAATACTGGACAGAACACTCGAGTTCTCCAGCAATAGTTCGTCATATAGCTCCCCAATACTGGACAGAACACTCAAGTTCTCAAGCAATAGTTCGCCATATAACTCCCCAATACTGGACAGAACACTCGAGTTCCCCAGCAATTGTTCGCCATATAACTCCCAAATACTGGACAGAACACTCCAGGTCTCTAGCAATAGTTCGCCATATAACTCCCCAATACTAGACAGAACACTCAAGTTCCCCAGCAATAGTTCTCCATATAGCTCCCTAATACTGGACAGAACACTCGAGTTCTCCAGCAATAGTTCGTCATATAGCTCCCCAATACTAGACAGAACACTCAAGTTCCCCAGCAATAGTTCTCCATATAACTCCCCAATACTAGACAGAACACTCAAGTTCCCCAGCAATAGTTCGTCATATAGCTCCCCAATACTAGACAGAACACTCAAGTTCTCCAGCAATAGTTCGTCATATAGCTCCCCAATACTAGACAGAACACTCAAGTTCCCCAGCAATAGTTCGTCATATAGCTCCCCAATACTAGACAGAACACTCGAGTTCTCCAGCAATAGTTCGCCATATACCTCCCCAATACTAGACAGAACACTCAAGTTCCCCAGCAATAGTTCGTCATATAGCTCCCCAATACTGGACAGAACACTCGAGTTCTCCAGCAATAGTTCGTCATATAGCTCCCCAATACTAGACAGAACACTCGAGTTCTCCAGCAATAGTTCGCCATATAACTCCCCAATACTGGACAGAACACTCGAGTTCTCCAGCAATAGTTCGCCATATAACTCCCCAATACTGGACAGAACACTCGAGTTCTCCAGCAATAGTTCTCCATATAACTCCCCAATACTGGACAGAACACTCGAGTTCTCCAGCAATAGTTCTCCATATAGCTCCCCAATACTGGACAGAACACTCAAGTTTACCAGCAATAGTTCGCCATATAACTCCCCAATACTGGACAGAACACTCGAGTTCTCCAGCAATAGTTCTCCATATAACTCCCCAATACTAGACAGAACACTCCAGATCTCCAGCAATAGTTCTCCATATAACTCCCCAATACTGGACAGAACACTCAAGTTCCCCAGCAATAGTTCGCCATATAACTCCCCAATACTGGACAGAAAACTCGAGTTCTCCAGCAATAGTTCGTCATATAACTCCCCAATACTGGACAGAACACTCGAGTTCTCCAGCAATAGTTCTCCATATAGCTCCCCAATACTAGACAGAACACTCAAGTTCCCCAGCAATAGTTCGCCATATAACTCCCCAATACTAGACAAAACACTCAAGTTCTCCAGCAATAGTTCGTCATATAGCTCCCCAATACTGGACATAACACTCAAGTTCCCCAGCAATAGTTCGCCATATAACTCCCCAATACTAGACAGAACACTCAAGTTCCCCAGCAATAGTTCGCCATATACCTCCCCAATACTGGACAGAACACTCGAGTTCTCCAGCAATAGTTCGTCATATAGCTCCCCAATACTGGACAGAACACTCCAGTTCTCCAGCAATAGTTCGTCATATAACTCCCCAATACTGGACAGAACATTCAAGTTCTCCAGCAATAGTTCGTCATATAACTCCCTAATACTAGACAGAACACTCAAGTTCCCCAGCGATAGTTCTCCATATACCTCCCCAATACTGGACAGAACACTCGAGTTCTCCAGCAATAGTTCGTCATATAGCTCCCCAATACTGGACAGAACACTCGAGTTCTCCAGCAATAGTTCGCCATATAACTCCCCAATACTGGACAGAACACTCGAGTTCTCCAGCAATAGTTCGTCATATAACTCCCCAATACTAGACAGATCACTCAAGTTCTCCAGCAATAGTTCGTCATATAACTCCCCAATACTAGACAGATCACTCAAGTTTACCAGCAATAGTTCTCCATATAACTCCCCAATACTAGACAGAACACTCAAGTTCTCCAGCAATAGTTCGCCATATAACTCCCCAATACTGGACAGAACACTCGAGTTCTCCAGCAATAGTTCGTCATATAACTCCCCAATACTAGACAGATCACTCAAGTTCTCCAGCAATAGTTCGTCATATAACTCCCCAATACTGGACAGAACACTCAAGTTCTCCAGCAATAGTTCGCCATATAACTCCCCAATACTGGACAGAACACTCGAGTTCTCCAGCAATAGTTCGCCATATAACTCCCCAATACTGGACAGAACACTCGAGTTCTCCAGCAATAGTTCGTCATATAACTCCCCAATACTAGACAGAACACTCGAGTTCTCCAGCAATAGTTCGCCATATACCTCCCCAATACTGGACAGAACACTCGAGTTCTCCAGCAATAGTTCGTCATATAGCTCCCCAATACTGGACAGAACACTCGAGTTCTCCAGCAATAGTTCGCCATATAACTCCCCAATACTGGACAGAACACTCGAGTTCTCCAGCAATAGTTCGTCATATAACTCCCCAATACTAGACAGATCACTCAAGTTCTCCAGCAATAGTTCGTCATATAACTCCCCAATACTAGACAGATCACTCAAGTTTACCAGCAATAGTTCTCCATATACCTCCCCAATACTGGACAGAACACTCGAGTTCTCCAGCAATAGTTCGTCATATAGCTCCCCAATACTGGACAGAACACTCGAGTTCTCCAGCAATAGTTCGCCATATAACTCCCCAATACTGGACAGAACACTCGAGTTCTCCAGCAATAGTTCGTCATATAACTCCCCAATACTAGACAGATCACTCAAGTTCTCCAGCAATAGTTCGTCATATAACTCCCCAATACTAGACAGATCACTCAAGTTTACCAGCAATAGTTCTCCATATAACTCCCCAATACTAGACAGAACACTCAAGTTCTCCAGCAATAGTTCGCCATATAACTCCCCAATACTGGACAGAACACTCGAGTTCTCCAGCAATAGTTCGTCATATAACTCCCCAATACTAGACAGATCACTCAAGTTCTCCAGCAATAGTTCGTCATATAACTCCCCAATACTGGACAGAACACTCAAGTTCTCCAGCAATAGTTCGCCATATAACTCCCCAATACTGGACAGAACACTCGAGTTCTCCAGCAATAGTTCGCCATATAACTCCCCAATACTGGACAGAACACTCGAGTTCTCCAGCAATAGTTCGTCATATAACTCCCCAATACTAGACAGATCACTCAAGTTCTCCAGCAATAGTTCGTCATATAACTCCCCAATACTAGACAGATCACTCAAGTTTACCAGCAATAGTTCTCCATATAACTCCCCAATACTAGACAGAACACTCAAGTTCTCCAGCAATAGTTCGCCATATAACTCCCCAATACTGGACAGAACACTCGAGTTCTCCAGCAATAGTTCTCCATATAACTCCCCAATACTGGACAGAACACCCGAGTTCTCCAGCAATAGTTCGCCATATAACTCCCCAATAATAGACAGAACACTCGAGTTCTCCAGCAATAGTTCTCCATATAGCTCCCCAATACTGGACAGAACACTCAAGTTTACCAGCAATAGTTCGCCATATAACTCCCCAATACTGGACAGAACACTCCAGTTCTCCAGCAATAGTTCTCCATATAACTCCCCAATACTAGACAGAACACTCAAGTTCTCCAGCAATAGTTCGTCATATAACTCCCCAATACTGGACAGAACACTCCAGTTCTCCAGCAATAGTTCGCCATATAACTCCCCAATACTGGACAGAACACTCCAGGTCTCCAGCAATAGTTCTCCATATAACTCCCCAATACTGGACAGAACACTCAAGTTCCCCAGCAATAGTTCGCCATATAACTCCCCAATACTGGACAGAAAACTCGAGTTCTCCAGCAATAGTTCGTCATATAACTCCCCAATACTGGACAGAACACTCGAGTTCTCCAGCAATAGTTCTCCATATAGCTCCCCAATACTAGACAGAACACTCAAGTTCCCCAGCAATAGTTCGCCATATAACTCCCCAATACTAGACAAAACACTCAAGTTCTCCAGCAATAGTTCGTCATATAGCTCCCCAATACTGGACATAACACTCAAGTTCCCCAGCAATAGTTCGCCATATAACTCCCCAATACTAGACAGAACACTCAAGTTCCCCAGCAATAGTTCGCCATATACCTCCCCAATACTGGACAGAACACTCGAGTTCTCCAGCAATAGTTCGTCATATAACTCCCCAATACTAGACAGAACACTCGAGTTCTCCAGCAATAGTTCGCCATATACCTCCCCAATACTGGACAGAACACTCGAGTTCTCCAGCAATAGTTCGTCATATAACTCCCCAATACTAGACAGAACACTCGAGTTCTCCAGCAATAGTTCGCCATATAGCTCCCCAATACTAGACAGAACACTCGAGTTCTCCAGCAATAGTTCGTCATATAGCTTCCCAATACTGGACAGAACACTCCAGTTCTCCAGCAATAGTTCGCCATATAGCTCCCCAATACTGGACAGAACACTCCAGCTCTCCAGCAATAGTTCTCCATATAGCTCCCCAATACTGGACAGAACACTCCAGTTCTCCAGCAATAGTTCGCCATATACAATGTACCTCCCCAATACTGGACAGAACACTCGAGTTCTCCAGCAATAGTTTGTCATATAGCTCCCCTATACTGGACAGAACACTCCAGTTCTCCAGCAATAGTTCGCCATATAGCTCCCCAATACTGGACAGAACAATCGAGCTCTCCAGCAATAGTTCGCCATATAGCTCCCCAATACTGGACAGAACACACGAGTTCTCCAGCAATAGTTCGCCATATAGCTCCCCAATACTGGACAGAACACTCGAGTTCTCCAGCAATAGTTCGTCATATAGCTCCCCAATACTGGGCAGAACACTCGAGTTCTCCAGCAATAGTTCGTCATATAGCTCCCCAATACTGGACAGAACACTCTAGTTCTCCAGCAATAGTTCGTCATATAGCTCCCCAATACTGGACAGAACACTCCAGTTCTCCAGCAATAGTTCGCCATATACCTCCCCAATACTGGACAGAACACTCGAGTTCTCCAGCAATAGTTCGCCATATAGCTCCCCAATACTGGACAGAACACTCGAGTTCTCCAGCAATAGTTCGTCATATAGCTCCCCAATACTGGACAGAACACTCGAGTTCTCCAGCAATAGTTCGCCATATAGCTCCCCAATACTGGACAGAACACTCGAGTTCTTCAGCAATAGTTCGTCATATAGCTCCCCAATACTGGACAGAACACTCGAGTTCTCCAGCAATAGTTCGCCATATACCTCCCCAATACTGGACAGAACACCCGAGTTCTCCAGCAATAGTTCGCCATATAACTCCCCAATAATAGACAGAACACTCGAGTTCTCCAGCAATAGTTCTCCATATAGCTCCCCAATACTGGACAGAACACTCAAGTTTACCAGCAATAGTTCGCCATATAACTCCCCAATACTGGACAGAACACTCCAGTTCTCCAGCAATAGTTCTCCATATAACTCCCCAATACTAGACAGAACACTCAAGTTCTCCAGCAATAGTTCGTCATATAACTCCCCAATACTGGACAGAACACTCCAGTTCTCCAGCAATAGTTCGCCATATAACTCCCCAATACTGGACAGAACACTCCAGGTCTCCAGCAATAGTTCTCCATATAACTCCCCAATACTGGACAGAACACTCAAGTTCCCCAGCAATAGTTCGCCATATAACTCCCCAATACTGGACAGAAAACTCGAGTTCTCCAGCAATAGTTCGTCATATAACTCCCCAATACTGGACAGAACACTCGAGTTCTCCAGCAATAGTTCTCCATATAGCTCCCCAATACTAGACAGAACACTCAAGTTCCCCAGCAATAGTTCGCCATATAACTCCCCAATACTAGACAAAACACTCAAGTTCTCCAGCAATAGTTCGTCATATAGCTCCCCAATACTGGACATAACACTCAAGTTCCCCAGCAATAGTTCGCCATATAACTCCCCAATACTAGACAGAACACTCAAGTTCCCCAGCAATAGTTCGCCATATACCTCCCCAATACTGGACAGAACACTCGAGTTCTCCAGCAATAGTTCGTCATATAACTCCCCAATACTAGACAGAACACTCGAGTTCTCCAGCAATAGTTCGCCATATACCTCCCCAATACTGGACAGAACACTCGAGTTCTCCAGCAATAGTTCGTCATATAACTCCCCAATACTAGACAGAACACTCGAGTTCTCCAGCAATAGTTCGCCATATAGCTCCCCAATACTAGACAGAACACTCGAGTTCTCCAGCAATAGTTCGTCATATAGCTTCCCAATACTGGACAGAACACTCCAGTTCTCCAGCAATAGTTCGCCATATAGCTCCCCAATACTGGACAGAACACTCGAGCTCTCCAGCAATAGTTCGCCATATAGCTCCCCAATACTGGACAGAACACTCCAGTTCTCCAGCAATAGTTCGCCATATACAATGTACCTCCCCAATACTGGACAGAACACTCGAGTTCTCCAGCAATAGTTTGTCATATAGCTCCCCTATACTGGACAGAACACTCCAGTTCTCCAGCAATAGTTCGCCATATAGCTCCCCAATACTGGACAGAACACCCGAGTTCTCCAGCAATAGTTCGCCATATAACTCCCCAATACTGGACAGAACACCCGAGTTCTCCAGCAATAGTTCGCCATATAACTCCCCAATACTGGACAGAACACCCGAGTTCTCCAGCAATAGTTCGCCATATAACTCCCCAATACTGGACAGAACACCCGAGTTCTCCAGCAATAGTTCGCCATATAGCTCCCCAATACTGGACAGAACACTCGAAGTCTCCAGCAATAGTTCGCCATATAACTCCCCAATACTGGACAGAACACCCGAGTTCTCCAGCAATAGTTCGCCATATAACTCCCCAATACTGGACAGAACACTCGAGTTCTCCAGCAATAGTTCGTCATATAACTCCCCAATACTAGACAGAACACTCGAGTTCTCCAGCAATAGTTCGCCATATAGCTCCCCAATACTAGACAGAACACTCGAGTTCTCCAGCAATAGTTCGTCATATAGCTTCCCAATACTGGACAGAACACTCCAGTTCTCCAACAATAGTTCGCCATATAGCTCCCCAATACTGGACAGAACACTCGAGCTCTCCAGCAATAGTTCGCCATATAGCTCCCCAATACTGGACAGAACACTCCAGTTCTCCAGCAATAGTTCGCCATATACAATGTACCTCCCCAATACTGGACAGAACACTCGAGTTCTCCAGCAATAGTTTGTCATATAGCTCCCCTATACTGGACAGAACACTCCAGTTCTCCAGCAATAGTTCGCCATATAGCTCCCCAATACTGGACAGAACAATCGAGCTCTCCAGCAATAGTTCGCCATATAGCTCCCCAATACTGGACAGAACACACGAGTTCTCCAGCAATAGTTCGCCATATAGCTCCCCAATACTGGACAGAACACTCGAGTTCTCCAGCAATAGTTCGTCATATAGCTCCCCAATACTTGGCAGAACACTCGAGTTCTCCAGCAATAGTTCGTCATATAGCTCCCCAATACTGGACAGAACACTCGAGTTCTCCAGCAATAGTTCGTCATATAGCTCCCCAATACTGGACAGAACACTCCAGTTCTCCAGCAATAGTTCGCCATATACCTCCCCAATACTGGACAGAACACTCGAGTTCTCCAGCAATAGTTCGCCATATAGCTCCCCAATACTGGACAGAACACTCGAGTTCTCCAGCAATAGTTCGTCATATAGCTCCCCAATACTGGACAGAACACTCGAGTTCTCCAGCAATAGTTCGCCATATAGCTCCCCAATACTGGACAGAACACTCGAGTTCTTCAGCAATAGTTCGTCATATAGCTCCCCAATACTGGACAGAACACTCGAGTTCTCCAGCAATAGTTCGCCATATAACTCCCCAATACTAGACGGAACACTCCAGGTCTCCAGCAATAGTTCGCTATATAACTCCCCAATACTAGACAGAACACTCGAGTTCTCCAGCAATAGTTCGTCATATAGCTCCCCAATACTGGACAGAACACTCGAGTTCTCCAGCAATAGTTCGCCATGTAGCTCCCCAATACTGGACAGAACACTCCAGGTCTCCAGCAATAGTTCGCCATATAACTCCCCAATACTGGACAGAACACTCGAGTTCTCCAGCAATAGTTCGCCATATAACTCCCCAATACTGGACAGAACACTCCAGTTCTCCAGCAATAGTTCGCCATATAGCTCCCCAATACTGGACAGAACACTCGAGTTCTCCAGCAATAGTTCGTCATATAGCTCCCCAATACTGGACAGAACACTCAAGTTCTCAAGCAATAGTTCGCCATATAACTCCCCAATACTGGACAGAACACTCGAGTTCCCCAGCAATTGTTCGCCATATAACTCCCAAATACTGGACAGAACACTCCAGGTCTCTAGCAATAGTTCGCCATATAACTCCCCAATACTAGACAGAACACTCAAGTTCCCCAGCAATAGTTCTCCATATAGCTCCCTAATACTGGACAGAACACTCGAGTTCTCCAGCAATAGTTCGTCATATAGCTCCCCAATACTAGACAGAACACTCAAGTTCCCCAGCAATAGTTCTCCATATAACTCCCCAATACTAGACAGAACACTCAAGTTCCCCAGCAATAGTTCGTCATATAGCTCCCCAATACTAGACAGAACACTCAAGTTCTCCAGCAATAGTTCGTCATATAGCTCCCCAATACTAGACAGAACACTCAAGTTCCCCAGCAATAGTTCGTCATATAGCTCCCCAATACTAGACAGAACACTCGAGTTCTCCAGCAATAGTTCGCCATATACCTCCCCAATACTAGACAGAACACTCAAGTTCCCCAGCAATAGTTCGTCATATAGCTCCCCAATACTGGACAGAACACTCGAGTTCTCCAGCAATAGTTCGTCATATAGCTCCCCAATACTAGACAGAACACTCGAGTTCTCCAGCAATAGTTCGCCATATAACTCCCCAATACTGGACAGAACACTCGAGTTCTCCAGCAATAGTTCGCCATATAACTCCCCAATACTGGACAGAACACTCGAGTTCTCCAGCAATAGTTCTCCATATAACTCCCCAATACTGGACAGAACACTCGAGTTCTCCAGCAATAGTTCTCCATATAGCTCCCCAATACTGGACAGAACACTCAAGTTTACCAGCAATAGTTCGCCATATAACTCCCCAATACTGGACAGAACACTCGAGTTCTCCAGCAATAGTTCTCCATATAACTCCCCAATACTAGACAGAACACTCCAGGTCTCCAGCAATAGTTCTCCATATAACTCCCCAATACTGGACAGAACACTCAAGTTCCCCAGCAATAGTTCGCCATATAACTCCCCAATACTGGACAGAAAACTCGAGTTCTCCAGCAATAGTTCGCCATATAACTCCCCAATACTGGACAGAACACCCGAGTTCTCCAGCAATAGTTCGCCATATAGCTCCCCAATACTGGACAGAACACTCGAAGTCTCCAGCAATAGTTCGCCATATAACTCCCCAATACTGGACAGAACACCCGAGTTCTCCAGCAATAGTTCGCCATATAACTCCCCAATACTGGACAGAACACTCGAGTTCTCCAGCAATAGTTCGTCATATAACTCCCCAATACTAGACAGAACACTCGAGTTCTCCAGCAATAGTTCGCCATATAGCTCCCCAATACTAGACAGAACACTCGAGTTCTCCAGCAATAGTTCGTCATATAGCTTCCCAATACTGGACAGAACACTCCAGTTCTCCAACAATAGTTCGCCATATAGCTCCCCAATACTGGACAGAACACTCGAGCTCTCCAGCAATAGTTCGCCATATAGCTCCCCAATACTGGACAGAACACTCCAGTTCTCCAGCAATAGTTCGCCATATACAATGTACCTCCCCAATACTGGACAGAACACTCGAGTTCTCCAGCAATAGTTTGTCATATAGCTCCCCTATACTGGACAGAACACTCCAGTTCTCCAGCAATAGTTCGCCATATAGCTCCCCAATACTGGACAGAACAATCGAGCTCTCCAGCAATAGTTCGCCATATAGCTCCCCAATACTGGACAGAACACACGAGTTCTCCAGCAATAGTTCGCCATATAGCTCCCCAATACTGGACAGAACACTCGAGTTCTCCAGCAATAGTTCGTCATATAGCTCCCCAATACTGGGCAGAACACTCGAGTTCTCCAGCAATAGTTCGTCATATAGCTCCCCAATACTGGACAGAACACTCGAGTTCTCCAGCAATAGTTCGTCATATAGCTCCCCAATACTGGACAGAACACTCCAGTTCTCCAGCAATAGTTCGCCATATACCTCCCCAATACTGGACAGAACACTCGAGTTCTCCAGCAATAGTTCGCCATATAGCTCCCCAATACTGGACAGAACACTCGAGTTCTCCAGCAATAGTTCGTCATATAGCTCCCCAATACTGGACAGAACACTCGAGTTCTCCAGCAATAGTTCGCCATATAGCTCCCCAATACTGGACAGAACACTCGAGTTCTTCAGCAATAGTTCGTCATATAGCTCCCCAATACTGGACAGAACACTCGAGTTCTCCAGCAATAGTTCGCCATATAACTCCCCAATACTAGACGGAACACTCCAGGTCTCCAGCAATAGTTCGCTATATAACTCCCCAATACTAGACAGAACACTCGAGTTCTCCAGCAATAGTTCGTCATATAGCTCCCCAATACTGGACAGAACACTCGAGTTCTCCAGCAATAGTTCGCCATGTAGCTCCCCAATACTGGACAGAACACTCCAGGTCTCCAGCAATAGTTCGCCATATAACTCCCCAATACTGGACAGAACACTCCAGTTCTCCAGCAATAGTTCGCCATATAACTCCCCAATACTGGACAGAACACTCCAGTTCTCCAGCAATAGTTCGCCATATAGCTCCCCAATACTGGACAGAACACTCGAGTTCTCCAGCAATAGTTCGTCATATAGCTCCCCAATACTGGACAGAACACTCAAGTTCTCAAGCAATAGTTCGCCATATAACTCCCCAATACTGGACAGAACACTCGAGTTCCCCAGCAATTGTTCGCCATATAACTCCCAAATACTGGACAGAACACTCCAGGTCTCTAGCAATAGTTCGCCATATAACTCCCCAATACTAGACAGAACACTCAAGTTCCCCAGCAATAGTTCTCCATATAGCTCCCTAATACTGGACAGAACACTCGAGTTCTCCAGCAATAGTTCGTCATATAGCTCCCCAATACTAGACAGAACACTCAAGTTCCCCAGCAATAGTTCTCCATATAACTCCCCAATACTAGACAGAACACTCAAGTTCCCCAGCAATAGTTCGTCATATAGCTCCCCAATACTAGACAGAACACTCAAGTTCTCCAGCAATAGTTCGTCATATAGCTCCCCAATACTAGACAGAACACTCAAGTTCCCCAGCAATAGTTCGTCATATAGCTCCCCAATACTAGACAGAACACTCGAGTTCTCCAGCAATAGTTCGCCATATACCTCCCCAATACTAGACAGAACACTCAAGTTCCCCAGCAATAGTTCGTCATATAGCTCCCCAATACTGGACAGAACACTCGAGTTCTCCAGCAATAGTTCGTCATATAGCTCCCCAATACTAGACAGAACACTCGAGTTCTCCAGCAATAGTTCGCCATATAACTCCCCAATACTGGACAGAACACTCGAGTTCTCCAGCAATAGTTCGCCATATAACTCCCCAATACTGGACAGAACACTCGAGTTCTCCAGCAATAGTTCTCCATATAACTCCCCAATACTGGACAGAACACTCGAGTTCTCCAGCAATAGTTCTCCATATAGCTCCCCAATACTGGACAGAACACTCAAGTTTACCAGCAATAGTTCGCCATATAACTCCCCAATACTGGACAGAACACTCGAGTTCTCCAGCAATAGTTCTCCATATAACTCCCCAATACTAGACAGAACACTCCAGGTCTCCAGCAATAGTTCTCCATATAACTCCCCAATACTGGACAGAACACTCAAGTTCCCCAGCAATAGTTCGCCATATAACTCCCCAATACTGGACAGAAAACTCGAGTTCTCCAGCAATAGTTCGTCATATAACTCCCCAATACTGGACAGAACACTCGAGTTCTCCAGCAATAGTTCTCCATATAGCTCCCCAATACTAGACAGAACACTCAAGTTCCCCAGCAATAGTTCGCCATATAACTCCCCAATACTAGACAAAACACTCAAGTTCTCCAGCAATAGTTCGTCATATAGCTCCCCAATACTGGACATAACACTCAAGTTCCCCAGCAATAGTTCGCCATATAACTCCCCAATACTAGACAGAACACTCAAGTTCCCCAGCAATAGTTCGCCATATACCTCCCCAATACTGGACAGAACACTCGAGTTCTCCAGCAATAGTTCGTCATATAGCTCCCCAATACTGGACAGAACACTCCAGTTCTCCAGCAATAGTTCGTCATATAACTCCCCAATACTGGACAGAACATTCAAGTTCTCCAGCAATAGTTCGTCATATAACTCCCCAATACTAGACAGAACACTCAAGTTCCCCAGCGATAGTTCTCCATATACCTCCCCAATACTGGACAGAACACTCGAGTTCTCCAGCAATAGTTCGTCATATAGCTCCCCAATACTGGACAGAACACTCGAGTTCTCCAGCAATAGTTCGTCATATAACTCCCCAATACTGGACAGAACACTCGAGTTCTCCAGCAATAGTTCGTCATATACCTCCCCAATACTGGACAGAACACTCGAGTTCTCCAGCAATAGTTCGTCATATAGCTCCCCAATACTGGACAGAACACTCCAGTTCTCCAGCAATAGTTCGCCATATAGCTCCCCAATACTGGACAGAACACTCCAGTTCTCCAGCAATAGTTCGCCATATAACTCCCCAATACTGGACAGAACACTCCAGTTCTCCAGCAATAGTTCGTCATATAGCTCCACAATACTGGACAGAACACTCCAGTTCTCCAGCAATAGTTCGTCATATAGCTCCACAATACTGGACAGAACACTCGAGTTCTCCAGCAATAGTTCGCCATATAGCTCCCCAATACTGGACAGAACACTCCAGTTCTCCAGCAATAGTTCGCCATATAACTCCCCAATACTAGACAGAACACTCAAGTTCTCCAGCAATAGTTCGTCATATAACTCCCCAATACTGGACAAAACACTCGAGTTCTCCAGCAATAAGTCGCCATATAGCTCCCCAATACTGGACAGAACATTCGAGTTCTCCAGCAATAGTTCGCCATATAACTCCCCAATACTAGACAGAACACTCAAGTTCTCCAGCAATAGTTCGTCATATAACTCCCCAATACTGGACAAAACACTCGAGTTCTCCAGCAATAAGTCGCCATATAGCTCCCCAATACTGGACAGAACATTCGAGTTCTCCAGCAATAGTTCGTCATATAACTCCCCAATACTGGACAGAACATTCGAGTTCTCCAGCAATAGTTCGTCATATAACTCCCCAATACTGGACAGAACACTCGAGTTCTCCAGCAATAGTTCGTCATATGGCTCCCCAATACTGGACAGAACATTCGAGTTCTCCAGCAATAGTTCGTCATATAACTCCCCAATACTGGACAGAACACTCAAGTTCCCCAGCAATAGTTCGCCATATAACTCCCCAATACTGGACAGAAAACTCGAGTTCTCCAGCAATAGTTCGTCATATAACTCCCCAATACTGGACAGAACACTCGAGTTCTCCAGCAATAGTTCTCCATATAGCTCCCCAATACTAGACAGAACACTCAAGTTCCCCAGCAATAGTTCGCCATATAACTCCCCAATACTAGACAAAACACTCAAGTTCTCCAGCAATAGTTCGTCATATAGCTCCCCAATACTGGACATAACACTCAAGTTCCCCAGCAATAGTTCGCCATATAACTCCCCAATACTAGACAGAACACTCAAGTTCCCCAGCAATAGTTCGCCATATACCTCCCCAATACTGGACAGAACACTCGAGTTCTCCAGCAATAGTTCGTCATATAGCTCCCCAATACTGGACAGAACACTCCAGTTCTCCAGCAATAGTTCGTCATATAACTCCCCAATACTGGACAGAACATTCAAGTTCTCCAGCAATAGTTCGTCATATAACTCCCCAATACTAGACAGAACACTCAAGTTCCCCAGCGATAGTTCTCCATATACCTCCCCAATACTGGACAGAACACTCGAGTTCTCCAGCAATAGTTCGTCATATAGCTCCCCAATACTGGACAGAACACTCGAGTTCTCCAGCAATAGTTCGTCATATAACTCCCCAATACTGGACAGAACACTCGAGTTCTCCAGCAATAGTTCGTCATATACCTCCCCAATACTGGACAGAACACTCGAGTTCTCCAGCAATAGTTCGTCATATAGCTCCCCAATACTGGACAGAACACTCCAGTTCTCCAGCAATAGTTCGCCATATAGCTCCCCAATACTGGACAGAACACTCCAGTTCTCCAGCAATAGTTCGCCATATAACTCCCCAATACTGGACAGAACACTCCAGTTTTCCAGCAATAGTTCGTCATATAGCTCCACAATACTGGACAGAACACTCCAGTTCTCCAGCAATAGTTCGTCATATAGCTCCACAATACTGGACAGAACACTCGAGTTCTCCAGCAATAGTTCGCCATATAGCTCCACAATACTGGACAGAACACTCCAGTTCTCCAGCAATAGTTCGCCATATAACTCCCCAATACTGGACAGAACACTCAAGTTCTCCAGCAATAGTTCGTCATATAACTCCCCAATACTAGACAGAACACTCAAGTTCTCCAGCAATAGTTCGTCATATAACTCCCCAATACTGGACAAAACACTCGAGTTCTCCAGCAATAAGTCGCCATATAGCTCCCCAATACTGGACAGAACATTCGAGTTCTCCAGCAATAGTTCGCCATATAACTCCCCAATACTAGACAGAACACTCAAGTTCTCCAGCAATAGTTCGTCATATAACTCCCCAATACTGGACAAAACACTCGAGTTCTCCAGCAATAAGTCGCCATATAGCTCCCCAATACTGGACAGAACATTCGAGTTCTCCAGCAATAGTTCGTCATATAACTCCCCAATACTGGACAGAACATTCGAGTTCTCCAGCAATAGTTCGTCATATAACTCCCCAATACTGGACAGAACACTCGAGTTCTCCAGCAATAGTTCGCCATATAACTCCCCAAATCTGGACAGAACAATCGAGTTCTCCAGCAATAGTTCGTCATATAACTCCCCAATACTGGACAGAACATTCGAGTTCTCCAGCAATGGTTCGTCATATGGCTCCCCAATACTGGACAGAACACTCGAGTTCTCCAGCAATAGTTCGCCATATAACTCCCCAATACTGGACAGAACAATCGAGTTCTCCAGCAATAGTTCGCCATATAACTCCCCAATTCTGGACAAAACACTCCAGTTCTCCAGCAATAGTTCGCCATATACCTCCCCAATACTGGACAGAACACTCGAGTTCTCCAGCAATAGTTCGCCATATAGCTCCCCAATACTGGACAGAACACTCGAGTTCTCCAGCAATAGTTCGTCATATAGCTCCCCAATACTGGACAGAACACTCGAGTTCTCCAGCAATAGTTCGCCATATAGCTCCCCAATACTGGACAGAACACTCGAGTTCTCCAGCAATAGTTCGTCATATAGCTCCCCAATACTGGACAGAACACTCGAGTTCTCCAGCAATAGTTCGCCATATAACTCCCCAATACTGGACAGAACACTCGAGTTCTCCAGCAATAGTTCGCCATGTAGCTCCCCAATACTGGACAGAACACTCCAGGTCTCCAGCAATAGTTCGCCATATAACTCCCCAATACTGGACAGAACACTCCAGTTCTCCAGCAATAGTACGCCATATAACTCCCCAATACTGGACAGAACACTCCAGTTCTCCAGCAATAGTTCGCCATATAACTCCCCAATACTGGACAGAACACTCGAGTTCTCCAGCAATAGTTCGTCATATAGCTCCCCAATACTGGACAGAACACTCAAGTTCTCAAGCAATAGTTCGCCATATAACTCCCCAATACTGGACAGAACACTCGAGTTCCCCAGCAATAGTTCGCCATATAACTCCCAAATACTGGACAGAACACTCCAGTTCTCTAGCAATAGTTCGCCATATAACTCCCCAATACTAGACAGAACACTCAAGTTCCCCAGCAATAGTTCTCCATATAGCTCCCTAATACTGGACAGAACACTCGAGTTCTCCAGCAATAGTTCGTCATATAGCTCCCCAATACTAGACAGAACACTCAAGTTCCCCAGCAATAGTTCTCCATATAACTCCCCAATACTAGACAGAACACTCAAGTTCCCCAGCAATAGTTCGTCATATAGCTCCCCAATACTAGACAGAACACTCAAGTTCTCCAGCAATAGTTCGTCATATAGCTCCCCAATACTAGACAGAACACTCAAGTTCCCCAGCAATAGTTCGTCATATAGCTCCCCAATACTAGACAGAACACTCGAGTTCTCCAGCAATAGTTCGCCATATACCTCCCCAATACTAGACAGAACACTCAACATCCCCAGCAATAGTTCGTCATATAGCTCCCCAATACTGGACAAAACACTCGAGTTCTCCAGCAATAGTTCGTCATATAGCTCCCCAATACTAGACAGAACACTCGAGTTCACCAGCAATAGTTCGCCATATAACTCCCCAATACTGGACAGAACACTCCAGTTCTCCAGCAATAGTTCGCCATATAACTCCCCAATACTGGACAGAACACTCGAGTTCTCCAGCAATAGTTCGCCATATAACTCCCCAATACTAGACGGAACACTCCAGGTCTCCAGCAATAGTTCTCCATATAGCTCCCCAATACTGGACAGAACATTCGAGTTCTCCAGCAATAGTTCGTCATATAGCTCCCCAATACTGGACAGAACATTCGAGTTCTCCAGCAATAGTTCTCCATATAACTCCCCAATACTGGACAGAACACTCAAGTTCCCCAGCAATAGTTCGCCATATAACTCCCCAATACTGGACAGAAAACTCGAGTTCTCCAGCAATAGTTCGTCATATAACTCCCCAATACTGGACAGAACACTCCAGTTCTCCAGCAATAGTTCGTCATATAGCTCCCCAATACTGGACAGAACATTCGAGTTCTCCAGCAATAGTTCGTCATATAGCTCCCCAATACTGGACAGAACACTCCAGTTCTCCAGCAATAGTTCGCCATATAGCTCCCCAATACTGGACAGAACACTCGAGTTCTCCAGCAATAGTTCTCCATATAGCTCCCCAATACTAGACAGAACACTCAAGTTCCCCAGCAATAGTTCGCCATATAACTCCCCAATACTAGACAAAACACTCAAGTTCTCCAGCAATAGTTCGTCATATAGCTCCCCAATACTGGACATAACACTCAAGTTCCCCAGCAATAGTTCGCCATATAACTCCCCAATACTAGACAGAACACTCAAGTTCTCCAGCAATAGTTCGCCATATAACTCCCCAATACTGGACAGAACATTCGAGTTCCCCAGCAATAGTTCGTCATATAACTCCCCAATACTGGACAGAACACTCCAGGTCTCTAGCAATAGTTCGCCATATAACTCCCCAATACTAGACAGAACACTCAAATTCCCCAGCAATAGTTCTCCATATAGCTCACTAATACTGGACAGAACACTCGAGTTCTCAAGCAATAGTTAGCCATATAACTCCCCAATACTAGACAGATCACTCACGTTCCCCAGCAATAGTTCTCCATATAGCTCCCTAATACTGGACAGAACACTCCAGGTCTCCAGGAATGGTTCGTCATATAACTCCCCAATACTAGACAGAACACTCCAGTTCTCCAGCAATAGTTCGCCATATAACTCCCCAATACTAGACAGAACACTCAAGTTCTCCAGCAATAGTTCGCCATATAACTCCCCAATACTAGACAAAACACTCAAGTTCTCCAGCAATAGTTCTCCATATAACTCCCCAATACTGGACAGAACACCCGAGTTCTCCAGCAATAGTTCGCCATATAGCTCCCCAATACTGGACAGAACACTCAAGTTCTCCAGCAATAGTTCGCCATATAACTCCCCAATACTGGACAGAACACTCGAGTTCTCCAGCAATAGTTCGCCATATAGCTCCCCAATACTGGACAGAACACCCGAGTTCTCCAGCAATAGTTCGCCATATAACTCCCCAATACTGGACAGAACACCCGAGTTCTCCAGCAATAGTTCGCCATATAACTCCCCAATACTGGACAGAACACTCGAGTTCTCCAGCAATAGTTCGCCATATAACTCCCCAATACTGGACAGAACACCCGAGTTCTCCAGCAATAGTTCGCCATATAACTCCCCAATACTGGACAGAACACCCGAGTTCTCCAGCAATAGTTCGCCATATAACTCCCCAATACTGGACAGAACACCCGAGTTCTCCAGCAATAGTTCGCCATATAACTCCCCAATACTGGACAGAACACCCGAGTTCTCCAGCAATAGTTCGCCATATAGCTCCCCAATACTGGACAGAACACTCGAGTTCTCCAGCAATAGTTCGCCATATAACTCCCCAATACTGGACAGAACACCCGAGTTCTCCAGCAATAGTTCGCCATATAACTCCCCAATACTGGACAGAACACTCGAGTTCTCCAGCAATAGTTCGTCATATAACTCCCCAATACTAGACAGAACACTCGAGTTCTCCAGCAATAGTTCGCCATATAGCTCCCCAATACTAGACAGAACACTCGAGTTCTCCAGCAATAGTTCGTCATATAGCTTCCCAATACTGGACAGAACACTCCAGTTCTCCAGCAATAGTTCGCCATATAGCTCCCCAATACTGGACAGAACACTCGAGCTCTCCAGCAATAGTTCGCCATATAACTCCCCAATACTGGACAGAACACTCAAGTTCTCCAGCAATAGTTCGCCATATAACTCCCCAATACTGGACAGAACATTCGAGTTCCCCAGCAATAGTTCGTCATATAACTCCCCAATACTGGACAGAACACTCCAGGTCTCTAGCAATAGTTCGCCATATAACTCCCCAATACTAGACAGAACACTCAAATTCCCCAGCAATAGTTCTTCATATAGCTCACTAATACTGGACAGAACACTCGAGTTCTCCAGCAATAGTTAGCCATATAACTCCCCAATACTAGACAGATCACTCAAGTTCCCCAGCAATAGTTCTCCATATAGCTCCCTAATACTGGACAGAACACTCCAGGTCTCCAGGAATGGTTCGTCATATAACTCCCCAATACTAGACAGAACACTCCAGTTCTCCAGCAATAGTTCGCCATATAACTCCCCAATACTAGACAGAACACTCAAGTTCTCCAGCAATAGTTCGCCATATAACTCCCCAATACTAGACAAAACACTCAAGTTCTCCAGCAATAGTTCTCCATATAACTCCCCAATACTGGACAGAACACCCGAGTTCTCCAGCAATAGTTCGCCATATAGCTCCCCAATACTGGACAGAACACTCAAGTTCTCCAGCAATAGTTCGCCATATAACTCCCCAATACTGGACAGAACACTCGAGTTCTCCAGCAATAGTTCGCCATATAGCTCCCCATTCCTGGACAGAACACCCGAGTTCTCCAGCAATAGTTCGCCATATAACTCCCCAAAACTGGACAGAACACCCGAGTTCTCCAGCAATAGTTCGCCATATAACTCCCCAATACTGGACAGAACACTCGAGTTCTCCAGCAATAGTTCGCCATATAACTCCCCAATACTGGACAGAACACCCGAGTTCTCCAGCAATAGTTCGCCATATAACTCCCCAATACTGGACAGAACACCCGAGTTCTCCAGCAATAGTTCGCCATATAACTCCCCAATACTGGACAGAACACCCGAGTTCTCCAGCAATAGTTCGCCATATAACTCCCCAATACTGGACAGAACACCCGAGTTCTCCAGCAATAGTTCGCCATATAGCTCCCCAATACTGGACAGAACACTCGAGTTCTCCAGCAATAGTTCGCCATATAACTCCCCAATACTGGACAGAACACCCGAGTTCTCCAGCAATAGTTCGCCATATAACTCCCCAATACTGGACAGAACACTCGAGTTCTCCAGCAATAGTTCGTCATATAACTCCCCAATACTAGACAGAACACTCGAGTTCTCCAGCAATAGTTCGCCATATAGCTCCCCAATACTAGACAGAACACTCGAGTTCTCCAGCAATAGTTCGTCATATAGCTTCCCAATACTGGACAGAACACTCCAGTTCTCCAGCAATAGTTCGCCATATAGCTCCCCAATACTGGACAGAACACTCGAGCTCTCCAGCAATAGTTCGCCATATAGCTCCCCAATACCGGACTGAACACTCCAGTTCTCCAGCAATAGTTCGCCATATACAATGTACCTCCCCAATACTGGACAGAACACTCGAGTTCTCCAGCAATAGCTTGTCATATAGCTCCCCTATACTGGACAGAACACTCCAGTTCTCCAGCAATAGTTCGCCATATAGCTCCCCAATACTGGACAGAACAATCGAGCTCTCCAGCAATAGTTCGCCATATAGCTCCCCAATACTGGACAGAACACACGAGTTCTCCAGCAATAGTTCGCCATATAGCTCCCCAATACTGGACAGAACACTCGAGTTCTCCAGCAATAGTTCGTCATATAGCTCCCCAATACTGGGCAGAACACTCGAGTTCTCCAGCAATAGTTCGTCATATAGCTCCCCAATACTGGACAGAACACTCTAGTTCTCCAGCAATAGTTCGTCATATAGCTCCCCAATACTGGACAGAACACTCCAGTTCTCCAGCAATAGTTCGCCATATACCTCCCCAATACTGGACAGAACACTCGAGTTCTCCAGCAATAGTTCGCCATATAGCTCCCCAATACTGGACAGAACACTCGAGTTCTCCAGCAATAGTTCGTCATATAGCTCCCCAATACTGGACAGAACACTCGAGTTCTCCAGCAATAGTTCGCCATATAGCTCCCCAATACTGGACAGAACACTCGAGTTCTTCAGCAATAGTTCGTCATATAGCTCCCCAATACTAGACAGAACACTCAAGTTCCCCAGCAATAGTTCTCCATATAACTCCCCAATACTAGACAGAACACTCAAGTTCCCCAGCAATAGTTCGTCGTATAGCTCCCCAATACTAGACAGAACACTCAAGTTCTCCAGCAATAGTTCGTCATATAGCTCCCCAATACTAGACAGAACACTCAAGTTCCCCAGCAATAGTTCGTCATATAGCTCCCCAATACTAGACAGAACACTCAAGTTCTCCAGCAATAGTTCGCCATATACCTCCCCAATACTAGACAGAACACTCAAGTTCTCCAGCAATAGTTCGCCATATACCTCCCCAATACTAGACAGAACACTCAAGTTCCCCAGCAATAGTTCGTCATATAGCTCCCCAATACTGGACAGAACACTCGAGTTCTCCAGCAATAGTTCGTCATATAGCTCCCCAATACTAGACAGAACACTCGAGTTCTCCAGCAATAGTTCGCCATATAACTCCCCAATACTGGACAGAACACTCGAGTTCTCCAGCAATAGTTCGCCATGTAGCTCCCCAATACTGGACAGAACACTCCAGGTCTCCAGCAATAGTTCGCCATATAACTCCCCAATACTGGACAGAACACTCCAGTTCTCCAGCAATAGTTCGCCATATAACTCCCCAATACTGGACAGAACACTCCAGTTCTCCAGCAATAGTTCGCCATATAGCTCCCCAATACTGGACAGAACACTCGAGTTCTCCAGCAATAGTTCGTCATATAGCTCCCCAATACTGGACAGAACACTCAAGTTCTCAAGCAATAGTTCGCCATATAACTCCCCAATACTGGACAGAACACTCGAGTTCCCCAGCAATAGTTCGCCATATAACTCCCAAATACTGGACAGAACACTCCAGGTCTCTAGCAATAGTTCGCCATATAACTCCCCAATACTAGACAGAACACTCAACTTCCCCAGCAATAGTTCTCCATATAGCTCCCTAATACTGGACAGAACACTCGAGTTCTCCAGCAATAGTTCGTCATATAGCTCCCCAATACTAGACAGAACACTCAAGTTCCCCAGCAATAGTTCTCCATATAACTCCCCAATACTAGACAGAACACTCAAGTTCCCCAGCAATAGTTCGTCGTATAGCTCCCCAATACTAGACAGAACACTCAAGTTCTCCAGCAATAGTTCGTCATATAGCTCCCCAATACTAGACAGAACACTCAAGTTCCCCAGCAATAGTTCGTCATATAGCTCCCCAATACTAGACAGAACACTCGAGTTCTCCAGCAATAGTTCGCCATATAACTCCCCAATACTAGACAGAACACTCAAGTTCCCCAGCAATAGTTCGTCATATAGCTCCCCAATACTGGACAGAACACTCGAGTTCTCCAGCAATAGTTCGTCATATAGCTCCCCAATACTAGACAGAACACTCGAGTTCTCCAGCAATAGTTCGCCATATAACTCCCCAATACTGGACAGAACACTCGAGTTCTCCAGCAATAGTTCGCCATATAACTCCCCAATACTGGACAGAACACTCGAGTTCTCCAGCAATAGTTCGTCATATAACTCCCCAATACTAGACAGATCACTCAAGTTCTCCAGCAATAGTTCGTCATATAACTCCCCAATACTAGACAGATCACTCAAGTTTACCAGCAATAGTTCTCCATATAACTCCCCAATACTAGACAGAACACTCAAGTTCTCCAGCAATAGTTCGCCATATAACTCCCCAATACTGGACAGAACACTCGAGTTCTCCAGCAATAGTTCGTCATATAGCTCCCCAATACTAGACAGATCACTCAAGTTCTCCAGCAATAGTTCGTCATATAACTCCCCAATACTAGACAGATCACTCAAGTTTACCAGCAATAGTTCTCCATATAACTCCCCAATACTAGACAGAACACTCAAGTTCTCCAGCAATAGTTCGCCATATAACTCCCCAATACTGGACAGAACACTCGAGTTCTCCAGCAATAGTTCGTCATATAGCTCCCCAATACTAGACAGAACACTCGAGTTCTCCAGCAATAGTTCGCCATATAACTCCCCAATACTGGACAGAACACTCGAGTTCTCCAGCAATAGTTCGTCATATAACTCCCCAATACTAGACAGATCACTCAAGTTCTCCAGCAATAGTTCGTCATATAACTCCCCAATACTAGACAGATCACTCAAGTTTACCAGCAATAGTTCTCCATATAACTCCCCAATACTAGACAGAACACTCAAGTTCTCCAGCAATAGTTCGTCATATAGCTCCCCAATACTGGACAGAACACTCAAGTTTACCAGCAATAGTTCGCCATATAACTCCCCAATACTGGACAGAACACTCGAGTTCTCCAGCAATAGTTCTCCATATAGCTCCCCAATACTGGACAGAACACTCAAGTTTACCAGCAATAGTTCGCCATATAACTCCCCAATACTGGACAGAACACTCAAGTTCTCCAGCAATAGTTCTCCATATAACTCCCCAATACTAGACAGAACACTCCAAGTCTCCAGCAATAGTTCTCCATATAACTCCCCAATACTGGACAGAACACTCAAGTTCCCCAGCAATAGTTCGCCATATAACTCCCCAATACTGGACAGAACACTCTAGTTCTCCAGCAATAGTTCGTCATATAGCTCCCCAATACTGGACAGAACACTCCAGTTCTCCAGCAATAGTTCGCCATATACCTCCCCAATACTGGACAGAACACTCGAGTTCTCCAGCAATAGTTCGCCATATAGCTCCCCAATACTGGACAGAACACTCGAGTTCTCCAGCAATAGTTCGTCATATAGCTCCCCAATACTGGACAGAACACTCGAGTTCTCCAGCAATAGTTCGCCATATAGCTCCCCAATACTGGACAGAACACTCGAGTTCTTCAGCAATAGTTCGTCATATAGCTCCCCAATACTGGACAGAACACTCGAGTTCTCCAGCAATAGTTCGCCATATAACTCCCCAATACTGGACAGAACACTCGAGTTCTCCAGCAATAGTTCGCCATGTAGCTCCCCAATACTGGACAGAACACTCCAGGTCTCCAGCAATAGTTCGCCATATAACTCCCCAATACTGGACAGAACACTCCAGTTCTCCAGCAATAGTTCGCCATATAACTCCCCAATACTGGACAGAACACTCCAGTTCTCCAGCAATAGTTCGCCATATAGCTCCCCAATACTGGACAGAACACTCGAGTTCTCCAGCAATAGTTCGTCATATAGCTCCCCAATACTGGACAGAACACTCAAGTTCTCAAGCAATAGTTCGCCATATAACTCCCCAATACTGGACAGAACACTCGAGTTCCCCAGCAATAGTTCGCCATATAACTCCCAAATACTGGACAGAACACTCCAGGTCTCTAGCAATAGTTCGCCATATAACTCCCCAATACTAGACAGAACACTCAACTTCCCCAGCAATAGTTCTCCATATAGCTCCCTAATACTGGACAGAACACTCGAGTTCTCCAGCAATAGTTCGTCATATAGCTCCCCAATACTAGACAGAACACTCAAGTTCCCCAGCAATAGTTCTCCATATAACTCCCCAATACTAGACAGAACACTCAAGTTCCCCAGCAATAGTTCGTCGTATAGCTCCCCAATACTAGACAGAACACTCAAGTTCTCCAGCAATAGTTCGTCATATAGCTCCCCAATACTAGACAGAACACTCAAGTTCCCCAGCAATAGTTCGTCATATAGCTCCCCAATACTAGACAGAACACTCGAGTTCTCCAGCAATAGTTCGCCATATACCTCCCCAATACTAGACAGAACACTCAAGTTCCCCAGCAATAGTTCGTCATATAGCTCCCCAATACTGGACAGAACACTCGAGTTCTCCAGCAATAGTTCGTCATATAGCTCCCCAATACTAGACAGAACACTCGAGTTCTCCAGCAATAGTTCGCCATATAACTCCCCAATACTGGACAGAACACTCGAGTTCTCCAGCAATAGTTCGCCATATAACTCCCCAATACTGGACAGAACACTCGAGTTCTCCAGCAATAGTTCGTCATATAACTCCCCAATACTAGACAGATCACTCAAGTTCTCCAGCAATAGTTCGTCATATAACTCCCCAATACTAGACAGATCACTCAAGTTTACCAGCAATAGTTCTCCATATAACTCCCCAATACTAGACAGAACACTCAAGTTCTCCAGCAATAGTTCGCCATATAACTCCCCAATACTGGACAGAACACTCGAGTTCTCCAGCAATAGTTCGTCATATAGCTCCCCAATACTAGACAGATCACTCAAGTTCTCCAGCAATAGTTCGTCATATAACTCCCCAATACTAGACAGATCACTCAAGTTTACCAGCAATAGTTCTCCATATAACTCCCCAATACTAGACAGAACACTCAAGTTCTCCAGCAATAGTTCGCCATATAACTCCCCAATACTGGACAGAACACTCGAGTTCTCCAGCAATAGTTCGTCATATAGCTCCCCAATACTAGACAGAACACTCGAGTTCTCCAGCAATAGTTCGCCATATAACTCCCCAATACTGGACAGAACACTCGAGTTCTCCAGCAATAGTTCGTCATATAACTCCCCAATACTAGACAGATCACTCAAGTTCTCCAGCAATAGTTCGTCATATAACTCCCCAATACTAGACAGATCACTCAAGTTTACCAGCAATAGTTCTCCATATAACTCCCCAATACTAGACAGAACACTCAAGTTCTCCAGCAATAGTTCGTCATATAGCTCCCCAATACTGGACAGAACACTCAAGTTTACCAGCAATAGTTCGCCATATAACTCCCCAATACTGGACAGAACACTCGAGTTCTCCAGCAATAGTTCTCCATATAGCTCCCCAATACTGGACAGAACACTCAAGTTTACCAGCAATAGTTCGCCATATAACTCCCCAATACTGGACAGAACACTCAAGTTCTCCAGCAATAGTTCTCCATATAACTCCCCAATACTAGACAGAACACTCCAAGTCTCCAGCAATAGTTCTCCATATAACTCCCCAATACTGGACAGAACACTCAAGTTCCCCAGCAATAGTTCGCCATATAACTCCCCAATACTGGACAGAAAACTCGAGTTCTCCAGCAATAGTTCGTCATATAACTCCCCAATACTGGACAGAACACTCGAGTTCTCCAGCAATAGTTCTCCATATAGCTCCCCAATACTAGACAGAACACTCAAGTTCCCCAGCAATAGTTCGCCATATAACTCCCCAATACTAGACAAAACACTCAAGTTCTCCAGCAATAGTTCGTCATATAGCTCCCCAATACTGGACATAACACTCAAGTTCCCCAGCAATAGTTCGCCATATAACTCCCCAATACTAGACAGAACACTCAAGTTCCCCAGCAATAGTTCGCCATATACCTCCCCAATACTGGACAGAACACTCGAGTTCTCCAGCAATAGTTCGTCATATAGCTCCCCAATACTGGACAGAACACTCCAGTTCTCCAGCAATAGTTCGTCATATAACTCCCCAATACTGGACAGAACATTCAAGTTCTCCAGCAATAGTTCGTCATATAACTCCCCAATACTGGACAGAACACTCAAGTTCCCCAGCGATAGTTCTCCATATACCTCCCCAATACTGGACAGAACACTCGAGTTCTCCAGCAATAGTTCGTCATATAGCTCCCCAATACTGGACAGAACACTCGAGTTCTCCAGCAATAGTTCGTCATATAACTCCCCAATACTGGACAGAACACTCGAGTTCTCCAGCAATAGTTCGTCATATACCTCCCCAATACTGGACAGAACACTCGAGTTCTCCAGCAATAGTTCGTCATATAGCTCCCCAATACTGGACAGAACACTCCAGTTCTCCAGCAATAGTTCGCCATATAGCTCCCCAATACTGGACAGAACACTCCAGTTCTCCAGCAATAGTTCGCCATATAACTCCCCAATACTGGACAGAACACTCCAGTTCTCCAGCAATAGTTCGTCATATAGCTCCACAATACTGGACAGAACACTCGAGTTCTCCAGCAATAGTTCGTCATATAGCTCCACAATACTGGACAGAACACTCGAGTTCTCCAGCAATAGTTCGCCATATAGCTCCCCAATACTGGACAGAACACTCCAGTTCTCCAGCAATAGTTCGCCATATAACTCCCCAATACTAGACAGAACACTCAAGTTCTCCAGCAATAGTTCGTCATATAACTCCCCAATACTGGACAAAACACTCGAGTTCTCCAGCAATAAGTCGCCATATAGCTCCCCAATACTGGACAGAACATTCGAGTTCTCCAGCAATAGTTCGCCATATAACTCCCCAATACTAGACAGAACACTCAAGTTCTCCAGCAATAGTTCGTCATATAACTCCCCAATACTGGGCAAAACACTCGAGTTCTCCAGCAATAAGTCGCCATATAGCTCCCCAATACTGGACAGAACATTCGAGTTCTCCAGCAATAGTTCGTCATATAACTCCCCAATACTGGACAGAACATTCGAGTTCTCCAGCAATAGTTCGTCATATAACTCCCCAATACTGGACAGAACACTCGAGTTCTCCAGCAATAGTTCGTCATATGGCTCCCCAATACTGGACAGAACATTCGAGTTCTCCAGCAATAGTTCGTCATATAACTCCCCAATACTGGACAGAACACTCAAGATACCCCAGCAATAGTTCGCCATATAACTCCCCAATACTGGACAGAAAACTCGAGTTCTCCAGCAATAGTTCGTCATATAACTCCCCAATACTGGACAGAACACTCGAGTTCTCCAGCAATAGTTCTCCATATAACTCCCCAATACTGGACAGAACACTCCAGTTCTCCAGCAATAGTTCGCCATATAACTCCCCAATACTGGACAGAACACTCGAGTTCTCCAGCAATAGTTCGTCATATAACTCCCCAATACTAGACAGAACACTCAAGTTCCCCAGCGATAGTTCGCCATATAACTCCCCAATACTAGACAAAACACTCAAGTTCTCCAGCAATAGTTCGTCATATAGCTCCCCAATACTGGACATAACACTCAAGTTCCCCAGCAATAGTTCGCCATATAACTCCCCAATACTAGACAGAACACTCAAGTTCCCCAGCAATAGTTCGCCATATACCTCCCCAATACTGGACAGAACACTCGAGTTCTCCAGCAATAGTTCGTCATATAGCTCCCCAATACTGGACAGAACACTCCAGTTCTCCAGCAATAGTTCGTCATATAACTCCCCAATACTGGACAGAACATTCAAGTTCTCCAGCAATAGTTCGTCATATAACTCCCCAATACTAGACAGAACACTCAAGTTCCCCAGCGATAGTTCTCCATATACCTCCCCAATACTGGACAGAACACTCGAGTTCTCCAGCAATAGTTCGTCATATAGCTCCCCAATACTGGACAGAACACTCGAGTTCTCCAGCAATAGTTCGTCATATAACTCCCCAATACTGGACAGAACACTCGAGTTTTCCAGCAATAGTTCGTCATATACCTCCCCAATACTGGACAGAACACTCGAGTTCTCCAGCAATAGTTCGTCATATAGCTCCCCAATACTGGACAGAACACTCCAGTTCTCCAGCAATAGTTCGCCATATAGCTCCCCAATACTGGACAGAACACTCCAGTTCTCCAGCAATAGTTCGCCATATAACTCCCCAATACTGGACAGAACACTCCAGTTCTCCAGCAATAGTTCGTCATATAGCTCCACAATACTGGACAGAACACTCCAGTTCTCCAGCAATAGTTCGTCATATAGCTCCACAATACTGGACAGAACACTCGAGTTCTCCAGCAATAGTTCGCCATATAACTCCCCAATACTAGACAGAACACTCAAGTTCTCCAGCAATAGTTCGTCATATAACTCCCCAATACTGGACAAAACACTCGAGTTCTCCAGCAATAAGTCGCCATATAGCTCCCCAATACTGGACAGAACATTCGAGTTCTCCAGCAATAGTTCGCCATATAACTCCCCAATACTAGACAGAACACTCAAGTTCTCCAGCAATAGTTCGTCATATAACTCCCCAATACTGGACAAAACACTCGAGTTCTCCAGCAATAAGTCGCCATATAGCTCCCCAATACTGGACAGAACACTCCAGTTCTCCAGCAATAGTTCGTCATATAACTCCCCAATACTGGACAGAACATTCAAGTTCTCCAGCAATAGTTCGTCATATAACTCCCCAATACTAGACAGAACACTCAAGTTCCCCAGCGATAGTTCTCCATATACCTCCCCAATACTGGACAGAACACTCGAGTTCTCCAGCAATAGTTCGTCATATAGCTCCCCAATACTGGACAGAACACTCGAGTTCTCCAGCAATAGTTCGTCATATAACTCCCCAATACTGGACAGAACACTCGAGTTTTCCAGCAATAGTTCGTCATATACCTCCCCAATACTGGACAGAACACTCGAGTTCTCCAGCAATAGTTCGTCATATAGCTCCCCAATACTGGACAGAACACTCGAGTTCTCCAGCAATAGTTCGTCATATAACTCCCCAATACTGGACAGAACACTCGAGTTTTCCAGCAATAGTTCGTCATATACCTCCCCAATACTGGACAGAACACTCGAGTTCTCCAGCAATAGTTCGTCATATAGCTCCCCAATACTGGACAGAACACTCCAGTTCTCCAGCAATAGTTCGCCATATAGCTCCCCAATACTGGACAGAACACTCCAGTTCTCCAGCAATAGTTCGCCATATAACTCCCCAATACTGGACAGAACACTTCAGTTCTCCAGCAATAGTTCGTCATATAGCTCCACAATACTGGACAGAACACTCCAGTTCTCCAGCAATAGTTCGTCATATAGCTCCACAATACTGGACAGAACACTCGAGTTCTCCAGCAATAGTTCGCCATATAACTCCCCAATACTAGACAGAACACTCAAGTTCTCCAGCAATAGTTCGTCATATAACTCCCCAATACTGGACAAAACACTCGAGTTCTCCAGCAATAAGTCGCCATATAGCTCCCCAATACTGGACAGAACATTCGAGTTCTCCAGCAATAGTTCGCCATATAACTCCCCAATACTAGACAGAACACTCAAGTTCTCCAGCAATAGTTCGTCATATAACTCCCCAATACTGGACAAAACACTCGAGTTCTCCAGCAATAAGTCGCCATATAGCTCCCCAATACTGGACAGAACACTCCAGTTCTCCAGCAATAGTTCGTCATATAACTCCCCAATACTGGACAGAACATTCAAGTTCTCCAGCAATAGTTCGTCATATAACTCCCCAATACTAGACAGAACACTCAAGTTCCCCAGCGATAGTTCTCCATATACCTCCCCAATACTGGACAGAACACTCGAGTTCTCCAGCAATAGTTCGTCATATAGCTCCCCAATACTGGACAGAACACTCGAGTTTTCCAGCAATAGTTCGTCATATACCTCCCCAATACTGGACAGAACACTCGAGTTCTCCAGCAATAGTTCGTCATATAGCTCCCCAATACTGGACAGAACACTCCAGTTCTCCAGCAATAGTTCGCCATATAGCTCCCCAATACTGGACAGAACACTCCAGTTCTCCAGCAATAGTTCGCCATATAACTCCCCAATACTGGACAGAACACTCCAGTTCTCCAGCAATAGTTCGTCATATAGCTCCACAATACTGGACAGAACACTCCAGTTCTCCAGCAATAGTTCGTCATATAGCTCCACAATACTGGACAGAACACTCGAGTTCTCCAGCAATAGTTCGCCATATAGCTCCCCAATACTGGACAGAACACTCGAGTTCTCCAGCAATAGTTCGTCATATAGCTCCACAATACTGGACAGAACACTCCAGTTCTCCAGCAATAGTTCGCCATATAACTCCCCAATACTAGACAGAACACTCAAGTTCTCCAGCAATAGTTCGTCATATAACTCCCCAATACTGGACAAAACACTCGAGTTCTCCAGCAATAAGTCGCCATATAGCTCCCCAATACTGGACAGAACATTCGAGTTCTCCAGCAATAGTTCGCCATATAACTCCCCAATACTAGACAGAACACTCAAGTTCTCCAGCAATAGTTCGTCATATAACTCCCCAATACTGGACAAAACACTCGAGTTCTCCAGCAATAAGTCGCCATATAGCTCCCCAATACTGGACAGAACATTCGAGTTCTCCAGCAATAGTTCGTCATATAACTCCCAGATTACTGGACAGAACATTCGAGTTCTCCAGCAATAGTTCGTCATATAACTCCCCAATACTGGACAGAACACTCGAGTTCTCCAGCAATAGTTCGTCATATGGCTCCCCAATACTGGACAGAACATTCGAGTTCTCCAGCAATAGTTCGTCATATAACTCCCCAATACTGGACAGAACAATCGAGTTCTCCAGCAATAGTTCGCCATATAACTCCCCAATACTGGACAGAACATTCGAGTTCTCCAGCAATAGTTCGTCATATAACTCCCCAATACTGGACAGAACATTCGAGTTCTCCAGCAATAGTTCGTCATATAACTACCCAATACTGGACAGAACACTCGAGTTCTCCAGCAATAGTTCGTCATATAACTCCCCAATACTGGACAGAACACTCGAGTTCTCCAGCAATAGTTCGTCATATAACTCCCCAATACTGGACAGAACACTCGAGTTCTCCAGCAATAGTTCGTCATATAGCTCCCCAATACTGGACAGAACACTCCAGTTCTCCAGCAATAGTTCGCCATATAGCTCCCCAATACTGGACAGAACACTCCAGTTCTCCAGCAATAGTTCGCCATATAACTCCCCAATACTGGACAGAACACTCCAGTTCTCCAGCAATAGTTCGTCATATAGCTCCACAATACTGGACAGAACACTCCAGTTCTCCAGCAATAGTTCGTCATATAGCTCCACAATACTGGACAGAACACTCGAGTTCTCCAGCAATAGTTCGCCATATAGCTCCCCAATACTGGACAGAACACTCGAGTTCTCCAGCAATAGTTCGTCATATAGCTCCACAATACTGGACAGAACACTCCAGTTCTCCAGCAATAGTTCGCCATATAACTCCCCAATACTAGACAGAACACTCAAGTTCTCCAGCAATAGTTCGTCATATAACTCCCCAATACTGGACAAAACACTCGAGTTCTCCAGCAATAAGTCGCCATATAGCTCCCCAATACTGGACAGAACATTCGAGTTCTCCAGCAATAGTTCGCCATATAACTCCCCAATACTAGACAGAACACTCAAGTTCTCCAGCAATAGTTCGTCATATAACTCCCCAATACTGGACAAAACACTCGAGTTCTCCAGCAATAAGTCGCCATATAGCTCCCCAATACTGGACAGAACATTCGAGTTCTCCAGCAATAGTTCGTCATATAACTCCCCAATACTGGACAGAACATTCGAGTTCTCCAGCAATAGTTCGTCATATAACTCCCCAATACTGGACAGAACACTCCAGTTCTCCAGCAATAGTTCGTCATATGGCTCCCCAATACTGGACAGAACATTCGAGTTCTCCAGCAATAGTTCGTCATATAACTCCCCAATACTGGACAGAACAATCGAGTTCTCCAGCAATAGTTCGCCATATAACTCCCCAATACTGGACAGAACACTCCAGTTCTCCAGCAATAGTTCGTCATATAGCTCCCCAATACTGGACAGAACACTCGAGTTCTCCAGCAATAGTTCGTCATATAGCTCCCCAATACTGGACAGAACATTCGAGTTCTCCAGCAATAGTTCGTCATATAACTCCCCAATACTGGACAGAACATTCGAGTTCTCCAGCAATAGTTCGTCATATAACTCCCCAATACTGGACAGAACACTCGAGTTCTCCAGCAATAGTTCGCCATATAACTCCCCAATACTGGACAGAACAATCGAGTTCTCCAGCAATAGTTCGTCATATAACTCCCCAATACTGGACAGAACATTCGAGTTCTCCAGCAATAGTTCGTCATATGGCTCCCCAATACTGGACAGAACACTCGAGTTCTCCAGCAATAGTTCGCCATATAACTCCCCAATACTGGACAGAACAATCGAGTTCTCCAGCAATAGTTCGCCATATAACTCCCCAATACTGGACAAAACACTCAAGTTCTCCAGCAATAGTTCGCCATATAGCTCCCCAATACTGGACAGAACATTCGAGTTCTCCAGCAATAGTTCGCCATATAACTCCCCAATACTGGACAGAACAATCGAGTTCTCCAGCAATAGTTCGTCATATAACTCCCCAATACTGGACAGAACATTCGAGTTCTCCAGCAATAGTTCGTCATATGGCTCCCCATTACTGGACAGAACAATCGAGTTCTCCAGCAACAGTTCGCCATATAACTCCCCAATACTGGACAGAATACCCGAGTTCTTCAGCAATAGTTCGCCATATAGCTCCCCAATACTGGACAGAACACTCTAGTTCTCCAGCAATAGTTCGCCATATAACTCCCCAATACTGGACAGAACAATCGAGTTCTCCAGCAATAGTTCGTCATATAACTCCCCAATACTGGACAGAACACTCCAGTTCTCCAGCAATAGTTCGTCATATAGCTCCCCAATACTGGACAGAACATTCGAGTTCTCCAGCAATAGTTCGTCATATAGCTCCCCAATACTGGACAGAACACTCGAGTTCTCCAGCAATAGTTCGCCATATAACTCCCCAATACTGGACAGAACACTCCAGTTCTCCAGCAATAGTTCGTCATATAACTCCCCAATACTGGACAGAACATTCGAGTTCTCCAGCAATAGTTCGCCATATAACTCCCCAATACTGGACAGAACACTCCAGTTCTCCAGCAATAGTTCGTCATATAACTCCCCAATACTGGACAGAACATTCGAGTTCTCCAGCAATAGTTCGTCATATAACTCCCCAATACTGGACAGAACACTCCAGTTCTCCAGCAATAGTTCGTCATATAACTCCCCAATACTGGACAGAACAATCGAGTTCTCCAGCAATAGTTCGCCATATAACTCCCCAATACTGGACAGAACACTCCAGTTCTCCAGCAATAGTTCGTCATATAACTCCCCAATACTGGACAGAACATTCGAGTTCTCCAGCAATAGTTCGCCGTATAGCTCCCCAATACTGGACAAAACACTCGAGTTCTCCTGCAACGCCTAGGAGTTGTCAAACCCTCAATAAATATTCATAATGAAGCGTAGGAACTAATCGACTTTGATATATACATATATATGTGTGTGTGTGAAGCTAACTACAAACCAATATCACTGTCTAATTACCCGCAAGGAGGCGCTGCTCATCCAAGCGATTCTATCTTGTAACGTGGAAGATTCTCGACAACTATAGAAACGGACGCAGACCGCCCGACGGATTATTAAGGTTCAGAACGATGAACAACACATACAGAATTGATACTGAAGAAAAAAATTGATAATGCTTGATATCCAAAGACGTTGTCTGATATATTTAAGCTGATTTCGTCACACGACGCCATTTTGTGTGATAACGCGTGGGTTAGACAGGTTCGAGGTAAACAATCATTCCCTTAACAGGAAAGAAATATCAAACGCGTTTACACACTTTCAGAATCTAATTTTCCAGGAGTTTGCTAATTTCAGCATATTTTTCCGGGAGTTTCTACATGTATGAGACTGGAGAGTATCAACACCGACACTTATCGGGAAATCGGCTAATCAATTGTAATACACGATTCCTAACTCGGTTTCCCTCAACACGCCGAGTCAGGCTTGTCAAGACAAACGGGAAAGAAAATAGATATCTCGACGACCTGGCATTCACAAATGTTGTCACAAGATTGACAGAATGACGAAACATCTCTTCAGCATCTCCGCACCTTTATTAAGCTAGAATGTCAATTACGAAATCGTACACATGTGTGTGTCTTGACGTGGAACCTTGAAGGATACATAAATACATGTTCGGAAAACTTCATCAAATGTTCATTTTTCGGTAGTGCTTGGGAAAATCAGGGAATACAAAAGCATCAACAAAACCATAATTCAAATTCAAAATCGATTGAACTGGGGGCAGAATAAAGGGAGTATGAACAAGGAAAATATTTACATGGAAATCCTTGAAAAATACAAGATAATAAGACCAGGTGTTTAGGAATAGTAAGCGTCGTCTTCTTTATCGACTACACCCGCCATGTAAATGGGAAAGGTCAAGGTCTCAAGTGAGAACTGAGACTTAATTCACAATCACAATAAGTAGACATACTCATCATATCATACAATGATGTAGAACTCGTCATATCGTACAATGATGTAGAACTCGTCCTATCATACAATGATGTAGAACTCGTCCTATCGTACAATGATGTAGAACTCGTCATATCATACAATGATGTAGAACTCGTCCTATCATACAATGATGTAGAACTCATCATATCATACAATGATGTAGAACTCGTCATATCATACAATGATGTAGAACTCGTCCTATCATACAATGATGTAGAACTCGTCCTATCGTACAATGATGTAGAACTCGTCATATCATACAATGATGTAGAACTCGTCCTATCGTACAATGATGTAGAACTCGTCCTATCATACAATGATGTAGAACTCGTCCTATCGTACAATGATGTAGAACTCGTCCTATCGTACAATGATGTAGAACTCGTCATTTCGTACAATGATGTAGAACTCGTCATATCATACAATGATGTAGAACTCGTCATATCATACAATGATGTAGAACTCGTCCTATCGTACAATGATGTAGAACTCGTCCTATCGTACAATGATGTAGAACTCGTCATATCATACAATGATGTAGAACTCGTCATATCATACAATGATGTAGAACTCGTCCTATCATACAATGATGTAGAACTCGTCCTATCGTACAATGATGTAGAACTCGTCCTATCGTACAATGATGTAGAACTCATCATATCATACAATGATGTAGAACTCGTCATATCATACAATGATGTTGAACTCGTCCTATCATACAATGATGTAGAACTCGTCCTATCGTACAATGATGTAGAACTCGTCCTATCGTACAATGATGTAGAACTCGTCATTTCGTACAATGATGTAGAACTCGTCATATCATACAATGATGTAGAACTCGTCATATCATACAATGATGTAGAACTCGTCCTATCGTACAATGAAGTAGAACTCATCATATCATACAATGATGTAGAACTCGTCCTATCGTACAATGATGTAGAACTCGTCATATCATACAATGATGTAGAACTCATCATATCGTACAATGATGTAGAACTCGTCATATCATACAATGATGTAGAACTCGTCCTATCGTACAATGATGTAGAACTCGTCCTATCGTACAATGATGTAGAACTCGTCCTATCGTACAATGATGTAGAACTCATCATATCGTACAATGATGTAGAACTCGTCATATCATACAATGATGTAGAACTCATCATATCGTACAATAATGTAGAACTCATCATATCATACAATGATGTAGAACTCGTCATATCATACAATGATGTAGAACTCGTCATATCGTACAATGATGTAGAACTCGTCCTATCGTACAATGATGTAGAACTCGTCCTATCGTACAATGATGTAGAACTCGTCATATCGTACAATGATGTAGAACTCGTCATATCATACAATGATGTAGAACTCATCATATCGTACAATGATGTAGAACTCGTCCTATCGTACAATGATGTATAACTCATCATATCATACAATGATGTAGAACTCGTCCTATCGTACAATGATGTATAACTCATCATATCATACAATGATGTAGAACTCGTCCTATCGTACAATGATGTAGAACTCGTCATATCATACAATGATGTAGAACTCGTCCTATCGTACAATGATGTAGAACTCATCATATCATACAATGATGTAGAACTCGTCCTATCGTACAATGATGTAGAACTCGTCCTATCGTACAATGATGTAGAACTCGTCCTATCATACAATGATGTAGAACTCGTCCTATCGTACAATGATGTAGAACTCGTCCTATCGTACAATGATGTAGAACTCGTCATATCATACAATGATGTATAACTCATCATATCATACAATGATGTAGAACTCGTCATATCATACAATGATGTATAACTCATCATATCATACAATGATGTAGAACTCGTCATATCATACAATGATGTAGAACTCGTCATATCGTACAATGATGTAGAACTCGTCATATCATACAATGATGTAGAACTCGTCCTATCATACAATGATGTAGAACTCGTCCTATCATACAATGATGTAGAACTCGTCCTATCATACAATGATGTAGAACTCGTCCTATCATACAATGATGTAGAACTCGTCCTATCATACAATGATGTAGAACTCGTCCTATCATACAATGATGTAGAACTCGTCCTATCATACAATGATGTAGAACTCGTCATATCGTACAATGATGTAGAACTCATCATATCATACAATGATGTAGAACTCGTCCTATCGTACAATGATGTAGAACTCGTCATATCATACAATGATGTAGAACTCATCATATCATACAATGATGTAGAACTCGTCCTATCATACAATGAAGTAGAACTCATCATATCATACAATGATGTAGAACTCGTCATATCGTACAATGATGTAGAACTCATCATATCATACAATGATGTAGAACTCGTCCTATCATACAATGATGTAGAACTCGTCATATCGTACAATGATGTAGAACTCGTCCTATCGTACAATGATGTAGAACTCGTCATTTCGTACAATGAAGTAGAACTCATCATATCATACAATGATGTAGAACTCGTCCTATCGTACAATGATGTAGAACTCATCCTATCGTACAATGATGTAGAACTCGTCATATCATACAATGATGTAGAACTCGTCATATCATACAATGATGTAGAACTCATCATATCATACAATGATGTAGAACTCATCATATCGTACAATGATGTAGAACTCGTCATATCATACAATGATGTAGAACTCGTCCTATCGTACAATGATGTAGAACTCGTCCTATCGTACAATGATGTAGAACTCATCATATCGTACAATGAAGTAGAACTCATCATATCATACAATGATGTAGAACTCGTCCTATCGTACAATGATGTAGAACTCGTCATATCGTACAATGATGTAGAACTCGTCCTATCGTACAATGATGTAGAACTCATCATATCGTACAATGATGTAGAACTCGTCATATCGTACAATGATGTAGAACTCATCATATCATACAATGATGTAGAACTCGTCATATCATACAATGATGTAGAACTCGTCCTATCGTACAATGATGTAGAACTCGTCCTATCGTACAATGATGTAGAACTCATCCTATCGTACAATGATGTAGAACTCGTCCTATCGTACAATGATGTAGAACTCATCATATCATACAATGATGTAGAACTCGTCCTATCGTACAATGATGTAGAACTCGTCCTATCGTACAATGATGTAGAACTCATCCTATCGTACAATGATGTAGAACTCGTCCTATCGTACAATGATGTAGAACTCATCATATCATACAATGATGTAGAACTCATCATATCATACAATGATGTAGAACTCGTCCTATCATACAATGATGTAGAACTCATCATATCATACAATGATGTAGAACTCGTCCTATCGTACAATGATGTAGAACTCGTCCTATCGTACAATGATGTAGAACTCGTCATATCATACAATGATGTAGAACTCGTCCTATCGTACAATGATGTAGAACTCATCATATCATACAATGATGTAGAACTCATCATATCATACAATGATGTAGAACTCGTCATATCATACAATGATGTAGAACTCGTCCTATCGTACAATGATGTAGAACTCATCATATCGTACAATGAAGTAGAACTCATCATATCATACAATGATGTAGAACTCATCATATCATACAATGATGTAGAACTCGTCATATCGAAATTCCTCGCACGAATTGACTTAAAATTCACTGAAAAATGAACGCATACATTTGAAACACAACATGGCTAATGAAATTCAGGGCACAAGTGGCGGAAAGAACAACGCCGTTTACAAAAAGTTTTACTCAAGATCATGGGTTTTGTGGATTTGTCGCGAATATGTTGTGTTGTCCCGCAGTAAAACACATTGCTTTTTCACGCAAAAGGGCCACCTGCATATAAGTTTTGTGCATCTAGCGTTCTAGCGCATCATGTTGAATATTAAGGTAAGCCAAAGTAATTTACAAACCAGTGAATGTCAAAAATGTAACAACCATTTCTGATATTTTACATTTTGTGTTAATCAACATACAGTTGATGCAGAAACATGAACGTGTATGACTATAAGTTGTGACCGCGTATTAGTAAAATATAAAATCCCGGTTCCCCTTTACAGTGGACGATTCAGAAACAACTTCCACAACTCAAACTAATTGTGGACCATACGAATTCTTATAAACCTTGCAGCTTTGGCTTTATACATTTTGTAAATCGTGAAACATGAAATGGTGACGAGGTAAGACCTGTATCTATCTCATTTACCAGTCTATGGACGTGTTAGCCGATCAGTCAACCTGCCCCTGTTCTGAGACAATTGGTACAAACGTGATTTAATTATTTGACTAATTATTTTCTTAACGTTTATTAACCTAATTACGTCATACTAGGTTAGACGGTATGAACCGCTTGATCATGAAAGAATGTCAAATAAGCTTGATGTTTATTCTTGACATGCATTGTTAGCTTTAGGTAAAGAACAAAGGCGATGTAAATATCGATTTTGTACTTTTGAAATTGTGCGTTGGGACGTTGCCACTTGCCATGATTGTGGTCTGGCCTTGAAACTTATTTCGCTGCGTGGGCGGTTTTATATATGATGTATACCATCTGTCTTACTATCGCCTAATAAGGTTTTCTGATTGTCGTAAACATAACAGCATGTTCCATCTTGTTGACTATAAGTCATACATAGTTGGGACGGTCCATTCCTCAAAAAAACCTGCTATAGCTATTATCACCATTGCATTTTGCTTTTAGCACTGTACTGTAAGTATTCAAAGACAACTGGTTGATAGGGTTAACTTCATTGCTATTCTCGCCCTGGATTAATCGTTCGTTACTCCCCCACCTGCCCCACATCCTACCTGTAACCCTCGCCAAGGAAATACCCGTAAAAGTCCGAGAATACCAAAGCGCAAAAACATAATTACAACTCAAAATACTTGTAGCAAATTAAATGAAAAAAAAAGAAGAAAAGATTTACATGGAGACCATTGAAAAAGTACAAGATAATAAAACCAGGTGTTCCTGAAGAGTAAGCGCCTTCTACTTGAAATTACGCAATCCCTTACCCCCATAATCCCTTCTTTGGGCATTACGCGCGTATACATATGAAAATGAAAGTTTGCTAAGCCTCCTTTCTATCCGATCCTTACGAGCATTATATACTCATAACCAGTTCGTTCTCCTTGCAGGTTTTTACGATACATGTATATACTTTTGTGATGCAAGTAAATTCAACATGATATTGATCCGGAGTGCTATATTATAATGCTGTTTGGCCGTATACGTTCTATCGATCAACCAATAAAGTATACTCATTAACATCAATCAATTAGAAAACAATTAAAATCGATCGATATATAAATAAGTCAATTAATCGATCAATAAATCAATTCGTTAGATTAATAAAACTGTAAGTTAATTGCAACAACGCATGGCTGAATTCCGCAGTGTATCGTCAATGTTGAAAAACTCTATTGAAGAAATAATTTTTCTTTTTTGTTGTTTACTGGTGTGTAGACTGATTTTTTTCTACATATATTTTGAATGCGATATGTTGAAATATCGGTATAAAAAATCAGTTAACACACTGAAAAACAATAAAAAAGAAAACTTATTTCTTATATTTACACGTTGACACTTTAACATTGATTTTCGCAGCTTACAAAAATAACAATCGTCATTTATTGAACGTTATACGCACTGACGGAATAGCTGACAACTGATGGAATACCAAAACAGCTGATTCCAATTTGGAGGGAAAGGTGACATGTCAACTTCAAGAAGTAAACAGAATATAGTCCACATTAACATTATTTGTTACCGTTAGAACTTGAAGATATTTTATTTTCCATTATCATATCGCTTTCATTCGCTTATTAAAGTTTTTAAAATTCAAGTTCATCCAAAGTTTTGATTAAAGGCCCAATATACGTAACTTCGGAGAAATTTTCGTGATTCTGAAAAATTCTGAAAAAAATCCAGTTGATAGCCATGCAAAATTAAGCCTAAAACGAAGTAAACCTGAGCGGTAACTAACAAGAAATTCAGGAGAAAAAAATCCAAAGAATTAAAAATAATTCAGGTGGGACCTACTTCAACAACAAACCGAAGGTAGTAGACGGTTCGAAATGGACGCGTGTTTACAAATAGCGTGTTTCAACTGCTGCTGTACCGGTAACCGCGAAAGAATTCATCTTGAATATTGCTGATATCAGTTAATCTTAGCTAAATCTATGAATATAATAAGTTATTAGGGTTGATTTTCGCTTCAAGTTTTGCCGAAAGTTACGTATATTGGGCCTTTAAAGATAACAAATTAACAATGTGCATTCACACTCATAGCGCAAGCGTGATAGTGGTCCGGCTTGTATTCCTACGCGCTGGACTAACGTTAACCAAAATCGTTGGTAGTACCATATAGAGAATACACACCGGAAATGTAAATATTGCTTTGTACGATTTGAATTTCTTACTGCAAAACTTTACTATATCGCGAAGCTCATATTTAGAATGCCTGGCTGCTGGAGGAACGCCAACCGTGTAAATATTACCTTCCGTCATTTTGAATTTACTTTCACGTTCCGACGTTTCCTTGAGAACGGGAAAATTGTGTTTTGATTCAATTAATGAAAGAAATATTTTAAAATTACCCAATTTGATAGTTTAATGTTTGGAGCACCATGCAGTTGAGAAGGTTTGGTTCTATGAAGCTCTTGTTCCGTACCGAAATTGTAGAAATTTAAAGTTTTTTTTTTATTTTTATTTTTATTTCATAAACTTTTTCTAGGAACAAATTTGAATTAAAACACTTAGGCATTTTCTCGTATGCGCCGACCTTGGTGACGTAATTACGCAGGAATACTTGAATGAAGTTCGTTTTAATTAAATCTTTGTTCAGTAAATTTCGATTTAGTTAAAGGCACAATATTTAAAAAAAAAGTATTTCCCGTTTTTCCTTATCTTTCAATTGTAAATTGTATTAATTCCTGTTCGTACATTGTTATCAAGTTGATTGCCGACGGAAATGAAGAAACATGGAGGGGTTATGTGTTAATCACTGCAGGATATCGACAGGTTGTTTCTGCGTCTAATTCTGATAAATCTACAAACGAAATGTATTTAGATATTGACAGTTGTGATCAATACAAGCACCAAAAATCTCCAGGGATCAGATATACAAATAAAGCATTTTCATTTTGCATTAAAAAATCTCGAGTGAGATTTGTTTTAAGCGATATAGAAAATATTCGGTGTCAGAAGTTTTAATAGGTGACAGAGTATTAAAACAGTTTTAAAACATTTTTTCACGAGAAATATTATTCTTGCATTTATTCGCATAGATATTAACTGGCAAAATTACAACCAAGATTAGCATGTTCTGAATTTTTCTTTAGTGAATTGTTTTTCCCCACTATCCGATAATACATCTTTTGAAATTTGATTGTTATGTGTACGGCGTACCTCGACCACTTGGATCTTCGTTACGCCCGCGCTTACCCTGACCATGAGCGTTTAGGGCGCACCGTTACGTCGCGTTTGCGCTAACCTCGACTACTTGGGTTTTCTCCTGATACTCAGCTGGTTTCCTCACATTTAATGGCCCCTTACGCGCATCTACCTTGGTCAATAAGAGTTCTTAATTATAGGAATCTATAAACCGATTTTATTATTGATATAAAAAAGGCACCAGTAGTCAGAATAAATCCGCTCAAGACAAAATGTGATACACAGTAAAATGTAGAGATATTGATATAACAGACGAATGCAAGTCGATGAAATAAACTTTATATGGAGTTGGCTTTGCCCGCTTAAAACAAATGGCGCCCTTTTTTCTTGATGATCTGAAATAACGATCTGACACAAACTTTCAAATTTTTTCTCACCATTTTTTCCAGCTTTTAAAAAGTATTCTGATAGAAAGAATATTGAGAAGTTCGTTTCCAGCCAACTATTAAAACCCCTATATCTTCGATATAAGCCCAATAGCCTATTAATTATCATACATCAGTTTTGACGTATTACATCTGTATCAATGAAGAAATGGCTCTAAAGTAAAAATGATTACTAAGTTCAGAAATCTTCACGAGCCAACTTCCTTCAGATACTCCATAGCTATATGTATCGGGATAGCCTCTTCAGCATCAGCTACAGCAAACACACTTCAAACATACGACCTTTAAAGTAAACGCGCGTGCATAACACGCGGATACTGTTAATGAGAAATGACCATGCAATCCAAAGAGCTACAGCTTCATTCACACGCTGGCCGACCTAACTATATTTATTCTTAGAAAAATCGGTTTATTTGAGCTCGTAAACTATCTCGTGGCTTCAAAGAATATCGGATACCGATTATAAGTCGAATGGAAGGAGAGAAAAGAGACCCAGCTCGGTGTTCCACTGCGCTAAGCATTGTGGTGTATACCTCGGGGATTTCCAACAAAGAACGTACGATTTCATTCACAGACTTGATCCAACTGATGCCAATGGCAAATAAACTCATGTACTGTAATGTTATTTACAAATGGAGAAACTTGTACTTTTCACTGAAACATTGCTCCGCCCTGAAAATACTTTTTTTACAGTTCTGAATGTGATACGCAGCTTTAGTGCCTTTGAATCCCATTATGCTGCTTGGTTTTTTATCTGTTTGCTATTCTATCAGTTTGCTATTTTTTTCAGTTTGCTATTTTATCAGTTTGCGATCGTTTCCTTTGACAACAGACCAGTGACATTTTCGTTCAATTGGAGCCCATTCAGTTGAACATATTGGACCATAGCTGTTTGTATAAGAAACAAGGTCGGACCTAGTAAATATGATGCTTCTTTAAGGGGAGCCACGACCTTGCAGGTCTCCCAAGTGTTATACCCGAAAATGTAACATTAAAAAACGGACCATGATGAACCGATTGTTTTTAATATAGGATCATTAGACCCCATGTGTTGCCCTTTGAAACAAAGCTAAGAAGTAGTCTTTCCTTATCGTTCATGGTCGGATTTTGCAGTGGATAGTTCACTTTTTTTTTCATCAAGGCAACTAGGGTTCGACTCCTCGATCAGGCATGAAAAGGTTCAGCGTCAACCGCCCGATCACGTGGTAGTACTTTGCTTCCTTCCAACAAAATCACTTCCGCTCTTACATCCGGGTCAACACGGATGATTAATATAAGTTATATATGACTTGCTTTAAAATGAATAAAATTAACATTTACATTTATCATAGCACTTTGAAACAAATCGTCAGTTCTTTTTCATGTTAAGCGTACTTTTCATGTGTCATAATAAATCTAATTATACAAAACAAGCAGATTTCTGTCGAACAAACAAAGAAAGCAAACCATTTGAGAATTCTTCTAGGCGATATAAATCTCTATGAAGACACGATAGGGGGTCCTGTGTGAGTACGTGTGTCCCCCTATATACCTTATGTATCCCTCGACGGTTTCAGCATTTGTCTTACTCGGAAGTTAATTATTATTAATGGCATCCGACGATGTCCTATCATATTTGTATGCCTTCCTAATTGTTCCGGAAGTCGTCGACCAATAATTTACCCGCGGAATGGGTTTGATACAGATGCTGAAACGGAAGCGTGGTTAGCTTCATCTATTATAGTGAAATTTTATGAATTATTCGTGAAAGCAGATGTCTGTGTTTTGATAGAAACACCGTGGCTGATTGATCTGATATTGTCTATTAGATATGATTGTATGTTGTTTACTATGCTTAGAAGTACTATAATCTTTTTCAAGATGGTTAAAAATGTTTTGGAAATATTGATTTTTAACATACACTACTAGGGAACAGCATATCGGTCAAATGGAAACCAATGATTTGCGCTTTATTGCGTTAATTTCCTGGGGTGATTTCAGCATTTGTTTTAGTTCGGACTCCCTTACTCCCATACATGTAAAATCCAAGTAGATATTGTTCGTGTGCCTATAACTACAAATTTTAATTTCAAAACCATGAATGTCTAGATGTAATGTAGTATCGTAAATATTCGGATTTTGATATATTGCATCGAATGTGTCGTTCCTATGAGACATCAAACGTCAAGAACATGATAAACAAAGCAATGTATCTATACAGCATTTATTTAATGATGTTAAAGTTACGGTGTAGAATTAGTTATAAAATGACATATTTTGTTTGTTTGTTTTTGTTTACGACCCGCCGTTAGAATATATTGGAAGCAAGCGGGTTGTCATCCCTTCGACAGGGTAATCACTTAAAAAAAGTCAAATAAGTGTGATTTTCTTTATCTATCTAAATAATGGGGACTAAATAGTAACAAAAAAAACAAATGTTATTAAGAATAGTTTATCAATATAGGACAACTTCATCCACAATAACAGCATATTATAGTACCCACATCTATAGACCAGGGATAATGGAGTGTTATTTTAAACATTACATTTCAGGTAACAATATTTGTATATTGCCGTGAGGGATAAACTACGTGTCAGGGACGTGTGTAAGACGTGCGGTCAAGCGTGAAACATGTGATTCAAGACAAATCTTTCACTCCTGTGTCTAAACATAATGGGTTCTGATTGAGACATCGCGACCGGATTGCCGAGACATGAAACACCATGTTATAGACGTTTTGTTCCAGGAAATTGAGTCCGGATCCGGAACGCGAATTTCCGGATTATCGGTGCTTTTTTACGTTGTGGAAACCCGTTCCCGGATATTTTCGTCCGGATTACGAGATTTCCGGATTAATGATTTCCGGATAAACGGTGTTAGACTGTAAATGTAACTGTCTATAATCCATCATTTGATGCAGTTTGACGCGTCCTAAGTGGTTTGTATATTCAGCCGCAAATAAAGGCATTCAAAAATTAACCGAACTACAGTTTGTTTGTCCACAGCCGAAATAATCCCGGATGCAAATTTGACCTGTAATGATGTTTGGGTCTGTATATCGAGTTTCAATAACAAAAAAGTCTTAGAAATCAGGAAAACAATTTCAGTGTGGAGGAAATCGATGTTTAGAATTTAGAGTTTAGAATGTACAAGCGTGTATTTTAAATTACACTTTAGTGTGGAACTAACAAAACCTAGACCGCTACTTGGATACATATACAAGTTAAATTTTGTGAAATTGTGCCCGTTTCAGTATCATTTTTTCACTTGAGGATTTAGTGAGTTCTAATGATTTTGAGGTATTTGGTTAACTGCAATGACCGGATTTTCAATAATGTGTAAATTATGAATGTCCATGTTGTTTTACATCAATAATGTTTATATCGTAATATTTTGAAATTTTCATGTTCACAAAAAACTTTTGTCGATTTAATAGATAACATTGTGATTTGAGAAGAAGATAAGCCATCTGAAAAAACATGAGTATTGTACTGTATCAAAAAACTAACCAGGCATCCAATATATGCGGACACCCCTTCCACAAGGTCGGTGTATGTAGAGAGAAGCAAGCTACACCTGTCCATCATATTCGTCTATGGACTAATATCTCAGATATCATTATCACAAATTGTCCGAAGACGATTTGACCAATGACCAATCGACAGATGCTAAGGACAAATTCCACTAAAGAAAATTCTATTATCCATAATTGTCCTGAGGTATTGGCTATTCAGATTTGCATTCTGCCATTCTCCTAATCTTTGTGTATCCTCTGGTCGATGGAGATTTGATGACATTCGGACCTTTAAGAAGGCGTAGCTCCAGTAATAAAGTCAAGCTCGTGCGCTCGCGCTTCCTTTCATGTCTTGCCGAAAACCGCGCTAGTTCCGATTTAATTACCAATTTCCAGGCGATGACAAAGTGTTTGTGTGTTTACTGGTGCAAGGGTAATATTAATAGGTAATATGATAAAAACAATCAAATTGTCGTTCTCGCGTGGTTCTGATACTAACGAAAGCAATTACATTGAGATTAGGTCTTATTATCGCTGACTTTAGAAGTACGTGCAACCAATCACGTGTCTATCAGGTGCAGTGAAAGGCACGTGCGCTGTCGCGGATAGCAATATAACGACAAAACATACACGGAACATATGCGACCTTCATTTGATAATATTGAAAGAGTGCTCGATGACATGTCAGCTTATTTGATAAAAGCAATTAGTTAGCTGCTAAATTGATCCCCAGAATGACTGGCAGACTTTCGGTATTGTTGCAGGAAGTTTAAAAAAAAACATAGTGATTGTATATTCCTACATTATGTAATATTATTTCCTGTGCTGGTTTGTGCACCTGAATTATACGAAGCTTAATGTTATTTTTGCTAGTGAACGGTCTGCCATCTATCACATACATTTTGATTCCCACCTTTTGGTCCCTACCATCATTTTATTTTTTGCCATACTGTAATAATAGTTAAATTTAATAATAATAATAATAGTTCGAGGTTCTTACATACCGCTTTATCACGACCTTAAATCGGTCTAAAAGCGGTTCATAAATCATTATCCGTGGTTATAGGGCCTTAGCAACCAGCCAATATCGTTCTCACCTCCCTGGGGAGTATACAACCAGTGCTGCCATTTTGGCGCTCAAAGCTAGCATTCTACAATTTCTAGCACTGCCCAACCATGTACTCATTTACAGCTGAGTAGACTTGAACAAGCAGAGTAAAATATCTTGCTCAAGGATACAGCACAAGTGCCATGACCGGGACTCGAACTCGCAACCCTTCGATCACGAGCAATTAAAAAAGTGCAGCACATGCGCGTGCACTGCACGGTCATCTTACATAAATGCTGATGTTTGCTACCACTAGCCCTCCACCTCTAGGTTGCGAGTTCGATTCCTACATGGAGCAGCTGCCAGGTTCTGACCGTAGGTCAGTGTTTTTCTCCGGGTACTCCGGCTTTCCTCCGCCTCCAAAACCTGACACGTCCTTAAACGACCATGGCTTCTGATAGGACGTAAAACATAAAAGAAGTCGTGTAACAGCTAGGATCATATACAGACAGGAACTTAGGGAGACAACTTCTGGAAGTGACACAATAGAAAAGACGGAAAGTGAAGATAGAAAATGAAAATTTTTACAATGGGAACAGTGCATCAATTGCGTGGATTCTTTCGATATATATATTTTTACTGAAAATCTTCCATAGCTTTGCATTGTGGGTAATATTATGAATCGTCAGCTAATACACATTGCGAGCCTTAACCAATTTCTGGACATCTATTGCATAGGGGTGTCAACTAAGAGCATGCCGAACAAGAGGCTATTCTGACGTCATAAAAACTCAACTATTGCAGCGTTTGCATGTACAATGTAGGTAAAAGCTCGGAAACATTTGGTTTAGAATTTAGATAATTCAGTTATTTTCTACGTTTGGCGTTATATGTTCTAAACGTGTTGGTTACTTAGGTAACGGAGGAGTCCACATGGATATTGTTTCACGGCTATGTGGCAAATGCATACTCACAAAATTTTTAGTTTACTAACAAAATATAAACGAAAGATTCCTTACTTTCCAATTATAAAAACTTCATTTAAGATATTCAGTTCTAAAAATATGATATGCTGGAATTAAAGTTATTGCTTGCTTCGGGGTTTTCTTGATTCCAATACTAGTTTATCTATATGGAAAGTTTGTATTAAGGCATCTCTTTAGCTGAAAAGTGTTTTTGTGATACTTAGGTCATGTGTTGTATGTCCTTATGAAGTAAGCAAAAATTTCAAACTTGTTCGTGACAATGACCTTATTTAATCCGTATAACAAAACAAATTGCATACATATTGAATACAAACGCTAAAAAGAATTTGTGTACGGCTCTAATGACACTTGACAGAAGGGGAAATATTTCCAGATGTGAAATGAGCCTTGGTCAGGCGTATTTTTTATCAAACAAACGGTAAATGACTTCAAGCTGAAGACCTTATTCCCAGGTTTCCAGATATTGGTATTTCAAAATTAGATTATTCCTTGATATTGCCGATTTTAGTCTATGACTCGCAACGTTAAATGGAAAACCAGAAAACTACATCCACTGTACACACATACAAATTGTTTGAACAGACAAATTACATCCGTCTATAACATGGTTTAATCTGCTCCGAACTGATCATATAGCGCGGTTCTACGGACGGTTACGTTCTAGGTCTCAATAAAACAGCGATAAATGCCATAGTTATTTGACCTCGTGCTGCAGAGAGCTAACATGCTTGTATACTAAAACTATTACAAAAATGGAATTCCATGTAAGCGGCGGAAACGAGGTATTGCCAGCAAACAACTGGATACTGAAGGTGCAAAGGGAATTCTGGGAAAATGTATCGGAACTGCTTGCTTACAAATAAAAACATTCAAATTGTATTAGCCATTATGTCATTTTTTCCGGTTTTCGGCTTCTCACTGCTAAATATCGCGAGAAACGTGATACAGATTCAACATTATTATTCCAAAAGCGTTTACATGATGTGGTTAAGCCCAATCGTATGTAATGATCGTGTTTTTTTTTTAAACACCTATTGCAAAATGAAAAAAAAAGTACAGACGACTTGCCATGTTCAACCCCATCCCCTATTTCCTTACATGATAGTACGGGGCAGCCCTTGAAGGACTCTCAATATGGTGGCCATCCTCGCTTCTTTTTGTGAACATCGTAGTAGGCTATCATGCATTTTGCCATATTACTGCTTCATTTTTAGCCATATAAAGACATCGTGGTTTTGCTGTTCTTACAAATGTACCATGAAAGGTCGAAAAACAGAAACCGTACCGAAATGCCCAATTTAACCTTCTTTTTTCAACTGCCGAAGCACTTCGTTTTCTTTTCGAGAAAAATGCAACCAACTGGTTTCTTGAAAGTCTCTTGCAGTCTTTAGGATTATCCAATTCCAATTGTTTACACAGGTTTCCGGGTTGCACAAGGTTTCTTTAACAAAGATATAGCACCACAGTGGCATTGTATACGGGATTATATTGTGTGGCAAATCTTCACCTGGTCGGACATCGGACAAAATGTCCAATTGGCTCGCGGCAAGTTAATATGATTGGTACATACACAGTGTATACATGCCGGTTAGGGAGTCCCACATAACGATAACACCTGATTTAATGTTTAATGAGCGCCAACAAATTCTATCGATCTTTTGGGCACCTCAGGAAACAGTTCAATCTGCCGTGTGAAAAGCAGCCACTTCAGAAGCGAACACGGCTGTTCCTGCCCTGTGTCGACCTTCGCGAAATTTGCTTGAAGTTACCCTCCAAGCATGGCGGTAATTGTCTGATCTTCTTGGCATCGGGAAACTCATTTCCAAAGATTAGTTCTTGGCAAATCAAGGAATCGCTTCAGAGCGTTGCAATGTAGCATTGCAATGCGACCTCTGTTCTGTTCGGACATTTGTAAACTTACGTATAGCATTTGTTATATTGACAAGTTTTTTTTTGTTTTTTTTGTTTTTGTTTTTGTTTTTGTTTTTTTTTTTTAATTTTTTGCCTCATGGTCGATAAGTGATTTTTTGTTCATAGATTATTTATCGAATTTTTATCGATAATCTATTTAACTTTTGATGTATTCATTTCGTGCAAACATTAAATGAATGCCACCAAATTGCAATTCAAGAACTATTTAATCAGCACAGAATAATTTAATCAATATACATCGGATATCTAATTGAAAATTAAATCTGTTTGATATCTCAAGATGTAATAACTTTTTTTTTTAAATAAAACATTATTAAAATTTCTTAACGAATCTGCAATTCATTTGAGATCCGTAGACTATATTTTAAAAAAGTTTGATGTATGTTTTTAATTTTACGTCAATCCAAGAGCTGTTTTTTCAAACCGAATTTATCAAGTGACTCAAATAACAGATACTCTGGTCATTATGCTGAAAAACTTATATTTCCTGTGTGGATTGAATACTTCGATACAGGTAACTCTCGAGAGTGTGTGAATTACGCCGTAACACCTGAATACATACTCTCTGGTTGGATACTTTCGAGAGTGTGTGAATTACGTCGTAACACCTGGATACATGCTCTCTGATTGGATGCTCTCGAGAGTGTGTGAATTACGTCGTAACACCTGGATACATGCTCTCTGATTGGATGACTCTCGAGAGTGTGTGAATTACGTCGTAACACCTGGATACATACTCTCTGATTGGATGACTCTCGAGAGTGTGTGAATTACGTCGTAACACCTGGATACATGCTCTCTGATTGGATACTCTCGAGAGTGTGTGAATTACGTCGTAACACCTGGATACATGCTCTCTGATTGGATGACTCTCGAGAGTGTGTGAATTACGTCGTAACACCTGAATACATACTCTCTGATTGGATACTCTCGAGAGTGTGTGAATTACGTCGTAACACCTGGATACATACTCTCTGATTGGATGACTTAGTGCGAAAATATCAAAAGTGCTGCATGTACAGAAAAATATCATCTTTATTTTTTACAGTAATGAAGAACTAAATATTCTCACAAGTTGAAATGTTTCCATCATAGGAATATCTGGCAAATTATAACGCAAAATCAATGCAGACATCACATGAACCGAAACGTATTTAACATACTTAGTTTGAAAACAACGATGACGATATTTTTAACTCTTAATCATTCCTGAAAGAGCCTACAGCCCTTGCTAATACTCTCTCAGAAAGATAATAAATCCACACAGTGTATGTTTAGCGTATTCGTTCAGGCCCTGAGTGTAGTACCCAAAGAAATAAACGATCACATATTTAGCTTCATACGAAATATAATTTCCATGCAACATGCAAACATTTTAAAGGCGTTTAATGATATTCGATATAATAAATCAATCATCCACGCTTCTATTAGTAAATTATTATTTCGGACTTGTTCGCATTGCATGGCCAAAGTATGACCCCTATTTATATAAATATATATTTATCTGTTCGCGCGCATCGTTTGTTTTAATTTTTCGTCTCTATTTTCCTCGTACGCTTCATCAACCTGCAGTATATCATGTCCGGCCAACCTGACTAATCGAGGTGTCCCGAACGATTTTCTTCGTCGTTTACATGTACCAATGTTTATATATATATACCAACTTGATCGCAGAGTTCCGAACGGCTCTTCCTTTAACCTTTCAAGAAAGACACTACAAAGTGATTAAAGAGCCTCGAAAGTCTCTCTTCATCATCAAACAAAGAGGCAATGCATGCCGCTTGATCGCGGAGTCTCAACCCTTGTTTGCTAAGCAGCCACAGGAGGTATCGAAGGCCGCAGGTCCAAAGTAATTTCAAGAGGGGGAGGGGTGAGAGTCTCATTAATTTCCCAACAGCCTCGGTCCGAGATCTCCGGACGACTACGGCCAGTCCAGAGTTGGCCATGAATCAATTTACAGATCGGATCAATCATTACACTGTCTTCTGCTATAGCGAGAACGGTAAATACAATTTTGTACGCTTCAATACTTTTAATAGAAATTGGTTGGGGCTCAGTACTTTAAAAGACATTCGGTATGCCCAATGTCGGACAAAGTGATTGTATTTCTCAGAAAGCAATGTCCGGGGCTATGACGTATAGTCGCGTTCGTGTACGTTGGTTTGGTTTATTAGGTAATAGAAGGCAGATTGAGGCGCGTTTTTATGTTATGTCGAGTTGGCGTTAATAAGGTGACTGTAATTTGTTTTATTGGCTGAGGCTGTCGAGATGAATCGACGTTTTTGTACATCTCATTTGATACACTTGTATAACCACAGTCAAAACAAAGTTAAGTGAAAAAGACATCTTGGTGAAAATGATTTAAACCGGAACCGGAAACGGTACGAAAGGTCATTGAGAAAAGACAAATTGTATTACAAAATACAGCCAACAAATTAATGTTATTTTTTATTTTGCTTTTTTGGTGTTGTTGCTTTTGCTTTTATTGCTTTTTGACTTTCTGTTTATTGTTTGCATGTTTGGTTTTTTGGGGAAGGTGAGGGAGGGGGGTATTTTGGTCATTTTTGTTTTGTTTTTGGAGTAGGGGTACTTTGGTATAAGTCCTATCCTCATTTATAAGGGCAGCCTCGCAGTGTATGCGGTATGAGTGTAAACATATTGTGTTAATGCGCATTTGGGAGGCCGCTGTAACTTCATACATGTACAAACCCCTGCTGAATTGATGCAGTTGTTCCATTCCCATAAAGTTGAGCGTCAAACAGGAAGTAGTTGCTACCATTTTTGCGACTCGGGTATATCTCCGCCAGGAAACAGAACCCGAAGTCTTCCTCGCAGGAACGAAAGCGTAACTAAAGGCCATACGTTAAAAATAAAAACAGAAAGCTCCAGATTCGTAACTGGTATGGAAGGGATGGTTATTTCTCTATATATACATTGTACATGTACGTCACGTTTAGTTGGATACGCGTTCGTTTGCCAGTGAACAAGAATTAAAACGAGCCGAAGACCGTGAAACGAGCATGCTCCATGAAATCATTTTGCAATGTTCGTCTCCTTACAACAGATATTTTCACATGGTCGAAAATGAATAACTCATGATAATTACTTTGTGGTGGACCATTTCGAAAATATTGATTTTCATCGTCAATTTTAGCCAGTTTGATTCTTCTGAGCAAGATCAAAGTAAACAGAATTCGTAAAGCTTTGCTGTTCACAACTAAAGATAAACCCATACCAGATATGGTTAATTTTCATAATACACTGTACATGTAATTCCGTTTTAGAAACGAAATATCCCTTCATTTTAATACATTGTATGAATATTTTTTTATTAATTATCTCGCCCCTAGTTTAACCGATAGTTCGGAATATGTTTTTTTTGACGTTGCGGTATTCTCTGAATGTTTTTTTTTTCTTTTTTAACAGAAGTCTGACTTTCGTATATCCCCTCTTCACTACAGTAGTCGCTCATGGCCACTACATATAAAGGATGTACTGCTAACGTACATCTCTGCACCCATTGAATGTCATCGATTGCTGCCGTATATCCTAGGGTCACGGTAAAGACAAAGGCGTTCATCATGGGATTGAGTTCTTCAGACCTCTGCTATGCACCTGTGGCGGGAGAATATTCGATTTCTATAGTCTTGTCTCAATATCACGTGGTAAGTGGTTTATACAAATATATATACATATTATGTACATTTTAGCTGCAATCCAACATATTAACATTATCAGCAGAAATGCTTTTCATTCCAGCATAAAGGCAAAGGTTCTCGAGACGTAACACGTGGTTTACTGATAAATCGTGTTCAATTAGAGTCTTGTCTCTTTGCTTCAAATAACTCTACTGCGTCAAACGCTCAAGTGACCAATGTTAGCCATGCGCTTAATTTCTCCAATTAGGGCTGTTACGCCAATGTCGTATTTAAAATGACGTCGAAAAAATACAAACGCAGTAAATAAATTCATAATTGGAGAAAATATGTATAAAATTAAACAATTGATCTATAGTTAAAATATAACTATTTGAATTGAAAGTGTGTTTTACCTCTCATAATGGTATGAAAATTAAAAGATGACTTTCACTCCTTATATAAATGCACTAATCAAAGGAAATTCTCTATATATGGGATCAGGGACAATAGTTACAGTAGCGACCAAATATCTACCACTTAGCCAAAAGTTTGTGCCAAAGACGCCCGAACGAAGCTCTTGCATTATAACGCATGCGTGCGTAAACAGAGTTGTTTCCCCTTACTACTCCTTGCCTTTGATTTTTTTTTTCGTCCGGTATAGCACTCCAGTGGGGAATCCGGAAACATGACACTTATTTACGTTACGTCACACTCGACCTTCATCGGTTATTTCCGGAAGTTTGAAAAATAACCGAAATATCTTAAAGCTGATGCATTTATCTTTGTCTTTGCTTCAGAAGCTGGTTTCTTTGTATTTTGACTTGCCGACTTTAAATTATGGTTTAATCTCATTTTGAACCAGTACATCTTTCTCAGTAAATAACAATGTTTTTAACTTATAAGGCTCTGCCTTTGTCATATTATTTTTTTTTGCAATGATACTGGTGTGCTTAACCCTTTTACCCCTGTAGACACAATTGGACTCTTCCTGTTCAAAGGTTGGAAAAGTTCATTTTGAATTTCCATGGGTTTACTTTAGTATTTAAGTATTCCTACAGAGGAGAGTACCAGTAGAAACTGAGGGTTGATTCGGAAAGTAGGTCAAGTATAATGGAAATACTAACGATTCTAAGTACAATGTCACAGTCGACTGTTGAAATGTACGACACTTTGGCATTGATAATACGTTTCAACAGTACAGTCGCGAAAACGAAATGTCACCTAAAGATTCCACAGGGTAAAGTCAATTAACTCTGTACTATTATTAGAAACACCGAACCGGTGGTGAATAATGTAACATATTACTTAGGATGGATCTCTCCGGGGAAATATACGGATGTCCGTGAACTATTTGGACTGTACGTTTCCGTCAAGGCACCTTTGACGACAGGAAGTTAATGAATGGCGGGAGAATGTCGCCGGCAGGGGGTGCTTAATACCGAAAGGGCAAACGCGAAAGGATACGCTCACGTTCAAAATGTCTTCTAAAAACCACAAGTACGAGGAACATTTGTTAGTCTGGGAAGTGAACGGTTCAATTCTAGAATTGGAAAGTCCAGCTGCGGTTGATAGATTTGTTCGAATGGTTGGCTCCTGGCTTCTATATCTCACAGCGCCTCCTGGCGGCGTTGTCCCGTAAACAACAGCCGCAGCGCACATGGTGATACAAAATGGCCGCTAAATGTTTGATGATCTGTGTGTGTCTAATTAGAGCGTGGCTGCTATACAGCGTGATCTGATGACTTATGACATCATTAGCGGCTGAAGGAGATGAAGACTAACCATGATCGGTCACCGCGACGGTATTATGACATTAGAGAGAGTACCAGGCTTCCTTTTTGCTCTGTCAGCCATTTATTTTATCGCCTATGTTTACTCGGTAATGGTGGTGACTGTTCAAGTCAATAGCATGTACTTCGTGGCGTTGGTGTGATTAATATTTCTTGTGTGAGCTTCGTTTCGATACTATGCGTTTGTCTGGACAAGTCGATTGTTTTTGGGTTTTTTTTTCGGATAGAATAAAAATAGAGTTATGTCCCTTCACAACTTATTGTATTTCTATTCAATATTCGACACCTCGGAACGCGGGCTTGTTGTCTGGTTACATAATAACTATACATAAGCATACATTTTTAATCATAGAAAATCAATGCCTTCCATAAGTTTCCTAATACGTCTCTGACAAAAACACATTTTATTGAGAAACAATACAGCATGCAAGGTCAAATGGCAAAGCAAAAGCTCGAGATAACAGCTATATAATACATTTATGATGGAGTCTTGTTATGTCGAAGTTTTAAAAATAACTTAAACCTTAAACCTGAAGATGTAATCTCATAACAGAAGCGCCCATAATATTCTAGTTGTGTTGAATGCTTAAGTTTGACAAAGGAACAGAACGACGCATTTACTGTAAAAGTCAATATTTTCGCGCGTGGAATTTTTCGTTTAGTCAGCTTCTCAATAATCGCGGTGTGAAAATGTTCGCGTTGTGAAAATGTTCGCGATGTGAAAATGTTCGCGTTGTGAAAATGTTTGCGACGTGAAAATATTCGCGCTGTGAAAATATTCGCGGTGTGAAAATATTCGAGGTGTGAAAATGTTCGCGATGTGAAAATGTTCGCGTTGTGAAAATGTTTGCGACGTGAAAATATTCGCGCTGTGAAAATATTCGCGGTGTGAAAATATTCGAGGTGTGAAAATGTTCGCGCTGTCAGTCGTGTTGTTTTGTAATGTGTGTATATAATACTATTAGGACACTGTAGAATTTGAGTGGTGTAAAATGTGTTCGCGTGTGGATACACTCTCTGAGATTTAATCTCAGCGTAAATCTAGCGAAATAAGCGAAAACGTCCAAGATTGACCTATAGAACATAACATTTTATTTTCAAAAGAAATTCAAGGACGTTTCAAATTTGTCCGTAAACGGAGGTCAGAGATGATCCCCGTGGAAACATTTCAGGGAATTCTCTTAAATCTATCAGATGTATCTGTTGGTGCCTTTACTTTGATGTTTGATTGTAATTGACAAATGAGGACATTTCGTATCTTCAGTGCGGAACGATGGCTCTGAGTCGGCAAAACGCTTGTCAGAAACCGAGGCATTACCGTTTATTTTTCGTTATTGTAGTAAAAAGTAACGTTGAAGAACTGCATGTAGTGACGCTATATTGAAACAGACAAATGCCCCTTGTGGTTGGAAACACAATTTGATTATAATTTATTGTATTAATATGTCAAAACACAACAATAAATGTTAGTTCCTTGTTCCTGTGAATATCATTGAAAATATTTAAATCTCTAGAATGGAGTAATTTTCTATAAATCAGCTGAGAAAATGGCTGAACATTTCGGGAATTAAGCACTCCCTCAGGAGGCGACGAACATGCATGCGATCCTGTGTATGCGATTGGCAAGTTTCAATTCCGTAATTGTTTTTGAAAATCGGCTTTTAACAAGAACAAAGAACAAATATTCGAATTATGAAAAACATCAAGGAAGACGGCAGCAAATGTATACGATAAAAATTGGTTTTGTTTATTTTGCTTTACGTCCTATTCTAAGAAACATGATCATTTAAGCACGTGCCAGGTTTTGGAGTTTGGGGAAAGCTGGAATACCACTGACCTATGATGAGTACCTGGCAACTGCTCCACGTGGGTTTCGAACTCGCAACCTAGAGATGGAGGGCTAGTGGTATAATGTTGTCACACCTTAACCACTCGGCCATCGCGGCCCCTAAAAGCACACATCCATATCTATCTGTATGAATACAATGTAGAAAATTTAGATTGTTATCACGTGCGAAATATTACAAAAATGAAAGATATTGACTAAATGAACACAAAGCAAGGAAGAAACAAATATGTCTATATTTTAGGTAAAATTTTTGCTCATACGGAAGAGTTAAAAGACCTAACAAACGAACAAACTAAAGCAGTATCTTAACGCTCCCGGCGAGTTATATTAGCGCCTGACAGCGGTTAAGGTGTCGGAACAAATTTGGTCCCTAAATGTCAGGAGCCAACTCCTCAAAGTACCCGGAGTTCCCGATTCTTTTGTTAATCAAATTAACACAACTGACCGAGCAGAAACACTGTGGTGTCCTTAATGATGTTTACCACATATTTCTGTGGAGATAAGTATTGCTGGAGACTGGTCCTCGGAAAAAATAGTTATCTGTATATTTCATGTTATAGAGAAAACGAAAATCCTACAGAAAGAAATAAATTAAGCCTTTAACTTATACACATGTGTATGAGTTTCGCAAAATGTAGCAAGTGTTGTTGTTGTAATCGTATGTATTAATAGATACGGTATGCAAGGAAAAAAAAGAATAAACCACATCATACAACTGTTTCGTTCTTCCAGGACTCGTTAGTGACGCTAGAGACCAAACGATTGGAATCGATATTTTCTAAACTAATGTAGAAACAGAAGGGTTAGATGCGTAAAACCCCCTTTTTATGAATTAAGAAGGAAAAGCAAATTAATACTGTATAAATTCAATGTCGATGTTCAAAAAATTCAGCCCGCAAAAATAGATATGTTAACATCAGTCATATAAACATGTCTTGAAAGTTATTTGAGACTGGAATTCGCAAAATACAGAGTAAAACCGTATAACGTATTATTGAAATATCTAAAAAAGTGAAAAGCAACATCACTAAAAGCTTGATAAATAAACTCCTCTAACCGAACACAATGAAAATATTCAAAGAGAAAATGTCACAATTTAAACATTTTTTTTTATCTCGGTACACATGTACCAAATGTACTGTTCCTGCCATCAACGCTAATGTCCCAGAATCGGGGAATAATCGTGATATTTCAACAGATGTGTCTGCACCATTAGGATGAAAAATGTATAATATAATGTACCACTACAAGTTAAACTCTATGCTTTCTGGCTATTTCCGGTAAAACAAAACACAATCGAACGTCATTCCTTACATGGCAGACATAATTTCAATTTCCTGAATTTGAATTATTTAGAACTTGAATCAATACTGTCGATAACCTTGCCGTTATTCACATCGTCTCGTCGCAGGTTTCTGTTTGTCTAGCGCTTCAGTTTCTTTTTCTGTTTTCCATTCTTGATTACGGAGGCTTAAGTATATTGTTTGAAAATGCGGATATTTTGAACATAATACCTATATTTGATTATGACTTACATATACTATTATCAGATTAGCTGTATGTCCTGTCTATATAAATCGATAATGAAATAGTTTGAAGCGTGCAAAATGTTTTCAATGCTATCAGTTTATTTTTCAATTGTGTGTTCTACAAAAAAGTTATGGAATACCGAAGCGTAAACATAACTATAATCCAAACTCAAAATCTATTACACTAGGGGGCAAAAAAAAAACAACAACCCGGAAAGATTAACGTGGAGGCCCTTGCACGGTACAAGAGATTAAGACCAGGTGTTCCAGAAGATAAAGCGCATTCTTCTTTAATAGTATTATGTTGCCTTACTTCTATAACACAGTGTCTGATTGGATCGTGAAACTCACATGACGCTGAAATTCAACATCGATTTCTTTTCTCCCTTCCTCGAAGTATATTGGTCATATTTCCCTGATGGTGGCTTCTTAGAACCATTTTAACTTTTTAGCTTTATCAAAGTTCAAAACGCGAAAAAGCGACATCAATATTTTGTATTGAATTAGTATTAACTTTATTCCATTCAATATACATACTTTACATTCAATACAGCAAACATTCTTAGGGAATAATTGGTTTCGAAAACATGTAAAATTCGTCTCCAGTTTTTCGTTTTGAACTGCGAAAAAGCGATAATTGCATTAACAAGACCCCATTCCCTCTTAATATAGCTTCTCGTTTTAAAAGAACACGAGGCACCACACACGAGTTCTGAAACACTGAAGGAGACGAAAAAAGGACACCTTCGTCTAATTTAAATGGGTAGCACTTTTTCACTTTGGAATCATACCTGTCTGATAGTCCCTCGTGAAACATGATTCATGTTTATGTAATTATGTAAAATTTGGGGAAACAAAGATTTGTGTTTCCCTAAAACAAAGAATCGACCTTGTGATGCCCCGAAGGTTAACACCACCGGCGATTATATGTTTCATTTACATATTAAATTACATTTGATCTGAACTGTAGTGTATTGACGAAAAAATTAATGAAATGAAAGGTTTTGTAAATATCATAATCTAATATAAACAACACACTAAACAAGTCACGTGATCACGTAATTCACGTATGAAGGTATTGCTGTACTAGTTGCGCTAATTGCTACACGTGGATTTCGTGTCTATTTTCATAACAGTAATGCATTGGTAATTAATAACAGTATGTATTTAGAGACCGCTAATGACAAAATGCTATAGCGGTCAACAAGCACAAATATCGGTCACTACGGGGCGCTCGTGTCGTTAAATCATGCACGTGCTCAGGTTCCATTAACGCCCACTAAGTATTGTACCCAGGTACACGACTTCCGGAACTTAGACCAAATAAGAACTCTTTAAGTACAAAAGGCAGGAATAATCTACGATTTCCGGCATATAGAGGCTACATGTAAAATTACTTACGATAATATCTTTTAAACATGACCATGTTTTTTACAGCTTAGCCATGAAGTGCTTTAGTGAGTACACAAGTTGTAAGCGAAGAGATATCTATCGGGTCACGGGTAAAACCTATATATTTTTCATGGCTTTGGAACCTTCGGAGCCAAACGTTTACTGACTTACACTAGCCACGAGATAAAATTGACGTCAGATATACGAAAACGTTCAATATGAGTGATGTGTATGATCCGATATCCATGTGCAGGGCAGTTTTATTTGTGATAGTATCTTATACAATGTAGTTGAGTGGACAAATGTAGAAGAACGTTTTGTCCGTCTTGTGGTATATCGCCGCCTTAAGTGTGTAACTGTATTTTGCTGCATTCCCCTACCGTTATATCATGGTTTACCCTATCGCCAATTCACTACTCCAGGGAGAAAAGTAAATCTTGAAATTCGTTACTGTATGAACTATTATAATAACTTTTGTAAGTATTTCTCACAAAAGTAAAACAAAACGTTGAAATTGAATTCATCCCTAATAATACTTCCCAACATATAATATAAGACATCAATTATTTTACAGGGGTTTTACGCACCTTACCCTTCTGCTTCTACATTGGTTTAGAAATTTTGGATTCCCACCTTTTGGCCCCTAGCATCACTGAAGAGTCCTAGGAGGACGAAACAGCTGTATGATGTAATTCAATTCATTTTTTCGGCATACTGTATCTATTACTAAATTTACATCATTGTAAAAGGTGCAGCATATGTGTGAGTTAACTCACAATTATACTTCATTCCACATAGATGAAGCAAGCTATTGAGAGGTGTATCAATAAAAAAAACCAGTCCGGAGCAGATCAATATCTGGAAAAAATATCTTACTGTGATTTAAGCTCTGGTTTGGTTTAAAAGTATTTTATGTCCAATAAACAACTGTGGTAATTAAAGGACATGTCAGGTTTTAGTGGTGGAGGAAAGCCGGAGTTCCCGGAGGAAAACCTACCGACCTACGGCGAGTACCTGGTGACTGCCCCACGTAGGCCTTAAATCTGTGACCTAGAGGTGGAGGGCTAGTGATAGCAAAATATCAGACACCTTTACAACTTGGCTACCACGACCCAGTGGGGAGGTCTAGTGATAGCAGAATATCAGACACCTTTACTACTTGGCTACCACGACCCAGTGGGGAGGTCTAGTGATAGCAGAATGTCAGACACCTTAACCACTTGGCTGTCACGACCCAGAGGTGGAGGGTTAGTGATAGCAGAATGTCAGACACCTTAACCACTTGGCTATCACGACGCAGTGGTGGAGGGCTAGTGATAGCAGAATGTTGGACACCTTTACCACTTGGCTATCACGACCCAGTGGCGGAGGGCTAGTGGTAGCAGAATGTCAGACACCTTAACATCTTGGCTACTGCGGCTCCTGTTTTACGGAAATTCACTAAATTATATTTTACAAAACCCTAAAAATAGATATAATTATGTTACATCACACTAATAACAACACAATCATGATAAACATGGATAACAAGCAACAGGGGAAGTAACTCTGGACCTTCCCTGTTACACATGTACAACTGACCCGCTACGTTGTATCTGTAGTTCGCGTGTTCGAGTCTGTCATGTTCTTAAATGGACATGGGTACCAATAGGACGTACATCACAAAGACACCAAAAGTATCATTAAACAAGTTTCGCACAGATTTTGTTATAGCATATTTCAGGGGTGAAGAGAGCGTAAAAGAACCCCAAGTGTATCGAGGATGTTAAATTGTTTGGTCTAGAGAAGTGCATGTTCAGCGACGGTATATTGCACATTTATGAAATAAAACGGACGGATTTTTAAACGTGTATTGGCAGACATGTCTACCGTGATGCCTTTGAAGCTAGATCAATCAATCGGCTGCGACATTTATCATTTCGTACGTCTGTAGATAATGTACCGTGGTCTTATCACGACTAGATTCGGAGAAGTTATCTTTATATGTGTGCGCTTCCACCTGTGACGTCATCAACCGGTCGCGCGCGAGTCCCAAGTCGTCTGTATTCTACCGGACGCAAGGGAGGAAGTCCATCAGATGTAATTTCCGTTTTAACAAGTAGCAGACGTCACCTTTCGTCCAAATAAGGCTACCCACGTCCAGACTGACGGTGGAGGAGGAAAACAAGGGAAATGATAAGTTATAGATTAATTTGACACAAAACATTAACAGAAAGTAACAGAGACGGCGACCGCTTCGTCGACAAATTACAAGTGACAGCTGAAAGAAACAGATGATCAATATTGCCTGCCAATCTCGATAGGGAATTTATTTAACCGAAAAATCAATCCACCGTCCGAGTTAATCTAATTTCGCAAATCCTGGCGAATTATTAAGAAGTTTGCACAAAGAATATACACAGCTTATAGAGTAAGACACGTCCGCTAGTTGTTTATAAGTGAAATGGAGCCTAAAACGAGAGGAAGCCGCCCGCGAATACTAATACAAGGAAACGTAGTCGGATGAAAATATTACGGACAGCTTCTTTCCCCTACCAATCGCGTACATAAAGATCTTTTTGTGTCTGAAAGGGGAAGACTCGCCATTGAAAGGGAGCACAACCCGTTTACCTAGTGTTCTCTAGCATGAGTTAATAAAGAACCAACATGACATTAATTCCTTAAGAAGACATTCGGAAGCATGTGATGATTTAATCAACGTTCAATATGTACAGCCCATATAGTATGGAATGATATTTGACGAAACATATGAGGATATTTCCGAACAGATAATCATAAAGGATCATGTATGGTGATAAAAAGATGAAACATATAAACACTATTGTTTACAATCACACAATAATCTTTACAAAATTTGCGACTCATTAATCTGGGATATTGTCAGTACGTACCATATTTACGTATACTATGACCGGGTGGAATGTTCTGCGGGAGGCCTTCGGGAGTATACTTCAGTGTGATAGCACTTTACTAGAAGGCTTCCACGAATATATCCACAGCGAATACACTGGGAGGCCGTCCTTAAATTATAGGGCGTAAAAACAGTCAAACCAAACCATACGTATTGTCTAATTTTGCGTTAAACAAATGTCATAATTCGAAGTCATATGGATTTCACGATGTGCCACGGTTAAAAGACCTAGACTTTAACGGTCCATTAACTAAAAAGTACTATAAAAAACATTCTTTTTTGTTTTAAGATCTTTAAGAAAGTGGCAGCTTCAGTACTCCATATTTCAGCAATTCTTTTCTCTAAGTATTTTCATTATAAATGAGAAGTGTCATAACGTATCTTTTTAAATTGTAAAGAACGAGTTTGTCATAAAAGCTTATTTTTTCCTGTTGTAAACGAGTTTTCGAGCTGTTAGATGGTATAATAGTACTTCTACGTACCACAGACGGAAGGAAATATATCAAACCTCGGGGTCACCAACACTTCCAGCGGATCTAGGTACTTAAAATAACCGTGTATTACGTACGACAGGCAATCGTTCATCAGACCTAGATGCCGTTATAAACCGTTGTACTTGTACATGGCGATGTCCGACCTAACTCGTCCCAGCTACATCTCCGAGTCTTTATCAAAGTCACCGTTCATTGGTTCATTCCAGAAAAATCAGGCGGACCAAAAGGTCAGTGAAAGACTGTGCAATGTGTCTTTTTGTCTATATATAGCGACCTAGTGGGTAGGGGTCTTGTGATGAAAAGGACATGAGGTATCCCATATATGTTCGGACCTAAAGTCGCTAAAACGATTGAAGTATTATATTCCTGATACTCTAGCTAAAGTCTATGTTGGATTAAAATATTACGAAACTGAAGAAGAATTATATGGTGGTTTTCGAGATATTTGGGTGAACTAAAATGAGGTTCAACCATTTTTACTGAGGCGTTAGTAACCCCGTGCATAAAGCGATCAGTTAAAAGCCGGATATATGGAGTTTGAGACATCTAGCGATTACCTCTCTAATTACTCTAAAAAAGGGAGACAACTTTTACAGTTTCTGGTGTTTCGTTCAGAATACTGTGAGACATTTGGGTAAATAAGGACAAGCGGAAAACTTCTTGCATGAATCTTACATAAACTTCACATATGATTAAATCTAACTCCGTTCATGTTAAATGTTTTAAACGCACATTTCATCCTTTTACCATGCCCAAACACCCGAGTAACGCTCTCTTCAGTACTTTGATTCCTAGTTAAAACTGTAAATAATTTCGAAATAAACAGATTTTCCTGTATGTCAGATAACGACATAATGAAATTCCACAGCTTTGTTTTCAAGCGTTTCTCGCATCCAGATCAAACCATGGCTTATCAACGCTTTAACGCTGGTGAGCAAAATCTGATAGGAACCACTGCGACATTCTCGGGCTGTTCCGTACTCTCTGAGCCTAAATTACATTGCCGTTAGGGAATTGTTGTACCAGCAGTTCCTAGCATTGTAATTGGAAATCATGGCTAAAGCGGGCAGGACATAAAGATCAAGAATTATCGATAAAAAATATGATAAACTCGACCGGTTGTAACACGTGTGTGTCTTATTACTAAGCATAGATAGAACAGCATCCTGTTGCTTGGCAACGTAAATAAAAACTGATAAAGAAAAACATCTTTAGGTGTACAACATATGTTTATGACGTTTTATAGATACTTATTATGTACAATAGTGATTTGATGTATAAGTCCCTCGTCTGATCCCGCAGGACTGTTCATATGGTTTACGGCCTAATACGTGACCACAGGTGTTAGTGGTATATCGTTAGGCCTATATATCAACCGGGACATACGGTACCCTTGTAAGACGTCATCATCAAATTAACAGAGGTACATGTTGTAAATATATTGACTTGTCAACCAATCAAATATGTTCAAACAAACTAACAACACAAGGATTCAAGAGATTCAGGTTGATCAGAACTATGGGCAAGTTTTATGGTCGCCATCTTTGTCTCATTGAGATATATTCTGTATCTTTGAGTGATATGAAGATGGACGTTTTTGAGTATGCTCATTAGTGTGCTTACTTGTTGTGATTGACAATGGAATTGTGTTCTTATTTTGAGAACTTGATGTTAACTTGGATGTGACAAAGATTTACATGTCGGATGTCGTCAAAGAAGCAGAAGACGATCACTCTTCCGGAACACCTGGTCTTATTATCTTGTATTTTTTCAAGAGTATCCATGTAAGTCTTTCCTTTGTTCATATTTTGCCCCTGGTTTAATCGATTTTGAGTTCGGATTATGATTTTGTGAACGCTTCGATATTCTCTAGTTTATTTTCTATGATAAGTAACACTAATGTTGAATATTCAAATCATAACAAGGACCCCGTGAGTACCATGTTCAATGACTGATAACGTCTGATTGACAATATTAAATCTCGACTTCCTTAATCATTCACTCCTAATTGATTTTGTTGAAATCAAGTCGGAGTTCCCGGAGAAAAAACACTGACCAACGGTCAGCCATTGACCAACGAACGATCAGTACCTGGCTACTGTGCTTGCCCAACGTCTACCTCGAACCCGCAGCCCAGAGGTGGACCAAACCCCCTCTTGCTGTGCACTCTATTTGAACAAAATGCATAGGCTTCGTATGCTAATGACTTTATACTTACCTCTGAAATGTATAGCGTGTTACACGAAGTGTGCATCATGTATTTATGTTAGTTGTTTTAAAATCTGGCCTCTTGACTTAAGATCCTGCATCTGGGTATTTTCATTCTGGAACCAAACGCTTCTTGTACAAGCAGCTCCAGAACTAAAGCCTGGTTTCTGTAGTTACTGTATTCTCACATCTTTGGCTGCAGAAACTGTGTCAGATCTGAATCTCGTAACTAGATATGGACATTTTCACTAATTTGGTTAACTATCAATACCAATATACAATTATTACATTTGCCACAATTCTTGTCAAGCATAACATAATTATTTACGATATCAACAGGAACGAAGTCTCGTTTGAAGTGTTGTGAACGTGATAGTTTGTACAATTCACCAGGGCGGTATAAAACTCTTATTATCAAAAACTTGTTTGTGTGAGTTTGAATGAACATATCAAAGTTATTGGTCACTGGACATGAAACTTTTAACAACTTTATTCCCAAATACCCTTTAGCCGATTCCATGCCGGGCACTAGTTCTTTACATATCGCCGTCCATCATTACACATTAGACCGCAGATAACATGTCTTATCAAATTACAGCATTATTGACACGCGAAAAGGTCGTGTAGCATGCAATATTAGTACGGTACATACAATAGTAGGGTTACCAACACGCGTGTAATCTTTGTAGAGCATCAACAATCGTGGCACGGTTTGAACTTTTCATAGACGTGAGAGATCACCCAAATAAACGCGAACAACATTTCTCTATAACAACTTCAACCTGTTAAATAATGCAGCAGAACAAGATTCCCCATTCTTTGTAATCGATTGTCGGCATATTTATAAATTCTGGTTTTCAGAAAGCATTTTGTATTAAAATATCTGCTTGGTTTATTGTTTATATTTTGTTTTAAGCCCTTTTCAAAGCAAGGGTCATTTAAGGATTTGCCAGACTTTGGAGGCGGAGGGAAGCCGGAGTAAGCGGAAAAAGCCACCGACCTACGGTCAGTACCTGGCAACTACTTCACCTGGGTTTCGAACTCGCAACCCCGAGATAGAGGGCGAATGGTAGAATGTCGGGAAACCTTTAACACTCGGCCAACGAGTCCCAGATCTAGAGGTGGAGGGCTTAGTGGTAGAATATCGGGACACCTTAAATACTCGGCCAACGAGTCCCAGGCCCCGGTTTTATCAACGTTCCTTAACTTAAGGAAATTCCTTAACTTAAAAATCTCCATTGAAAAGCATTACAGAATTTAAGGAAAGTTCCTTAACTAAGGATTTTCTCTGTCAATTCTGTAATACTTACCTATGGAGATTTTTAAGTTAAGGAGTTTCCTTAAATTAAGGAACGTTGATGAAACCAGGGTCAGATCTAGAGGTGGAGGGCTAGTTGGAAAAGGTGGGGACACTCGGCCACCGCGGCCCCTAAAAAGAAAGCAGCTTGTACCAAACTGACTGCGCTGTAGTTACAACGACTATTACGGCAAGACTGAGAAACGGTTCCTTTCATGAAATTGTTTAATATAGATAAGACTCTCCCTGCTACTGGACAGTATCATCTACTCGGAACTGCTAGCCGACATGACAGCCCTCTCTGTAGCGGCACAGAGACGCACTTTGTATATACGCCCTATCTGAAAGCAATATTATCTTGATTAGGTTCTCGCGAAATATATAGAAAATAAGATTCATCCTTACGATGTGATAATTGTATGTGAAATGAAATTGAATAAAAATATTGATAGAAGAAAGTCTACTAGTGTCAGTTCATTTTATATTGAAGACTGATTTTACATCGTACAGCGTCGTAAACTATCTGAACGTAGGGACATCTATCTCAGAAGCAATACTATACATTCATCGGAATGTGTTCCGTACTGTAAATGAAAAATACACTTAATTAACTATAACGAACAAGAACAGCAGTAAAACAGTATGACCTACAGTGGATCGTGTCTTTATTCACGACTTAGGACTCAATTTCATAAATATTCCTTTTAAGAAATTGCTCAGGTTAAAACTCTTCATTGCATTGAAGCATTGCATGACTAAGATTGTCTCTTAGCTTGTGCAGTTTTTAAATAAAGGAATTTCACAAGTTAAGAAACGTTGATGAAATCAGGGTCAGGTGTATGTGGTGCCTTTTGCTTTTGTCTTCTACGAAAGAGGAAACGAAGGTACTTGTAAAAATCATGATATTCTGTTTCTCTGTAGGGTGATCTTTGAAGAAGAGTTAGAATTACATAGTAAAAGACAGATTGAAGAAGAATAAGTGGAGATGAAAAGGTAGACGAAAGGTTAAAAGGAAACATATCCCGGGGAGTAAGGGAAAGATGAAGAAACACTACGTATAGGGAGAGTAGAAGAAACATTTAGAAATAGAAGAAATAAGACACCTTAGACGTCATATGTAGGAAGAACGTAAAGAGTTTAAAGGAGGACGAGAGTTGATAGCTGAGAGAGCGATTCGGGGGAGAAGGACAAGCAGAGCACACGGAGAAGTAAAGCTGAGGCTGTGGAGTAAATAGGGAAAGGGGGCAGAGTAATGGATAAGGAAGCTTTTCAGGAGGGCAATGTAAGGTACAAAAGAAGTGCAGAAGAGGAGAGAAAGGAGAGCAGCTGATAAAGACATTTGGGTTGGAGGTAGACATGGGATGGTGATGAGGAAGGGCATTTGAGTTGGAGGTATAAATGGGATGGTGATGAGGAAACACATTTGGGTTGGAGGTAGACATGGGATGGTGAAGAGAAAAGACATTTGCGTTGGAGGTATAAATGGGATGGTGATGAGGAAGGGCATTTGAGTTGGAGGTATAAATGGGATGGTGATGAGGAAGGGCATTTGAGTTGGAGGTATAAATGGGATGGTGATGAGGAAAGACATTTGGGTTGGAGGTATAAATGGGATGGTGTTGAGGAAAATCATTTGGGTTGGAGGTAGAAATGGGATGGTGTTGAGGAAAATCATTTGGGTTGGAGGTATAACTGGGATGGTGATGAGGAAAATCATTTGGGTTGGAGGTATAAATGGGATGGTGATGAGGAAAATCATTTGATTTGGAAGTAGAAATGGGATGGTGATGAGGAAACACATTTTGGTTGGAGGTAGACATGGGATGTTGATGAGAAAAGACATTTGGGTTGGAGGTAGACATGGGATGGTCATGAGAAAATACATTTGGGATGGAGGTAGACATGGGATGGTGAAGAGTAAAGACATTTGGGTTGGAGGTATAAATGGGATGGTGATGAGGAAAGACATTTAGAATAAGATTATTATCCGGTACAAGTTATTGAATATGTTGAAATAAGTTATTTTCATATCGTTCATATTAAAATGCAGTGTGATAGGTATATCAATTGACTTTGTTAATTTATATAACCATTGATGAAGAGTATCAATGACAATACAAACCCAATGAAAATAATTAATTACTCGGTATAATAGAAAACAGTGATAATAGAACTATAATTCTATAATATAAAACGTTAAATAACTTCTGAAGTCGAATTGGTACTCTACATGGGTTTGTACCTAAAAAGCGGAACCAAAACTTCAAATGAATACCCCAACTTTACACTGAACTCAACAACAGTCACACAAAAGCTAAACTATTTTATAGCCAATAAAGACAATTTATTTGGTTCATTAAGATGTTTTATCTAAACGATCCAATTCCTCTGTATTATTCAAATATTCAAATATAACCACACGCTTTTGTAAGATCTTTTGTATTCAAACATATAAGTGTTATCGTAAAAATACATCCGTTTCCTGCAGACGTTTAATATAAATTATCTGATTCACGTAGACGCTTGATGTGTATACTACGGTATTTGCACCGAGTGACGTCTACGTTGTGCCAACGTTTGAGAAAACCACAACACTGATAAATTGTTCTGATACATCACTCGCTATGGATTGTCATTACTGAGTTTTGTTATTTATTAAACATGGCGGTTAAGCTCCGTACCTCTTTCATAAATGTCAATCGGAAATGACGGGTAGGTTTTATGATGATCTGTGCGTAGTACCCATGCGTGTGCTAGATGCGAGTATTGCTATTTTTGTCGTTCATGATTAAAACCAACTTGCGCAATCAATAAACTACCAGATTTAGAGAATTGTGTTTCCGTAGATTAGATTAAAACGAAACAGACTGTTTTAGGCATGTTGGTTTGTTAGCAAACAAACTAGGGTATTATTTTTTTCGGTGGATTGTTTAAATAGACTTGCTTAAGCTGAGAGTAAGGCATCGTGCGTTCTCTCGGGCAATCACTGGGAATCAATCCCCTGGGAGTCTTCCTAATATTAAAAAAGCTGTTTAATCTGTAGCCTTACCTAAATTGAATTCACATCTTTTTCAGAAAAGGCAATGTATACGTAAGCAAAGAGAGAGAGGGCAATATCCCTTAGGTAAACCAGCAACACGGACCACTTAAGAACAAAGTTCTACGACATTACAAGAAGACATAGCAAGGAAGAAATTACCTCTAAATTAAACTGACAACATATAAGTACATGTGGTCAAACAAAGTGTACGTCTTGATCTGACAGCCCTGATCTCGCCAAGGTGGCAGATCTCGCGTTGTAACGCGAGATTGAGTAGGCCCGGGGTGACGACAACATATACCAGTGATTGAATAATATTTAAACGGGGAAGTATTGTGTCTATATAAAGACGTGCACGGAGCCAGACAGAGAAGAATGCGTTGGTGAAACGTCGGTTTAAGATGTCTTAAGGGAATTGAAATCCAAACAGACCGATGGAAAAATAAAAAAATAAAAAAATAGACATAAACTCCAACTACAGATAAAATACTCAAAATGGAGAAAATCAAATTTCAGCTAAAAGATAAGCTCGTTATAATATCATTTTACAAAATTCTTCAAAGATATAAAAATAAAATTAAAAATCATGCATGGTTTTCAAAGGAGGAATTGACATGGTCTCTGTAGAATCGTCAGTCTGTCTGCTTTGATCAAAACCGACATACATTATGTATAGCCGCCTTGTGCCGTTCCGTTCTGTGCTTCCGAGCGAACATACATAACCGACACATGTGACGCAAATCGAAATGCATATTCTATCGGAATTGGACACTATTTTTAGACGTCAATAACACCGGTAAAGTTCTTCTAGTGTATGCCCTGTAATTGCATTTAATAATTTGCAAATTTAATTTACATGTACCTACAAGAACTAAGACAATATTTACCATATAAAATTGGAAAACCTTTACTTTTCGTGGACAAACATTTTTGTTATATATGTCAAACTGTTTGTGTACATACTGCAAAATTACTAGCCAATTAACAATAGTTGATATTTTTCTTTTGTTTTTCATTTATAACTTAAAATACAGGCACATTTTTTTTGTTAAAAAAGATGTATACTAAATACAATAGATTTATTCAATTAGATATTTTTATCATTATGAAATTATATTTAAGATTACAAAATAATCGTTAGGTATGCATTAGCCATTTTTACTAAAGCTGTTAATTTCGTTTTATTGAGCCCGACCGAAAAAAAAGATAGCTTCAATTGACTGCATTTGCAACAACGGGATGACAATCTGATTAAAATATAGGTCCTTGTTCTCACTCCGTTTTACAAGAATCTGACAAAATCCCTAAAGAGGTCATGTCCAGATGACCTTTGTCGCCTCTTTACTTAACACTAAAATAATTTTCCAGTGACCTGTCTTCTTGCAACAAGCCATTTCGTCACATTATTCCTCGTGATTTTTTTGGTGACGAAATGACTGAACAGACAAATGCGATTATGCAAGCTTTGTCGCCTCTAAATTTCGCTGTCAAGATTCTGAAAGTAGTATTTTGATTGGCTAATGCAAAAGGTCATCGGGACGTGACCCCCTAGGGGATTTTTTCAGATCTTCACGCAGCAGAGGGAAGTTTACGGAACCGTGCGGATATTAAGATATGATTTAAGTCAGATTGATATCATCATATATAATCATCATCATCGTTGTCGTCGTCGTTTTTGTCGTTATCATCATCATCACCATCACCATCATCATCAGCACAATCATCATCAGCACAATCATCAGCACAATCATCATCATCATCATCATCATCATCATCATCATCACAACCATAATCATCACAACCATAATCATCATCATCACAACCATCATCATCATCATCATATATTTATATACTAGCTGATGGAGAGTACATACCCTCCTCCTCCTCCTCAAACTAGTCATCAAACATCAACCTAATAATATAAAGGACCCAGAAGCCTTAATGGCACCGCTGCAGATACAGAACCATAAAATAATTCTAGATTACAGTTAACCAACTGGGGACTCCCGTAACAACGATTCTGTTTCACGAACTGCGAAACTTTAATGTTTCCGCATGTCAACTATGCATGAACCGGGCCACAACCCCATGACCAATTATCTTTTTTGAAAAATATTTTATAACAAGTCTTACGTGTTCGATTGAGCGTAAATCATGACATCATGAACGCGGTGTGAAAGCACGTGCGGAAATATCTTTATTGAGAGCAATTTTACTGAGCATAACAATGAATTGATTACTTAAAAGAGCAATATGGGTTTAGTTATGTCTTGTTTCAGAAAGCATGCAACGCATGTCAGTATGTCATTATCACGTTGAAAGCAGTTGTATTTAGAAATGGTTAAAGGGCACATGAACGTCGGTGTACAAAAAGTTCAAAATAATGACATGCAATTGTAAGTTGATTGGTTTCAAACACGGCAGAACCAAACACTGACCGAAACACATAATAGTGTGGGTGAAATTTTTCACACGAACATAAGCGACTCTCCTAAGTCATCCGAATTGTACCGACCGACGACTGTGTTTAAAACAACTTTGTTGTCTGGGCGTTGCTATAGTACTGTAGTGATACTCAAATAAGAAAAATAATCAGACAATACCAAAGCGTCAACAAAACCATAATCCGGACTCAAAATCGATTAAACTAGAGGCAAAAAAGGAACAAAAGGAAATTTGCATGGAGACTCGTGAAACCACAAGAGAATGAGACCAGGAGGTCCGCACGAATAAGCGTCTTCTGCTTCATCGACGACACCCATGTAAATCTTGGTCACACCCAAGTAAGCATAAATCCTACAAATGAGAATTAAGTCATAATTGTCAATTACAACAAGAAAGAACACTGATAAGAGTAACTCTTCATTATTTAATGAAGAGCACTCGCCTTCCTAAGGTAATGCTATCACATTTTACATTGTTTATTTTTAAAGGCCCGTCGAAAACATTTAGAGCCTCGCGGGTTAATCTCGTAAAACTTGTTAGTATAAGGTATAATCAGAATTTATATATATTACAAAAATGTATTGGTCTCCAAAAAGACATTTTAAGGATATCGAGGCATAAAACATTCCTTATAGGTAAATCCAGGTAAAAGTGAGAACAGATGATTAAAGAATTCCGGAGATCGATTGATGGTTCGGAACAATATCAATGTGGTAAAACTGCTAGATAAATCATATCTGATTAAATGTCGAATAACCGGTATGTAAGATGCTTGAATATGCTATGACGAAATCGACGGTATTAACTTGACATATACAACAATGTAGTTAATGGCACAAGTAGACATACGTAGGCCAGCATGCTGAGTCATGAAGTTCCAAGGAATGACGCGGAAGCGAAAGCGAGTTGATAGACTTGTTTTGCAATAGTATCTAGATCTAAATAACTTCAAATGATCATGAAGGTGCTTCAGACTTACGATTCATCAATTACTTATTGTATCTTTTTGTAAACAAAGTTGCCTTCATTTTGGGTAGGTTTATGCGTCATTGCCATTGTGAAATAATTACCTTGCCAAGTAACTGACATAAAAATGAGGGGAAGTGAATGTTAAAAACACTGTTTCTTTAACAAACTAATTGTGTCATGGTGGTATTGACATTAAAAACCTAATGCGAAGCAATTCCTCTATACGAAAAATTAAAACAACAAAACAAACAAAAAAACTGAGTCTTCAAATATTGTACGGCGGAAAAAAATTAAGTGTAAACAAAGTCAAAGCGTTTAAAGGGAGTATGCTTCTGGAGTTGCATCAACTATTAGATAATTGAAATTGTATTTCAATTGAAAACAAAGGATGTATCACAATGTTTGGATTGCGCGTATCGTATCAATATGAAGTTGACAAAGCTTTGTAAACAAAAGTCAGCTTGCGTTATCAAAACCCTTTTTAAATGCAAATGAAACAAAAAAGTGAAATTTACATATATTTTTGTAAAATTTCGATTCTAATTACATAAATATCTTATTCTATTTTCGTTTTTATTGTTGAACATATCCTAGATGAAAGATATGCATTAAACTGAAGTTCTGCTAATCAGCCTTGAACAGGGCAAATATTCATGAAACAATTCACATGCCCATGGGCAGATTCTGTGTTCACGCAGTAATGCTGATTACTTGGATTTTGATGATTTGGCAGTATTAAAGAAAATTCAAGATTTAAGAGAACACGATAACGGGAATGAAGCTAGTCTGAGCACGGAATCTCTGTTTGACATACCAACGATTTCGTGCACCCGGGCCCTCGTCATTAAAATTTAAGTAGACACCATGAAGTGTTCACGGGTGGGTCTAGTGTACCACTCAAACAGGGAAAGGTGAACATTTTCTTTGTGTCCCGGTGTGTATACACTATTGAAGGGGAGGTAAATATACAATCCTCTGATAATTTTATAAGCTGTGCGACTCCTTTTCCTTAAGTTATGTCTGGTTAGTTCGTCCACAATTGGTTCCCATGATCATGACGAACAGGTATATGCATTTTTTATCTTATCAAATTCTTTACGAGGTGTGAATTCATTTGTTAATCAGTTATGAATTTTTAACCAAACGCGCAAGGTATGGGATTCATTGTGTTGAAGAGGATGATATTTTTTTCATATTGACGATATTCAAATTACAATTCATTCATTTTCTGACAGATATTTTCTCATGATCAAAATAATCGCCACTTGTGTTAAAGTAAGCCACAGCAAATCCCAAGGTTCGTGAATTATCTAAAGTGTAAAACCATTTTAAGTTTTTACTTCAACATGCGACTTCTTATGATATGCCAATCATAAGAAACGTCATAAAAAGTGACACATTACGTGATTGGTTGAGCAAGCACTGAAAGCTTAAAGATTGTTTCTTAATCATGAGGCAAGGGCGATACCTTCTTCATTGTCTAATTAAATTGTTAATGTCAACATATTGTAATTAGTGTAAATCAATTTATAATGCTTCGAATGAAAAAATATTCCAAAGCAAACTGAAAAAGTGAAATTGAGATTTAGATAAAGTATTAATTGAGGAGAATTAGATATTATTGGATATATCATTCGTTAAACATTACATGACATTGCAAGAAAACTAAAACGAAAATTTGAGACATAAATATCAATTTTAAATCATGCAATAATTTTGAAAACTGCATTTAAATATAGGAAATATTTTAACATTCCACGATATGTTATTATGTGATATTGCTTAACAAAATCCAAGAATCATACTTAATGAAAACGAATGAACCTAATATATGTACGTAGATTAATAGTGCGTGATGCCTCCATCTCAGAACCAGCCGTAGGTCCATTTCCCACCAAGTGTGACAAGCATTATGATACGGTGTAATATTCTAAGCAGACAGAGACAATACATCTCCCCCCATTGTGTCCAAAGGCAAAGCACCCCAGACAAAACCCTTTACAATGATTGACCCAGACGGGTCGAACTTATACAGGTCTATATATGTATGATATATTCTAAATGTTTTAAGGACTATCTGTATTTGATATCGCCACATAGAGAGATACCGTTTGTGCCATTTTCAACGAAGCAAACAAAAGAATTCCCCAGCGCCATAACTGACAAGTTGCCATGGACGGTTCGATGTCGTGCATGAAACCATAAGGTAGCTAGCAAAGTTCAGACAGCTGTATAGCCAGCCCATCAATGATAACGTGCCAGATAGATCGCAAAAGGTGTTACCGGGAATCATTTTTTATTGTTTCCCTTCTTTTCTTGCCGGTTTTATTATTTTTCTTTCAATCAGATATTGTTGCGAACGTTCATAGATGATGTAGTAAGACTTTGTGTTTGAGTATGAAACATTTTATAAAAGTAAATGCTACGAGAAACGTTTTTGTTGTAAGAGTTCATTGATATAAGAAAAAGAAAGAAAGGAAAAATAATAATGTTTTCACAATGTATAGACCACTTTTGCGCAGGGAACTAACGTATAGGGTAACATTAAATTTTATATCTGCAGCTTGTTAATCTCACCGAGATAATATTTTCCCTTATACACCGGGAAAACAGAATCCGTAATATGCTGTGACACTAGTTCCGGCAAGGCTGAATCTTGAAATCACCCTTGAGATGTCCAAAAAACTGGTGTTTAATACAGGTTGTCTCATAAGTACGATAGCCGATTAGTACAACACAAAAATTAAGAATTTTTTTTTATCTCGTTATTACGACATACGTTAAGTCGTAATAACGAGATACGTTATCTTGTTATTACGAGTTACGCTAAGTCGTAATAACGAGTTAAGCTACATAAGTAAACACATTTTATAGAAATTTGTTTTTAAAATTTTGTTTTGCTTTTTGCATCGTTTAATTAGTTTTTTAAAATAAATAGTCTGTGGTACTGTGTACTTTTAGTGACGTCCAAGGATGGTTGTATAGGGCGGTTGGCGACCATTTGTCGAAGTTGGGAGTTGCCTTTATTTGCATAATTCATATTTCTATTGTTTGCTCAATAATGTATTCATCAATACTTAAACACAGACTATTTACTTTTTGTTGTACTGTATATTTGCGATAAATCCCGCTACTGTTTGCTCAACTACTAAATATAGCATTCATATGTCATCGCTGCGAGTTTTGATGACATCACTTTTAGCTCATTTACAGTAGACACTTCAAATGTTTTAAATGGTGGAGTATAATCCTAATTTAAAAAAAAAAATGAGAATACCGAAACGTCAACAAAACCCTAAATATGAACTCAAAATTGATTCAACAAGGCAAAATACAAAAAAAAGACAGATCTACATGGAGACGCTTGTAAAGGTACACGATAATAAAACCAGGTGTTCCGGAAGAGGAAGCGTCTTCTGCTTCATCGACGACACCCGCTATATAAATCTTGATAAATATTATTAAATTTCAAACGTTGCCAGATGTATAAATCATTAGTAAATGGTAAAGATTTGAAAAAGATAATGAAAAAATATGAAACTTTCTGAATTGTGTTTTTTTCTTGGTGTTGCTGGGAAATGGGCTCTCAGTATGTTTGATGCTTCCGATGACTTCTAAAGGGGCGAAACTACAAGAATTCATCCATATTGTAGCGAATAAACTATTAAGCTGTATTTATTTTCTTTGTAAGTCGTTTATTGTCAGGAAATGATTTATAAACTTTCTTCCATTGCGATGCATTTGCTTTTTATAGACTAACTCCATATATATCAGAAATATAAATATTTGTCCCCAGCTGCTGTCTGTAAAGGAACATCAATTTCAGTTGAAACAGAATCATATTTATGCCTATATGCAACAAGTTGGAAACATTCTAAGATAAATATAGCACTGTTAAAAGTTAACTTCGCATACACATCTTCGCTAAAATATCAATCATATTAGCGGTATCATACTAAGCATTGTCCTTTATATAGAATATATAGATATGAATATATCAACAAGGTAAACAAGGCAAAATGCCAAAACCGAGCATTTGGTCATCCTTAAGGGAGAATATTACATGGAGTATAATTATTTTGTCCGTGGAAAAGAAGAGGAAAGTACCGTCAAAATGATGTGGCAAACATAACTTAAGCTTTAATGATGGGGATATTAAGGTAGACATACAGGAGTTGATGACAAAGAGAACACAGTAAAATGGTTGTCGAATTTCGGGTAAAAAATAAATTGGAGAATACCGAAGCGTTAACAAAATCATAATTCGAACTCAAAATCGATTAAACCAGGGGCAAAATATGAATAAAGGAAATATTTACATGGAGACCCCTGTAAAGGTACAAGAGAATTAGACCAGGTGTTCCGGAAGAGTAAGCGTCTTCTTCTTCATCGACGCCATGTAAATATTGTCGCATCCAAGTAAACATCAAGTTCTCAAAATGACAACCGAGTATCATTGCAAATCACACAAAGAAAACGCACTAATGAGCATACTCACAAACGTCCATCTTCATATCACACAAAGATAGAGAATATTTTTCAATGAGACAAAGATGGCGAAAAGAATGGGGGGGGGGGGGTTGCAGGTATCAAATGAACATTTTAGCAATGGGTACAGTAGACAGATGTACATCGTGTCTTTCTGTAGATATAAGGTGGTCTCTATGTAACATAGATAGCAACATGGATACGCACGTCAGGTGTCGTCAAGGGTCCCTTATGGTTTTGATGACGATTGCTGTTATGATTTGCGTCGGTTGCAAAATACACATAAAAATGAAATCAATTAGAAATCAGAAACATGTCATTTCCATATGTTTCTATTGGGGAACGAGATCAATGTTTGTTTCCTCAGTGCCGCTAGCCTGAAGTAAACAAAGACATGTCCTTCGGAAAATGGCAACTAATGTGGAGTCCCTTACGAAGGTTAGGCTCCTTATAAGCTGCCTCCTCCGACACGCAGTTATCCATGATATGCGATGTGAGAGAGTATGTTGAGTACCTGTGTACATGTATCTGGGTACGGTATGTTGGTTACAGTGATACGATAGTGCAAAATGATGCCGATATTATAGTGCATGTATCATACTGTACTGCATGTATAATGCCGCAGACCACCAGCAGAACATTACACTTTACATTGACAACAGTTGAACGAGTCGTTTGACTCCATAATATTGAGCCCCAAGCAGCAGGAAGTTGTAACTATCAGGAGATAGAACCAAATGTCTCCCTCTCAGGACCGAATGTTTTCCTGTAGGCCAAAAATAAGGCTGTGTCAAGGGAGACATGATGAAAAAACATTAATTAGAAATGAGAGAAAAGATCACATCTCAAATTTAGTCGCCTCTTACAACTATGCAATGATGAAGCAGGTACGGTCCTTACGCCTTTCTGGTATGACAAAGGGGAAAAGGAAACGACAGGAAATGGGACATAAGCAAGGATATTTCAGCAAATTCAACGTGCATGGTTTTGTATTTGGCCTTTTTTAACAGATGTCTGTAAATTCAAATGAATAACAGTCTGCTTGATTTCACTGTATATGATTGTACGAGGTGATTTTTATGGAATCCATTCATAGTGTCCAAAAAGGTGTCCCCTTAACAAAAACAATACGTTTTATGTAACAATATATTCTTGGTGCACGATGCTTTATAAATCCGATCTAGTGGAGCTTTTAAAAAGTATCATCGTTCACCAATAATCATCCTGTATACTTGGGTATAACATTAAAAACCATTCATTACCCACTTCGTGAAGTTTGGTGTGTTAGAGTACAATAAATCATTATCATGCTTGATTTTGTAGAAGTGGATAACGTTGGAACAGATTCAAACCTCGAGCGTGTAGAATTTAAAACAATAACACAATGCATAAATACACTATTTATATTCTAGAAGAAGTCGGTTGAGGCATCGAATTTCAATACAGACTGATACTACAACATACAAAAACCCACTCATACATAGAACTTTATGACATAAATAAATACACAATCTATATACAGGGTATTATTGAGTACACATTCAAATTAGGCAAGCTAAACCAGCGTAAAGTCTGGCCGTATATACAAAACTCTTAAAGGTTACTATGGTTAATGAATAAAACATCAGAATGTGAGGGAGGTGTATACCCAGGTGTATTATCCGCCCTTGTCTGGTAACGCGGAGCGACACACCGTATTACTACGCGTTGTAGCAACGGAATATCATTTCAAAGTATTTCTCCTTCAGTAAGTTTATCACATACAGACAGTCATTGTATTGATAGCACGATAGTACTGCATTATGGTTCATGTTACGTTGGTATCATCAATTACACTTCATATATATATAAGAATATATCATGTCTATAGGTTTTATAGCAGAGTATATGCATATATAAAAAAAGCTTTCGCCACACTTGAGATTTGCTTTCAAAACTATAAATAATGCATTGATATTTTTACCAACAGAGATTCAATTTAAATGCATTCTTTGTTATTCATATCAATCATTAAATAATGTTTATATTATTAAAGTTAATAGATCAAAAACGCATCGTTATATACATCGATAAAAATTGTAACATTGAATCAATATAAATGTCATCTTGATTATATTTACCATTCATTCGACTTTGTGAGCACATCGTAAATGATACTTTACATTGTATGTAACCGATCGTTGTTTTCTGAGATTAAGTAAGCTTCCTTTTATGTACAAAATCAACTCAATTCTGTCGAGAACATTGATACAATGGTAGAGTTTCAAAACAAGAATAAAGTAATAAAATTCCAGTATCAAGGAACTAAACTACGACTTCGAAAAAATAGGATATCAGTCATACTCTTCTAGGACACCTGGTCCAGAGATCATGAAACAGACTTAACGGTCTTCATCATGACTTAAATTTATAGTTAGCCAATCAGGTTTGAAGTTACTTTTTGTAACGTTATTTAAGATTGGCTAAGTCCAAACTTAAGACAATTTTAGACTTAAGATTGTTTCATGATCCCGGGGCCAGGTCTTATTCTCTTGTACTTTTACAAGGGTCTCCATGTAAATCTTTGCTTTGTTCAAATTTTGCCCCTGGTAAATCGATTTCGAGTTCGGTTTATGATTTTGTTAACGCTTCGGTTTTTGATTTAAACATATTTTATTTGTATCAGATATATACAGTGGGATTGGTGTTCCCTAATTTATTGTCAATAATCAAAATATTACATTGCAACGAAAATATGATTTAGATATAACATTCGTATATAGTGTGATCTTTGTTCATATCAATAATCACCAGTAATTAACCACCATACAGGACCAACATACCCACTTCTAGCGTGAGGGACGAAGAATATATCCATTTCAAAAATTCAAGCAACCAACAACCATTATTAAGTATTCAGTCGAATCTTGTAAACACAAACTCGGATAACTCGAATACCGTATTTAAATCGAAGTATATTGTTGATTCCGGCGTAACTTACAGTTAACATTCGAACTCATTTAACTCGAGTTCTTGGATAATTCGAAGTTTTCACAAGGGTCCAGTTAACTCGAAATTAGAAATTTATTGTGTATATTGTTTGCTACACAAAATAGTTTAAGATAAGTGAAAATAATTCATCAAGCAAGACGGATAAAATTGCACGACTTAAGTAAAAGTGTAGAGTTCATATCTATGAACTGCATCGATATACTCTTACTTCGAGATCCCGGGACATCAGATGTTTCCGCGTCAATAACCAAGCAAATAAACTAGGTTCACATAAAACAAGAAAGCGAATTTGACATATCCAGTTTTCAAATATTTACCTGGAAAACACTTCCGTGGACCTATGCACTTATTTCGAAATAACAAGGTTATATGAACAACCCCACTCGCTCAAACTGGTGTGGATGAATAGTTAGAGGAATAAATGGTATTTGAGTAATTCGAGGTTGGATGAATATGTACGAACCATGTCGGGATCAAACCAATTATTCGACGAATGAGCGGCATTCGAGTAAACCGGGTTCGAGTAAGTGGGGTTTTACTGTATGTACAAAAGTTCGAATTTAGTGTATCGTAAATTAATTATGGCAAGCAGACTATTTGGAAGTGTCGATTAAGATTAATCAATCGGTCTACTCGTGTGCCAGAGACATCTCCCTTAAGGCGATGCTGCCTGATTGCCAAATCTCGAGTTGAAACAACGTAAATCTTCTAATGAAAGAGCATTGGTGTATTGGTATCTATGGCGGGCGCTCAGTTGTAAAATAGCATTACTGTTATGACTTCGGGAAGATACTGTATATTATTAATTTAATATTTGTCGTTCATTTATCGTGTTATACGATATTTTAACCAAATAATACACAAATGACCCACGTTGAATTGTTTTAAATTTGAATTCGATATATGTTTATGTATTAACGCAATGCTATATGAATATGTTATATTTCAAGCAATGCAATATAATGTAACAGTCTATGCGAAATATTGTAGTTAAATATGAAATTGTTGACTTTTTGTAGAGGCAATGCCCATTTATGTTTAAAACAGTTATTTGTTTGCTCCTACACATGTGACGTCACAGTAAATAATGTTGTTATAAATATTACCGTACGTCGCTAAGATTTTGATAAAGACAAATTTCAATGTATTTTTATTTACTTTATATATATTCGTAATAAAGTGTCTATATTTGAGTATATATTTAAAATCCCAGTATACGTAACATCTGGAAATTTTTCGTGATTCTGAACAATTCTGAAAAAAAAACCAGTTGATAACCAAGCAAAAATAAGCCTAAAACGAAGTAAATCTGAGCGGTAACTAACTAGAAACTCTGGACAAAAACAAAACAAAGTATTGAAAATAATTCAGGTGGGACCCACTTCAACAACAAACCGAAGGTAGAAGACGGTTCGAAATGGACGCGTGTTTACAAATAGCGTGTTTCAACTGCTGCTGTACCGGTAACAGCGAAAGAATTCATCCTGAATATTACTAATATCAGTTAATCCTAACTAAATCTATAAATATAATAAGTTATTAGGCTTGATTTTCGCTTCAAGTTTTGCCGAAAGTTACGTATATTGGGCCATTAAAGGTGTCTATATTTGATCAGGTACAGTTTATTTGTTTTCCCAAAGTGTCTTTATTTTATCAATGTATCTATATTTCATACGGATTTGATTTTCTTTAGGTATCTATATTTTCCATGAAGTATATGTTCGTATAAAGGAGACCATACCGTCGGTACTAATTCAGTTGCTAAACTCTATTTTCACAAATGATGTATATTTTCACAACGTATTTATAATTGCTGACGAACAAACTTGCGGCACAGGGATTCTGGAGATGCAGGTTAATGAAGACAATGGGCAAGTTTTACGGTCGCCATCTTGATCTCATCGAGAAATATTCTGTATCTTTGTGTGATATGAAGATGGACTTTTTTTAGTTTGCTTATTAGTGTGCTTATTTGTTGTGATTAACAATGATGCCTCTGTTCTCATCTTGAGGATTGATGCTTACTTGGATGTGACAAAGATTTACATGGCGGGTGTCGTCGATGGAGCAGAAGACGCTTACTCTTCGGAACACCTATTCTTCCTCTCTTGTACTTAAACAAGGGTATCCATTTAAATTTTGTTCTTTGTTCATATTTTGCCCTTGCTTTAATCGATTGTGAATTCGGATTATGATTTTGTATTCTCTAATTTATTGTCAATGTATATTTGTTTTATATGGATATTCATTTTCACAAGTAAGATTATGAGGTATAAATACTTTCCATGAAGATACATGTGACCATACCGTCGGTACTAATTTAATTACTATTTCCACGAAAGCTATATATTTTCACGACGTACATTTGTATTTATAGTTTTACATTGTAACGATATTTTTACATAATATCGATTACATTGCAATGTGTATTTATTTCCGTGAGGTATGAATATTAACTATAATTTACAAAGACATTAAATCACTAATTGAAATAAATCTACTGTGACGAGTTAAACTATAACAGGTGACATATAAGCTTTTCAGATAAACGTTTTACAATATGTAATGGTTTTTAAATACAAAAGGTAGCACATATTGTTTGTTTTACAGTAGAATACGGTCACGCTGAACCTGAACTCCTTAGTATTTTTGGAGCTAATAAATCGCTAATTGATTTAGCATCCACGCATCAATTATCTGGCTAACACCAGGCGATATGATAATGTTTGAACGTTTAAAATGATATTTAAACAATGAATTATAAAATGTGTTGGTTTTAGTAAATGCGTCCGTCATCTGTTGTGGAGCATGTCGCCCTGGCAACCCAAAATCTTTAATTGTTTTCTCTCAATATGCATTAAGTGACAGTCCAGGTGTCCGATATGATAAGGATACTCAATGATCTACATCTGTATAGATGGTTTGTATTACCTGAACGCTTGTATCAGTTATACTACTCAAATCTGCACACCTGTACTGATACGTTAGTTGAAGGCGTTCTCTGATTCACCTTCATGTTACTTTTAGTGGGGATTACCTCCTTCCTTGACTGTTATTTGGCCAACTGTGTTGACATCTCTAAACGAAGGACACACGTATATAAATTTGCATTAAAGAAATATAACAAATGTGTTACACCTGTATTTCGTCTGCACAAACCAACTTACCTGTCCTAGGTGCGTTTTAACATCTTGAGCCACTAACCATGTTATAACGAATTACCTGTATACAAAGGTATGTAAACAAGCAAACAGTAAACAAACGTTTAACAGTATCTTGATATTCCGAATGCACGTGTGTACAATTGAATACCTTTCTATCTGAACCAATGCCTTCTATGTAATGCTTTATAAGGGTCTGATGCACATGTCCAGTACATAACAAACCTGGTGATGAGTCGTTTCTGTAATTTGTCATTTTGTTGTATATGTCTTGTTTACTTTTGGTTGATGATAAGTTTTGTTTATGCATTCTGTTAAAAACAAGCACTGAACTATTTTGATGTATATTGCTAAGTGAGAAAAATAGTAATGTTAACGATAACATGATGTACCACCTGTGACAGAAATGAAAGCCTACTAAGGTAAATTACTTGGCAACACTTAAGATACAACTAACTCAAGTAATGCGGATTCACGAACAGAAACAAACAATATAATTATATACTTTTTAAAAGAAACATAATATTGCTTTTCACCTGTGAATAAATGAAAGCGTACATTGTTGTATCTGCATTACTGTAGGTGTTAAAACTTAAATAAAAAACAATAAGAGAGCAAAATGGATACTGTATCTTTCTTTGACTGTAGACAGCTTAATATAAACAAATTAAATTCATATAAATAGACACCAGACAATAGCAAGACGTACCTTCCCATAATACGATCACAGGTGAAAAATCAAAGCCTACCTGTACACTAATTAATCGTTAATGAGTAAAACTTAGCGTTCTTACCTGTATATAGGAAGGTTATACAGCCTACCGCCCATCGTCCCATCCCTGTGGTAGAAGATCTCATGGTGAAGGTGTAACTCCACTGAAGATTACGACGTTACTGTGACGCCTCCTCTGATTGTAGCACGGGAGATCCTAGTCCTCGGGGATAGTTTCTGTTTGCCAGACCTCGCGTCGGGCCACCTGCTAGTGGCGGTGTCCTGGGCTTATTAACGTCACACTGGTACCCTAGCCAGGCCTCACAACACACCCCGGTTTTACACCACTGCCGACCATCATCCCAACGAACACTGGTACATTTCAAAATCTATATCCGCCGAATTCGATTTGATAGTAGTGTTGTACCGTGTATGAGTTGCTCAGTGCCGGTGTTTTTGAGTGGCTCGTCTCTTGGTATTGCGTTAAGTACTACTGAACATGCACAACACTTAGAGAACATAGCATACGCTGTATACATACATCATGTATGAGAAATTTCCTCTCGTATGCATGTCTATATCAATATCATTTCTACATTAATTCTAAAATAGTCGAATCTTTATATACTTCCTTTATAAAATTACCCGTACAACAGAAAAAGGAAATGTGATATTTTAAAAGTAAACATCAATTCTTTTTCTATACACTCTCCACTTTAAATGTAAAGAAGACTTCTATTTACATCTCGTCACTATGCTAATAAAAATGAAATATAAGCAAATAAAACGTCGGAAAAGAACACACATGGCCGACGTGGAAGTATCCCTCCATATTTGATTATCACACGGAGAGAGGCTATTGAGTCACTCTGTACTGTAAATATACACTTCCTCGTGTAGACATGTGCATCGCTAACAAAGCTGGCAGATGATCAAACAGAAAGTGACACACATGTATACACAGATACAATCATTTCTCCTTTTAAAAAGTTTAAAACAGAACTGGATTCCGTCATGTGAAATAATTATCTACACAAAGAATTTAGGTTTACAACTTTCCACCGGACAGCTTCTTATCCGGTCCACAGCTCCATCTGACGGTTTGGACGAATTGCCATTTGTAATGGTGTAGTCGAGGGCAGCCTTATTATGCAGTATAAACACTATTTGGTTGGATCAGCTGATCACATCAGACCCAAGGTAGAAATAAACCTCAATCAATGAGAGTTCGTCCCAGTCCAACGGCATGTGGAATGTTTATATGTGGGCATGCTGTTAAGAAAACCACAAGGTGGTAAAAATTACACCAGCGAATGGACTAACATAAAAATTCATGGCTTCTTCCGCACTCCTCATAATTAAAAGGGATGGAAAACGTTATAGAATTAATCTGGACTGTGAGCGACATTAAATAAAAAAATATCACTTTTTATCCTTCAAGATGAGAAGTGTTGTTTCCAGTAAAATTGGGTAATTGAGTTACCAAACTAGGTCAGAATAGTGTTGATCTGTTGAACAAACCAGGAGTCAATACTGTGGATAGAGACATGATACGGGGTAATTTGATTGTTATTAACCCAATCGATATTAATAACTCACAGTAAGTGTGTGTAAAGATGGTGACTAACGATACCCAGCAGGCTTATACGTAAACAGAACCTTCAGCTCAGATTACAATCAATCCCTTCCTCGTGTATGTACCAGAGGCGGATCGAAGGGGATGTCACCAATGTCTGTGACTACGTCCCTCCTGCCATTGGCTTAAAATAAATTAGAGAATGCCGAAGCGTTTACAAAATCATAATCCGAACTCAAATTGGATTAAACCAGAGGCAAAATATGAACAAAGGTAATATTTGCATGGTGATCCTTGTACAAGTACAATATAATTAGACCAGGTGTCCAGGAAGAGTAAGCGTCTTCTGCTTCATCGACGACACCTGTCATGTAAACCTACTACATCTATCCAAATTCAGTTATGTTGTGTAAGTGCATTGTAGCCTTTGTATTTGTGATTGAACGTGTAGTTGTTTTTACACTGCAAAAGCCACCATCCCTCCTGCCCTCACCAGTGCCCGTGATACCCCCCCCCCCCCTGCCCTCACCAATGCCCGTGACACCACCCCTCCTACCCTCAACAATGCCCATGACACCATCCCTCCTACCCTCATCAATGCCCGTGACACCATCCCTCCTGCCCTCATCAATGCCCGTGACACCACCCCTCCTGCCCTCACCAATGCCCGTGACACCATCCCTCTTGCCCTCACCAATGCCCGTGACACCATCCCTCCTGCCCTCACCAATGCCCGTGACACCATCCCTCCTGCCCTCATCAATGCCCGTGACACCCCCCCCCCCTGCCCTCACCAATGCCCGCGACACCATCTCTCCTGCCCTCATCAATGCCCGTGACACCATCCCTCCTGCCCTCATCAATGCCCGTGACACCCCCCTCCCCTGCCCTCACCAATGCCCGTGACACCATCTCTCCTGCCCTCATCAATGCCCGTGACACCATCCCTCCTGCCCTCACCAATGCCCATGACACCATCCCTCGTGCCCTCATCAATGCCCGTGACACCATCCCTCCTGCCCTCATCAATGCGCGAACACCACCCCTCCTGCCCTCACCAATGCCCGTGACACCATCCCTCTTGCCCTCACCAATGCCCATGACACCATCCCTCCTGCCCTCATCAATGCGCGAACACCACCCCTCCTGCCCTTACCAATGCCCGTGACACCATCCCTCCTGCCCTCACCAATGCCCGTGACACCACCCCTCCTGCCCTCACCAATGCCCGTGACACCACCTCTCCTGCCCTCACCGGTGCCCGCGACACCCCTCTGCCCTCACCAATGCCCGTGACACCATCCCTCCTGCCCTCACCAATGCCCGTGACACCACCCCTCGTGCCCTCATCAATGCGCGAACACCACCCCTCCTGCCATTGATTTAAAAAGTAGTACTATCTTGTGGCGCCTACAAATTAAATCACGTTATGTGTGTGCATTGTTGCCTTGCATATCAATTGAAACCGTATCAGGTTTACCTAAATAAGTATTGGTGATAAAACATGTAGTTTGTTTTTACACTGACAAATCCATCACCTGTCTTGCCCTTAGAAAATGCTTTTTAAAAGTAGAGGATACCGATGCGTCAACAAAATCATTATATTGAACACAAAACTGATTTAAGGTTCATCAAGCCCCCTCAATGATGCAGTAGCCACCCCACATTTCACTACTGGTTTGTTTATTGGCTATAAAACAATTACATGGTTAACTTAAGATAATTTAAAATAGAGCTTTAAGGCTAACATCGACAGAAAAATAGCCAATCAGATTTGTACATGTAGCATGTCAATTTCTTTTGGGACTGTCTTGAGTGCTGACGTTTAATTTAAGTTTATTTATATACCAAGGTCTTGTTGGGCAGTATTTCTCTTTAGCAGTTGTTGAGAGTGATGTCAAACTCATATTCACATATATATGGCCATTCGACACTACTAAAATCATAATAAAATCAAATGGTAATCTACTTTAACAGTTTGGAAATAAGAAAACAAAGGTTTTGATTCTTAAATGAACTAAATTTATTATGTCAGTGTTAGCCATGTTTTAATAATATGAACCAAAATGTTCTTACTACATGTATATATAAAATGTATATAGCATAAGCTAGTTTCTGTATAACAACATTAAAGGTGAGGAAACAATACGTGATATGGAGCTTGTGTAGTGTTATTAACGTGGGTCTATACTTTTGCATATATTAGGTCAATAAGACATGTTTCTATGACGTTTTAATGAGGTGACGTAACACACACATATGCTGCACCTTTTACATTTTGTAATAGATACAGTATGCCGAAAAATGAATTAAACTGCATTATACAGCTGTTTCGTCCCACGAGGACTCTTCAGTGATGCTAGAGGCCAAAAGGTGGGAATTCAAAATCTCCTAAATTAATGTAGAAGCAGAAGGGTCAGGTGCGTAAAACCCATTTAATTTATGAATTCAGAAATATAATTAAACTAGTTCTGTATAATTTCAAATCGTGTACTACGAAAATGTGTATATAATGTACCATGCCACTACTTAAATGGGATTAACTGGCTATGGAAACTCCAGATATCTTCGGGAACTAAAACATCAACCAGCAGAGTCGGCCACCCCTTTCATTTAATATGACGTAATATGATTTTTATGTGTTCTCCAAGCCACCCTTATCTACTTTTAAGGCCTTTATGCCTTTCCAAATTCAGTTGAAGAAAAACCTACTCCGCTATAGCTAGCTGTATAAATGAACTTTAAATAATATGTCATTTTGTTATTTAGTCTTTTGTCATCTGCTGATTCACGCAGTCGAGAGGTCTTGGTGGAACGTTAAATATATGTAAGGACACCTACGACATGACCTAGAAATGTATCGTAATTAGGTTAACTGGCCGTAATCATTACCCGATAAATAATAAATACATCTCACACATCTTAATCAAATAAAGTAAGAATATTCTGCAAATTAATCAGTTCCGTTTGTGTTTTTATTTCACTTGATGATACACTGTAAATGAATGCATTCACTTCCGAAGACCTACTTGAGTTCTTTTAAACCGCAGGATGAAATTGAGCATTTTGAAGATTCAAGGGTGAATGAATTTAACCAAAATATCGTCACGCATATAGCACAAACGATAAAATGTACACTGTAATCCTCATGTTGTGTTTGTATCGATCTGAGAGATTAATTAAACTCTGTTCTGTTCTGTTAAAGCAAGGTTCGGTTAAGTTTGGTCAAATTCTGTTCCATCAGCTATGGTCATTTAACGACTTTTGGTTTAAGCTGTTTATACTTCGAAGTATGTTGCATGTCCGCGCATGCGTAAACGTACATGTATGTTGGTGACAGGACATACTGGTATGTTGGTGTACTTGACCCTGGTAATAACACGGTTCTGATTCCGAAGTTACAGTGGAATCTCTGAAAAATTTGTGCGGACCTTGATATTTAAATACCCCTATCCAAATCTAGGTTGGCATATAAAAACAATTTGACAGATGGTCTTCAATGGTCTTGATTGGATCTCAATTGTAAAAGTAACGTTTATAAGTAATTTGGAGTCAGATTGATTCATCATTTTGCTCGACTGTAGTATGTTATTCTGAATTATAAAGGTGTGTCTTTGTCCAATCCTTTCAAATGACACTGTAATAATGTTATCTACGTTTTTTCTGTGGGTCTTCTAGGTAACACAGCTTTTGCCTTTTTTGTGTTATTATCAAATGCATACTCAGTCGTGTATACTTATGGCATTACATAAGGAAAAGCAATCGTGACCGAAAACATGGCGCTTAGCTCGTCAGTGTGCTTCAATAATGTCTGATTTTGACCCAGAGTTCGATTACGTAGTTCCTAGCAATTTCTTTAGAGTTGTCGTTAATGATTGTAAGGAACGATAACCCTCGGTAGAGATTGAGCTGCTTTATAAATGAAGAACAGTGTAGTTACCACACTTAGTATGTAGCTATAGTATTACGGGAGGTCTTTGTCTTTATTTAATTTGTGTAAAACGTTCAGATATTTTCAAATTACCAGTTTGTAATATGTAATACATGTAGTAGAGTTCATGGCTTGAATAATTGGTCGGGTTTTAATTCAGCTTAAATCGACACAGAAATTGCTAATGTTTGGTAAGCTGACGAACGAATTCCTCTGGTAAATATGCAGTAATACGATGTTTTCCGCATAACTGTGTGAAACTACATATGTACATTGCTGAACATCCAAAACCAAAAACCGTGTCTAGACTATCATACTTCATGCAAATTAATTGTTTGTGTTCGTGTTAGTCTTAGCGGCAAGTAGTGGTATTTTCAGGCGGAGAAGGGGAGCTTTATTAGAAGTACAAATTAGTATACATACGCTTAATGTCCAAATTGCAACCTAGACATCGTAACAGGTCTCTAATATTTTGCACACTTAAATAATTCAGTAACCCGTGCAATGTTTCCCAGCCAAGGTTTGCTATTTTTCCCATTTACTTTCAAGTAAATACAGTTACAGTTCGGGTCTACTGCACATGCAATATGAATCTTAAGAATTTAACTTTCATACCGCAATGAAGGAGTTGACAATCTCGTTTTTTTTTTAAATCGCCATTTAAAAAATAAAATTAGAAACAGTTTCTTTTGCATGTCTAATTTCAATGAGAAAAATGAACATCACGAATACAATTCCCACCTGTAAATTTTTGGGTAACTCTTGTTTTATAATGTACTGCTATTGTTTTATCTACCATTTAAAGCCGAGAATAGATAATGATTGTTAACCAAAATCGACAAACAATACCCCAAATTTTATGTTGGAAACGAAATATGTTTTTCCATCAAAAACCGCTTTTCCCAAGTAACCGAAGTGTATTTGTTATAATTGTTTATATCAATAAGCATTAATCCATTGCTGGTCAATAACTGCTTGCCTTGGCACGACCAAAGTTGATTTGTTGCCACCATTTTAATATAGGGGCCTCTATTCCAACTAAGACTGTATTATTATATCTAAGGGTTATCTCCCTTGACACCTCCGATAGGCGGCCGGACTAATGCTAGCTGTAGTACTTCGATTCTGTTTGCTGTTGTAACAGGGTAGTGTTATTCAGCGACCAAATGGGGCACCTTCAACATATGACGTAGTACCATTGGTTGCTCGTATCACATGACATTGATGACAATGTCCTTTTACTTCAAATCATATTCATTCAAACATATTTCACTAAAAAACAGTCAAAAGAATTGGACACAAGCTCTAATAACTTACTAAGCCGTCGTTTTTTCAAATCTTGACATTATGTTATATAATCATGGTAACACGTTCCCCTCTCCGCGCAAAAAGGGGAGAATATAAAAACACAAAAAACAACAACAAAAACAAAACCATTCAAATGATACCGAAGCATTATCAATACCTTAATCTGAATTATATAAAATTAGGGGCAAAATATGAACAAAGGAAAGATAACCCGGTGATCCTTGATATAGTACTACATAATAAGACTGGATGTTAGGCATCATTCACAACGTATGAGCACATTCAAAATTTTTATATTAAATTCATACAATGAAACAGAATTATTATAACAAGACAAAGAGATGTCGACCACAAAACTTGTTTGTTGCATACACAAACGGATCGACATTTTTATCAGATTTGTGATAACAATTATAAGCACGAAAAAAGTAATATTGTCATTTATAACATTTTTACCAGTGAAATATCAGCTTGAAAAAATTAAATCATCACTGCTTAAATCATCACTAGTGATGATATAAGAAATCGTATATCATCACTAGTGATGATATAAGTTTTGGTCCGATATCATTGCGCACTCTTTTGTGTACTTTTTTTCATTATTTTATAACTAAATCATGTAAAATAAGGAAATTAAAAACTTTTGAAGTATTTTTAAAATAAATAGATATCTTATGGATTTCACTAATATGTTTTTTGTATTTTTGCCAAATTTTTATAAAAAATAGAACTTCATCCTGTGGCGTATTAATATTCGATTAGCCTTAGGCACTCTGTCCTGATCAGTTGTAACTGCAAATTTTAAAAATGAAATAAGACTTTTGGGAATTTCGAAAATGAAATAAAAAGAAAATCCAATGGCTTTCCAATAAATATCAAATACATTTCACTCGTATGGCAGATTTTAAATATATTTTCACGAGTACGTAGCACTCGTGAAAATATAAAAAAGATCGGCCATACTCGTGAAATATATTTGATATTTAACGGGAAACCATCGAATAGCCTCTATATAACTCTATATTTGTTATAACATTCTTAATAACTTAATATTGCAATAAATGAAAAGTCTTATAAATATATCGTTTGGCAAATTTTCAATGTCGGTCAAAAAGCATACACAATAAATTTTATTGAAGTTTAAGGATAACCTCACTATTGATCTTGTTGTTAGACCAGCATTGTTCGTTGATTGCTTTGTACACAAAGAAAATATTGATATTGGAGAAGTATCATTTGTTCTTTCACGTTGAATTCAATACTTGAGGAAACATACTCAGGAATATAGGTGAAATTCTTTATTAAGCCATTAACATAATGATTCCTGCTCATTATGTAATGCTCCATGAAGGCAATGATAAGCAATAACATATAACCACCTGGAGTAATTATAAATATTGCGGGTTAAAGATGACGTAGCACACACATCGTCATTAAAGTAACAATGGTTACAAATTCAGACTAGATGAAAAACAATAAAACAAACTTTGCTCGATACACAGTCTGAAAAATGGATCTTAATACGCACAACTGATTATTGAGATATCACAAAGTTTACAATATGTCTTGTAGCAATGGCACGTGACTTTTCAATCTATATCATTCCCATGTGTATCTGAATTTTGAATATTTCATGCGTGAACGAAATTCCTTGTCGAAGTTTTCGTTTTCGGCTACTGTCAACCAATTTTTCCAATCTCCAATTTGACCTATTTAAGAAAAGGGTAAATAAGAAATGTCAAATGATTTTATGTATGAATACATGTACATTCAAATACTATAGATAAGGATGACGTAACACACACATATGCCGAACCTCTTAAATTTAGTAAGAGATACATTATGCCAAAAAAAAGAATTAAACTGCATCATACAGCTGTTTCGTCCTCCTAGGACTCTTCAGTGATGCTAGGGGCCAAAAGGTAGGAATCCAAAATTTCTAAACTAATGTAGAAGCAGAAGGGTCAGGTGTGTAAAACCCCTTTAATGTATTAGTTGAGAAGTAAAATCAAACTGGTTCTGTATAATTTCAAATCGTGTACTACGAAAATGTGTATATTTAGTACCGTGCCACTACTCAAATGGGATAAAGTGTGTAATACGCAATGTCAGAAATGTAGTTAAAGTGCTTTTTGGATGTTGAAGTAAGAAAGTGTAATGTATTCAGTATCTTTAGAAAATACTATAATTTTTTGGGTCTTAGAAGTTGAAAAACAAATCTAAGAAATTTATGCTTCAGAATTGAACAAATGTAGTTCTAAAATCAATCCACAGTATACAGTGTACACTCGTTATACCGCCACCTTTCGTCCACAAGCTTAGTATTAAACGAGGGAATTATATAGGAGGGAAATCCGTTCTAGAGGTTTAGGTGGCGGTATGAGAGGGTTGCGGTGTAATCGGGTTGCGATAGGTCGCGGGTACACCGTATTATATAATGTATATGTGCGACCTGTTTCACCAAATTGTACTTAAGCGATACATTTTTATCTTATAGAAGTATGAAGATTTATTATATATAAATGTGTTTTATAAATTTCAGTTTAGTATGAACTGTACCTTTTCGATACATCGCTTTCTGTATAAAATCTTGTTTAACTTCGGCCAGGGCAAGCTTTGCATCTTTCATGTTATCGAATCCACAACGCTCATTGACTTTGAACAGGAAGTCCTCGTCTCGTTTTAATTCTAGAAAATTGGCAATCTTCCGGATATTCGCAATGCCATCCTGTGAGTAACGAAGAAACCAGTTGATTTTGTAATCGATACAGTATGCGAAATGTGAGAAACACGATATCAAAATTAAGATTCACATATAACAGTTTATTATTGTCTTTACTCCCAGTGCTGAACCCTTGGAAAAAAACAAGTGTTGATGCCATATATTTTATTGTTTTTGTACAAGATTAATATCGCAAATAACTGAATTGAATTGAACTGTCCATTCATAGCCCATTTATTTGGGGTTTTTAAAATATAATTGTAAGGAACTCCATTGTTCGTTAAATTTTCTTCTTTTTCTAGGTCGTATTTATGTTAAAGTTAGTTTGAAGTTTGTTTTCTCAAATATCAACTATACAAATAAATATTAATGGTATATTTTACAAAGCAGGCAAGAAAGGCTTGTGGTTCTCCAATAAAAGAAACTATTCTTTTAAACTACTTCAACATTCGTGGTATGGTCAGTGCTCCTAGTTATACAGACAATGAAAATATTAATATAAGTATGTGGATCCAAACGCATTTGATCCCCCTTTTTATTGTGTATTTCATAATATGTATGTTTCATTCCAACAATAAATCCCTTGCTATTTGGCTAGCCATGAAACATATAAAACGAAGTTGATATTACTTTTGTTATTCATCTATATCTACTGTTAAATCGCCTATTTTTGTCAGGTTTAATTTCCTTCTTTTTATCCACAAATTCATAGGTCAACGATGTAATTACGTTCCAAAAACGTTTCTTATTATTTATGTACTCTGTTTTTTTTTTCGCCGCCTAACGAAATCCACAAGATTTGTCAACATTATACATGTAAAACACCGAGACTAAAAAGACCTCGGTAGCGATTGTTCTAAGTTTTAAAAATATCTTGTTTTTTTTTCGATTGCTCGCCCGCCATTGTAATTATGCAATAACTCCTTGAACAAAAGATATAATCTATAAAGCTATTGTGCACCCATGTCATTAAGTATTTACGACAATGTTGAAAAACCTAACCGACCCTCAACATGACATTCAGCAACGTATCAAATTCCTAAGTAGAACTACTGTATTAAAACTCACCCGTTTAATATCTTCATAGGAGAGCTGCAATATTGGTGTATCTTTGTATTTACCCGAAATGGCTTCCTCCCAGGCGGTGGTGTAATCGAACCAGTTGTGGAATAATGTCGCTGTAAATGGATGTAAATGAAGAAAAGTAAAAATACAAACTAGGTTAGAGAGAAAATGAATTGCAAGCGCACACCGGGTAGAGAAGAAAACATTTCAAATATTGTATTAAAACTTGCTGTTATTATTATTCGATTTTGATTTCGTATACAATTATTCACGGTACGTTTATTTTAGTGCTATTCGCGCTGAAAGTATTTCCCTAAGATTTGATTGTGCCAAATTAAGTACGTTGACAGTATACCCGTTTTACATATTTAACGCACTTTTCACCATGTCAGTGCATGGCATTTTTAAAATTAAAACCCCCGAAACATTATTAAGTTATTTTTGTCTTGGGTAAGTCCGCTTTGTATCAATTTCAGCTTTGCTTGAAGCCTTTCCAACAGTACCCAGCGTAATATCTAGCGATGATTGACCCGGGGTCTAGTCAAATTGACAGTTTTATCAATTTTTAGCAACGTTGATATGATTTCCATCGCAATATAATAAGCTGACGTCTTATAACGCAACTGGTCTGGGAAACTAAGCAATTATAAGGTTTCTCTATCGAGGAAAACGGCGCCAACATTGTGGAAACTGATAGGGAAATCTATTAAAATGTTATCATTTTACACATGGATAAGTAGAATTATAGATAACTGAATTGTTCATTTTTCATTGAATTATTAACGGCAATTGGAAATATTTATTTGATAAGACTTCATTAGATTATATTAAAACATATTTTCAGGTATCGTATGTTGAGAGTATTTACATGTTTTAAATGGAAATTACAAAATATTTAATACATTCGAATGTATCTTTACGACTGAACTAATTAGCTAAATGTTGTTAGATTATCTCTTGCAAATTTCATTTAATACCAGAGCAAGTGAAATACATATGATGTCAAGAAATATAATTTTTTTTTTCTTGCAAAGTTTGTTTTGATTTTAATCAAAATGGCAAAATAAAAGAACATTCAAGCTATATTCTAAAAGTGACAAGAGTAAATGCAGGCAGTGCATCTATTGATCAAAACAAATATATTCTTGCAACTCTTATCGATAAAATGTCACATACATACGTGAGTCTCAATTTCAAACCGATACTATTAATACCAGTCCCTGAATATTGAATCAATATCTAAAGGGAGGTGACTTGTGCCTGTTTCGAAAATTGATCAATATTTCGGAATCCCTCTGCATTTTCCCTTGACAACACATTATGTAAATAGCGGACCGGATAATTCCGACCGGATGTTCAATATTATTATTTATTTGTTTTATTATGGTGCAATTAATAATTGATGACGGTTTAATTAATTAATTATTATTATTTAATTAGTATTCAATTATTATTCAAATAATACTTAATTATAATTCAGATGGTACAATATACTTGATATATTTGAATAATGTGAGTTATGTGTAGTTGTGTACAGCATGTGAGTGTGGGTGTCATATAGAGCCTTCACCTGTATGTGTATAAGATTTGTGTACATATTTTAGAAAAAAGGTAATATTGTGTGTAATGTTAAATACTGTAAGTTTGTATGTTATTGTAATGTTAATTAATATCAGTTTTTGAGTAATGAATGTAAGATTGTGTGTTATGTATTATAAGTTTGTAAGTAATGAATGTAAGATTATGTATAATGTTAAATAATATAAGTTTGTGATGAATGTAAGATTGTGTGTTATGTATTATAAGTTTGTAAGTAATGAATGTAAGATTATGTATAATGTTAAATAATATAAGCTTGTGATGAATGTAAAATTTGGTGTTAAATAATGTAAGTTTGTGATGGCTGTAAGATAGTGTGTTTAATGATGTAAGTTTGTGATGGCTGTAAGATAGTGTGTTTAATGATGTAAGTTTGTGATGACTGTAAGATAGTGTGTTTAATGATGTAAGTTTGTATGTAAGATTATGTCGAGGATAAGAGCCCTCCTGAGTGAGAACATGCTTGTAATATAAGCTGAATCTTGATATTATCGAGAAATATTCTGTATCTTTGTGTGATACGAAGATGGACGTTTTTGAGTTTGCTTGTTAATGTGTTTACTTGTTGTGATGACAATGATGACTCGGTTCTCATTTTGAGGATTGATTCTTACTTGGATGTGACCAAGATTTACATGGCGGGTGTCGTCGATGAAGCAGAAGACGCTTACTCTTCCGGAACACCTGGTATTATTCTCTTGTGCTTTTACGAGAGTCTCCATGTAAATCTTTCCTTTGTTCCTATTTTGCCCCTAATTTAATCGATTTTGAGTTCGGATTATGGTTTTGTTGACGCTTTTGTATTCTCTGATTTTATTTTTGATTTTTTTTTTATCTCAAAGTCGACGGGATCATAGGATAACATGAATGCTAGTGTAAAACTTGGCAAATAGCGACACAGTAGTTCGAATTAAACGGGGTCGTCAAGTTATACGAATTCGAGATAGCAAAATTCTACTGTATTATATACATGTACAATATTGTTAAAAAACTTGCTTCCAAGAAAAGTTATTTACGCAAATCTTTATATTTCTTAAACACTCTTAAAGTAAACTGTAATATAGCACAAAGACCATTTTACTCATTTCTAAATTAATTGATTTAGTAACAACAGTTAACTTTAACAGAATAAAGCTTTATATAGCCTTTATCAAGGAATTGTCATGCAGAGTAATGTAGACAATATTTTACCAACCTTGTTTTAGGAAGACTTCCAGGTAGGCAGGGAAGCTGCAGGAATAATCATGAAGCTTGGTAAGATGGTGATACGACGAAACAGCAATGTCCTTAGGGTTCCTATGTATAAATATAACTTTCGGCTTCTGTTCGAGTAAACAGGTCGGGAGTTGCCGAGGAAGCAGATGGGAGTTGAGAACCCTTGGAGACGTGTTGGTATCCAAGTGAGCAGGTGTTTTGAACTCCAACATATAACTTTCCTTTCCGTTCGGATCATATATCGCTGTCTCCGATAACAGCATCTTGCAGATCTCCGATACCCAGTGTGTACCTGGTGCAGTAAAAAAAAATGCGTTTTATCTTATTGTTAAACAGGTATAATTCGCTTCACATATCCCAATGAAACAAAACACGAGAATCGGAAATGTGCAGTTTTGCATGGTGTAACTGGGAATTACGCTTCAGTTCGAAATTTGAGGCCATGCCATTCACTTCGATCTGACCTTGTTTTAAATGACGCGTTTCGTCGATAAAGCAGAAGACGCTTACTCTTCCTGAACACCTGGTCTTATTATCTTGTTCTTTTACGAGGGTCTCCATGTAAATCTTAAATTTGTTCATATGTTGTCCCTAGTGTAAGCGACTTTGAGTTCGAACTATGATTAGTGTTTTGACGCTTTGGTATTCTCTAATTTGTTTTTTTCTCCCAGCGTAATTCAAACGTTGTATCTAACTAATATATAGAATAGTCGATAGGTATTATATTGGCGTGACATGTTTTACTCTTAAGAATAAACTTTTTATAATCATCTTACAACAATTATAAAACAAGTATAATGTAATTGTCAAACTTATATTAATCTTTCTTGTTAACCCCGATTAAAGCGCGTGAGCGGTCTTATTGTGGGCCGCGGTGGCCGAGTTGTTAAGGTGTTCCGACATTCTACCACTAGCCCTCCACCTCTGGGCCGCGGTGGCCGAATGGTTAAGGTGTTCCGACATACTACCACTTGTCCTCCACCACTGAGTTGAGAGTTCGAATACCACGTGTGGCAATTGCCAGGTACTGACCGTAAGTCGGTGGTTTTCACCAGGTACTCCGGCTTTCATCCACCCCCAAAACCTGGCACGTCCTTAAATGACACTGGTTGTTAATAGGACATAAAACAAAATAAACCAAACCAAAATACTCGTAGAAAACCCACCTGGTCGGGCAGATGTCCCCGTACCTATTCATGTCGGGTTAGGGTTGCAACAAAATGTAATGATGAGCGGTAGACAAATTTGAAGGAAAGCAATATGATGTAAATCAAGAATAAAATGATATTTCACTATATCTAAATTATTCCAAATTATATTCTTAGTTGTGTTACTCTTTAGAATCTCAATACTTTACAAATGTGAAACCGCAGAAGTTATGAGCACATTGTGCAGACATTGTATACTCATCGTGAACACATGGTGCGCAAAACCCTACAATGTACAATATGCGAAAATTCGTGCGTTTCTTAAAATGTCTGCCTCTTTGTACGCTTATGTTCTCACATAAATACGAACTATAACCACTGGTTGACCAATTTTACGAAACGAAAGACATCTAGAAGATTTGAAATAAGGCACATTGTTGATCTGCTACATGAAGAATGTTTTGCATCACGCCGCATTAAACTAACATCGTCTGTTATTAGAACTTATTAGACACAACGGTATGTCGAACTGTCAAAAATGGATCCTGATTCCCGTGATACACTTTACGATATATAAAATAGAAAGTTGTTTTGCTGTTTACGAAAATCAATTATCGTTTGGGCATCAATGAATAACGTTGTTAAAAAATGTCTGCTATGCATAGATAATGCACACCCCAATGTTTCTTCACGTGATATTTTCGTGAAAAAACCTTCACTTGAAATGTATGTGAATTTCAAATGAATTTCACTTGATATTTTTTTCACGTGATATTCACATGAAATTAGAACGACAAAAATGCATGTAAAAATCAACTTCGTTATAAATTGACATAATATACACGTGACATTTATGAGGAAACCATATTAAAAACCTATCATTTAAAAAATAGCTTAAATAAAGTCACATTAGATTAACACAAATTCATAAGAAATTCACTTTTTCACCATTTTTTACCACGTATCACGAAAAGTTCACTTGAATACATATTGTCTGTGTATATACCTGCTTTCATGAAAGCACAGATCAAAACATCGTCATCACGACAGCGCAGTCTATGCACATTTGTTAATGCAGGTATCAGGTCAGGCGTTTTTTTCTCCAATATGAAATCCATGCTGAAGTGTGTGTCGTCAATTGATATCATGGACGTAGAAGTTCCATCTGAGAAACAAAGCTTGTAGACATCTTTCTCCTCGTAATTTTTTTCTTGAAACAAAAATGAAAAAGTATAGTGTATTGTAAGGAAACGCCGATGAAAATCATTGTTAATACGTTTCTCAAATCTCAGGCAGGTAGAAATTCCGCTTGTTATTTCGAAAATATTCATTTTAGGAATACCTATCAGGAAAATACAATCGTCAAAGTCCATAAGAATATACACACTTGATATGTGTAGGAAAAATTCGAAAAAGATTAAATAAAAAATGGTTTCGTGGGATGCCATTTGAGTTGCAAAAAAAAAAAAATCAAACAAACCTATTTATAAAGGGAAACACTATACCATTGTCAGTAACCGTCTCAGTGTTTATTTATCAACAAGTGAATCTTGTATCCGAATACTGGAATTTTAACGGAAAGTATTTTTCAATAGTTCTTCTTAGTTTATTTCTAATGTAAGCATTATTTCTAATATAAGCATAATTGAGTGTAATATGAACAGTTCCATTTATAGCTAATATTACATGAAAAAGTCCTTGAGGTTTTTATGATAAAAGTTATATGATATCCAAACAGACAATTATGCAATTGATATTATGGTCTTCCGGGGTATTCTATGTGAATGTGAATCGTCCTTTAGATAGTCCGGGTCATTTGCCGATTCAAAGATGACGTAACACACATGTGCTGCACCTCTTAAATTTAGTAATAGCTACAGTACGCTAAAAAATTAATTGAACTGCATCATACAGCTGTTTCGTCCTCCTAGGACTCTTCAGTGATGCTAGTGGCCAAAAGGTAGGAATCCAAAATTTCTAAACTAATGTAGAAGCAGAAGGGTCAGGTGCGTAAAACCCCTTTAATTTATGAATTTAGAAGTAATATTAAACTAGTTCTGTATAAGTAGTACCATTCCGATGTTTATTATTGTACTCAGGTTATTGTAATACTGATGTCAATGTCTTGCTTCAAACGTACCTTCGTGTCCATTACTTGCCGGAGATTCCTCCATTCTGGGGGCCAAAGTCTTTACAAAAGTTTGGTAATATTCCTGTAAAAAATGGTCACTAAGTATGAGTAGCTAAAAATCCCGTTATTCTGCTACAATGTAGTAGTGTTCTGTGTGATTGGATACCATATTCGTAACCGCAAGGATTCTTATTGATAATAAACAGCATAGCAAAACTATATCGAAACATGGCCACTGTTATCACCGTGCTGACCAGATAAAAGTTAACGAACAACGCAGACAATAGGTAAAGACAAATCGCAAAAGTCCACATCAAAGCTTCATGGACATTCGGTTATTTATTTTTGCAGGAAGGTTGAAATCAATCCACACTGCCCCTCCCCCCCCCCCTCCAAATCCTTAAAAGCAAACATCGCGTTAGCAATTTATTTCTATCCCTCATCATGAAATAACAGTGTGCATACGTGTTTTATTGTCTTGTCCACATCACAAAAATATTTAAGCAATACTGCAACTAGTAATGTATATATATATAATTGCGTATTTAAAAAGAGAAAATGCGATTTACACATTGCACAAACACAAAGCACTTGGGTAGACTGTTGAGGTGTTTAAAAAAACGGTATTAGTTAGGTACACAACAACTATGGATGTTAAAGTGCGTGTCTTGCTTCGGTCCGTGCACATATTTAATATTTTAAAACCTTTCTTCTGAATCCGTTCAAAAACGTACCTCCACAACCGGTAATCTCACTTTATAAATCCCCCCTCCTATGTCAATACTATCGACCCCTTACAGTGAAATTAGACAGTGAAGGACGAATGGCATCGCCTTGGCGTACACCTTTAAATGCTTGAAGCAATCGGACATGTTTAACCTTTGACCTTTGAGTGGTCACAAGGACCTAATGGCATAGCTCTGCACATTGCCGATGGGCGATGCATGTATACAAAAAGTTCCATCAGTGTATCCTTAACGGTTCAAAAGTTATCGCCTAGATAAGAGTTAAAAGGAAAATTCACACTTTTGGATCCTTCAGGTCGACGTCACAGCGACATGTGACGCTCTTAACCTTCATATCGGCTTATTTTGATAACAGTTTAATCCAAGTTTCGTCATGATATCTTTGGAAGTTTTGGTTCGGACGTGAAGTTATAAACAAAATAACTAGGACAAGAACTTTCATACCAGGCCTTGGCATGAGGGCATCGGTCAAAACGACAAAAATGAACCACGTTCATACATGTACATGAACATTTCTGGTTATTTTGGGAATTACCACTAGGGTAAACATTGAGAGAAAATACGGCTTTTGGGAGTGGATTGGGGGCATTATGCAAACAAAAATATATTGCGATCTATAAACTATAGCATGCATATATTCAGTAATTCATTTCAAGTGTTTACAGCAAGCAAGCAAGCAGCAGGGATTTTGATAGGAAGTTACTCGTTTCCTACATTACACGAGCACGATTTGCAATGAACAGATGCAGTTGCAAAGTCATCATCATGTGAAAATGATGTGTGGTATTACTTAGTATGTACAGACGTTTAACCATGGTCATCGAATCAGTTGATATATCATTATTATTACAAAAATGATCAAATTATCAAAAATGGATGATAAGATGATAAATGCTTGTGCTACAATCACTACCATGTAAATAAATTCAATCCAAATAATGTCAGTTCTAAGTTCTGCTGAATGGAATTATTTCACAAGGTCAAATTTTCGCTTGTCTATACAACTCGGACTTTGTTATCTGTGAACAAACAATTTATGAAAAAAAAATATATTTATTTATATATACTTTACAATTAAACGTATAACAGTGAGGCTACATTAAGAGGCATGTAGTATATTGTTGAAAAATCAGAAGTTTAAAACAAAATCAACGTATACTGCTGTATTCGCCGTAATTAGCGCCTTTCCCCCTATACATACCCGCGAACGAAGGTCACAAAGTTGCATTATTTCATATTACAGTGCAGTAAACCTCTCTGCGCATGCGCACATGTTTACAGGGGGAAAGACAAATATCGGTAATATGTGTACACATTGTCCGCAATTGAAGACAATAATTTCACATATCATGAGTACTATCCATCCTGGTCACAAAATATCGTACTGGTTGATCTTATAGAAACAATATTTTTTTATGCATATCTTGTTCATTAAAAAGATTTATATGGCGGGTGCCGTCGATAAAGCATAAGACGCTTACTCTTCTGGAACACCTGGTCTTATTCTCTTGTACTTTTACGAGAGTCTCCATGTAAATCTTTCCTTTGTTCCTATTTTGCCCCTGGTTTAATCGATTTGGAGTTCGGATGATTGTTTTTGTTGACCCCTTGGTATTCTCGTATTTATTTCTTTTTGTTATTCTATGAAGCGTTTCCCTTGGAAACAATGTATGAGCCATGTGCGCTAATTACGGTGAATACTGTAAGTGAAATCTTCAAGACAAATTTCTAGTTGTACAATATTTTTTTCTCCTCAGATACCTGTTTACCATTGATTCGTAAAATTTGAGATTCCATATTAATTCTCGTCAAAATGCCTTGACATATGACGTTTCAGTGTGACGTCACTGACTGTTTACATCAGAAGATGTGTTTTCTACCTCGAATAAAATAAGAGAATACCGAAGCGTCAACATAATCATAATCCAAACTCAAAATTTATTAAACCAGGGGCAAAATTTGAACAAAGGAAAGATTTACATGGAGACCCTTGCAGAAGTACAAGAGACTAAGACCAGGTGTTCCGGAAGTGTTCCGGAATAGTAATGCTATGAGTAGGACTGATGACTTACGTCAGTGATATTGGTACTTTGGATGTAGGGTGCTGGTTGCTAAAATTTGAATCCAAGTTTCAAAGGAGGGGTGTCAATTTGGGCCTTTCTGCGGCCTAGCATTGATTATACTAATAGTGTGCTGGAAGATACTTAAAGGTCAGCTGCATATGATATTATGTTCAAAACATCTGATTTTGTGTGGGCTCATAGAAAATTAGGGGAAGGCGTCAAAGTGGGGATGCGGGTGAAAATTGAAAACAATTCGTGTTGAAGTTTCCGCAGACAGAAGATTGTAGTAAAACTTCTTGTTTGTACAGCTTCCTATAAATAAGTAGCAGATTTTAAGATATAAGTTGAAAAAGTAACTGATGAAGTAGGTCAAGTACAAGTACGATGTTTTGAACATTATAATAAATGCAGCTGACTTTAAAGTAACTTCCTGCTATATATTATCCGTATCACTGCTACGACACATAAAGGCCCGAATTGGCACCCGTTCCTTTGTTAATTCAAACATGATTTGACATAAATGAATAATTGAATCTAAGTGATGGGATAATTAGTATGCCATCAGCAGATAGCAGCATGGTTTATCTTATTTTGACCTCATTGTAATGTTGGCCAGGAATTTCATTAGTGCGTCCTGCGTTTAGAACGGATTTCATTGGTAGATTTTCTCAAATATACATCATGTTTAATACATATTCAAACAGTGACATGTTTTTTTACTGACCAATAAGTACGCATGTTATGAAAAGCCACGTACAGCAAATATATTAATGACACTGTACTATAATGACCCCTTCCATCCGCTGACGTCAAAGTAATGCTAATTTATAAAGAACAATTACATAGCTTATACACTGTAACTGTACTGTTATGAAGTTTATACTGTAAAATTTTAATTTTTCGCTGTGTTGAAATTTTCGCTTCTTTCGCTGGCACTAAATCCCCGCGAATATATCCACACGTGAAAGTATTTAGCACTACTTAAACTATACAGTGTATAATAGTATTATAGGTACACAGTACAAAACACCAGGATCGACAGTGCGAACATTTTTACACCACGAACAGTTTTGAGGCTGACTAAGCGAAAAATTCAACGCGCGAAAAACATTGATTTTGCAGTATAAATTTTGGTTACATTTTTAGGTACTATTCTGGAAAAATGCATATGCAGAGCTTCATATATTAGATCTGTTCTCTCTATGTTTTCACGCGATAATCATTTGTAGTATTCCTCCATTAAATTAATTCTACTTGTAAATTTTAATCAATGTTATCTACATTGCGGGTTGTTTGGTCTGGTTTTGTTTGTTTGTTTTTACGTCCTATTAACAGCCAGGGTCATTTAACGACGGCTTTTCGGTGTATGCGATATGGACGTGTCTGTGGAGTGCATGTGCACTGTATTTGGGAGGCTGTTTGTGCAAGCCTTCTAAGGATAGTCCGATGTTTTGCCGACTTAAAGTGTTACACACTGAAATACGAGGGGTGTTCCAAAAATAATGTCACTTGCATCGGTGCTCATATAGCGGAAGTGCTTTTGTTCATTTTAATTTGCTCTGCCCTTCAAAATACTCTCCGCCAGCCAGAACACACCTTTTTAGCCAGTCAATCCATTTTTGGAAGCATTTTTCATACTCTTCAATGGGTACACCCATCAGACACTGATAAACAGCAGATCCAAGGGCATTTCTCGAATTGTATCTCCTTCCAGATAAATGATATTTAAGTTTTGGAAAGAGAAAATAGTCGCAGGGGGCCAAGTCTGGCGAATACGGAGGGTGCGGAAGGACGGTAACCTTCTCTGACTCCAAAAAGTCAGTCACAATACGTGCCTTGTGAGCGGGTGCATTATCATGCAAAAGTCGGACATACTTAAGTCCTGTTTTGGGGCGGCGACTTTTGTAGTAGTTCTTCAACTTTCTCAAAACAACGTTTTTATAGAACTTGCCTATGACCGTTCTGCCTTTTGGCACCGGGATTTGAATAGCTGGACCCTTATTAGTGAATAAAATAGCATACAAAACCTTCTTTACCGTTCGTATTCGTTTGGTAATATTTGGGCGTCTGACATTTTTGGTAGCCCATATTCGGTTGGCAACCTTCCGCTTTAGTTCAAAATAATACACCCAGGTCTCATCACCAGTGACTATATTATCAAAAGCCTTTTTACTATATTTTGGGTACATTTTGAGAAGTTTTTTTGCCATTGTTACACGCGTCTTCTTTTGCGCATCCGTTAACAAATGGGGTATCCATCTTGCATTTATCTTTCTAACTTTTAGGTGTTTCTTAAAAATTGCATGAACTCTTGCTAACGACAAGTTTGTCATTCGAGCCAATTGTCTTACGGTGAATCGAGCATCAGTTTGGAGGATATTTCGGATTTTTTCCATGTTACCTTTGGTCGTAGTTGTTGCAGGACGACCTGGGTGAGCAGCATCTTTCAGTTGCTGCTGTCCAGCACTAAATTTACCTACCCACCTATAAACAGTCCTGTGAGACATTTGGCCCTCACCATAAATGTCACACACCTCGCGGTGAATATCTACAGCCTTTATGCCGAGTAATGACCTACCTTTTATATAGGCCCTAATTTCAACAACATTTTCAGCTCGTTTTCCTGTCATTTTGTGTCCAGTCTAACGAATAGGCTATGAAACGATGTACACTGTACCGAGGCCAGTGAACGTGGGGACGAGATATTTACCTGTGTCACGAGCCTGTGATCACTCAATCGACACAAGGTGATTTTGTGCATAAATTGCACGATTTCCGCGAAATAAAGCACAGATGACATTACATTGACAACGGGAGAACCAGCAGAACATCCCACCCGGTCATATTATACTGACAACGGGAGAACCAGCAGAACACTCCACCAGGTCACATTATACTGACAACAGTAGAACCAGCAGAACACCCAACCCGGTCACATTACACTGACAACAGTAGAACAAGCAGAACACCCCATCCGGTCACATTACACTGACAAAGTGTGATCCAGCAGAACACCCCACCCGGTCACATTACACTGACAAAGTGTGAACCAGCAGAACACTCCATCAGGTCACATTACACTGACAACAGTAGAACCAGCAGAACACTCCACCCGGTCACATTACACTGACAACAGTAGAACCAACAGAACACTCCACCAGGTCACATTACACTGACATCAGTAGAACCAGCAGAACACCCCACCCGGTTACATTATACTGACAACAGAAGAACCAGCAGAACACTCCACCCGGTCACATTACACTGACAACAGTAGAACCAGCAGAACATCCCACCCGGTCACATTACACTGACAACAGTAGAACCAGCAGAACACTCCACCCGGTCACATTATACTGACAACAGTAGAACCAGCAGAACACTCCACCCGGTCACATTATACTGACAACAGGAGAACCAGCAGAACACCCCACCCGGTCACACTATACTGACAACAGTAGAACCAGCAGAACACTCCACCCGGTCACATTACACTGATAACAGTAGAACCAGCAGAACACCCCACCCGGTCACATTACACTGATAACAGTAGAACCAGCAGAACACTCCACCCGGTCACAGTACACTGATAACAGTAGAACCAGCATACATTGTAACACCCCACCCGGTCACATTAAACTGACAACAGTAGAACCAGCAGAACACTCCAACCAGTCACATTACACTAACAACAGTAGAACCAGCAGAACATTCCACCCGGTCGCATTACACTGACAACAGTAGAACCAGCAGAACACTCCACCCGGTCACATTACACTGACAACAGGAGAACCAGCAGAACACCCCACCCGGTCACATTATACTGACAACAGTAGAACCAGCAGAACACTCCACCCGGTCACATTACACTGATAACAGTAGAACCAGCAGAACACCCCACCCGGTCATATTACCTTGATAACAGTAGAACCAGCAGAACACTCCACCCGGTCACAGTACACTGATAACAGTAGAACCAGCAGAACACCCCACCCGGTCACATTACACTGACAACAGTAGAACCAGCAGAACACTCCACCCAGTCACATTACACTAACAACAGTAGAACCAGCAGAACATCCCATCCGGTCGCATTACACTGACAAGAGTAGAACCAGCAGAACACTCCACCCGGTCACATTATACTGATAACAGTAGAACCAGCAGAACACTCCACCAGGTCACATTACACTGACAACAGTAGAACCAGCAGAACACTCCACCAGGTCACATTATACTGACAACAGTAGAACCAGCAGAACACTCCACCCGGTCACATTACACTGACAACAGAAGAACCAGCAGAACATCCCACCCGGTCACATTACACTGACAACAGTAGAACCAGCAGAACACCCCACCCGGTCACATTACACTGACAACAGTAGAACCAGCAGAACACTCCACCCGGTCACATTATACTGACAACAGGAGAACCAGCAGAACACCCCACCCGGTCACATTAAACTGACAATAGTAGAACCAGCAGAACACTCCACCCGGTCACATTATACTGACAACAGTAGAACCAGCAGAACACTCCACCCGGTCACATTACACTGACAACAGTAGAACCAGCAGAACATCCCACCCGGTCACATTACACTGACAACAGTAGAACCAGCAGAACACTCCACCCGGTCACATTATACTGACAACAGTAGAACCAGCAGAACACTCCACCCGGTCACATTATACTGACAACAGGAGAACCAGCAGAACACTCCACCCGGTCACATTATACTGACAACAGTAGAACCAGCAGAACACCCCACCCGGTCACATTACACTGATAACAGTAGAACCAGCAGAACACTCCACCCGGTCACAGTACACTGATAACAGTAGAACCAGCAGAACACCCCACCCGGTCACATTACACTGATAACAGTAGAACCAGCAGAACACTCCACCCGGTCACAGTACTCTGATAACAGTAGAACCAGCAGAACATCCCACCCGGTCACATTACACTGACAACAGTAGAACCAGCAGAACACTCCACCCAGTCACATTACACTGACAACGGGCCAAGACACTGACAAACCCTATCATAACACATCAGTCGCTTATTACAAAATGCAATGATATATGTTAATAAGATAATAAACCACGATATATACAATGAGGCGACCTACATGTACGTGATATATTTATAAAAACATATCTTAAACTAGATTTAAAGTTATATTTTCGGGGTTATGATAAGTAGGTTATATAACAACAGTGGCGAAATATATCCACAATATCGTATTCGTGCATATAATGCATTTCAGCCATCGTGTTATTTTAGGTAGCTTTACTGTATCACGTGTAGATTATGTAAATAAGTCTTTTTATTTTATTTCATTAACGAATTTTTTAACATAATTGTGTCGACATGTCGTGATAGCATACAATTTGTTATCAGCCAAAGCCAACTAGATATCATATCTTGACATTAACTTGACCGGTCGTGATAAATTCGTGATAATAAGGCAACAGGTCGACATAGTTTGGTGAAAAATCTCGTTTAAGTTCATCAAGCTCTCTAAAACATGCAATAATCACCCATATTTTCAACCCCCTGGTTATTACTCAAAAACTTTTATCAAAAATCAGAATATATTCTATGTAATTTAGATATATTGAAGTTATATAAAGGGATTTAAAAATGTACATAACTAGGTCAACGTATAATATATTATTATCAGATTGCATATCATATTAAGTTTATTTATCAATCAAGATTACTTAGCCTTTGTTTTCTTTTTTATAATCTGCTAAACTATGTTATCATTTGATTTTATTGTGATTTGTGAAGTTTTACATTGCCATATCTATGTTTATGTAAGGTCAGCATGCCTCTCATTAACTCTAAAAACAATTAAAGCTCCACATGACCTGGATATATACATAAACTTTAAATTAAACGTCATTTCTCAGCACTCAGATGCGACGCAAAGGAGATTGACATGTAACAAGTCCGATGGACTATTTTTCTGAAGATATCATCCTTAATGCTCTTTTTTAGAGTATCTTAAGTTATCTATGTGTTCGTTTAATAGCCATTTAAATGTATCCTTGAATTACATCCGATTTAAATCGAAGTCTTGGAAAAAAGACCCATTCCTGCAGATTTTAAAGTAAGGTTGGCTGCTACGTCATTTATAGAGGGCTTGTTGGACCTTAATGGGGGCTTGTTGGACCTTAATGGGGGCTTGTTGGACCTTAATGGGGCTTGTTGGACCTTAATGGGGGCTTGTTGGACCTATATGGGGGCTTGTTGGACCTTAATGGGGGCTTGTTGGACCTTAATGGGGGCTTGTTGGACCTTAATGGGGGCTTGTTGGACCTTAATGGGGGCTTGTTGGACCTTAATGGGGGCTTGTTGGACCTATATGGGGGCTTGTTGGACCTTAATGGGGGCTTGTTGGACCTTAATGGGGGCTTGTTGGACCTATATGGGGGCTTGTTGGACCTTAATGGGGGCTTGTTGGACCATAATGAAACTAAATAACACGACTAGCCGACTTCACTATTTCGGCAGGTCGTGTTACCGCAACGCGACCTGATTTAACACAATGGCCGAAATATGCGACCATAATATCCGAATACATACATACATACCCACTGACCACTGACACTCCTATTTTGACGCATGGGTTCCAAGTCTCGAGGTTTTAAATTCGAATGCAGTGATAATGTTCGAGATTTTGCAATGTGAAACACAAAGATATGCACCAAACATACACACAAGTTCTAGACCGAAGATCTGTTTAATTAGACAACTTACCTTGAAAACTGCTGTTCCTCTATCAATACACCGTGTGACAGGGTTCTCTGCCTTACCTACTCCCTATAGGTATGCGGCCTGTTATGGTGCACGCGCAGTGACCCTTGACGGTGTATACCTGTATATGTGTGTAAACGTAAGGTCTATACGCATATAATGACAACACACTGTCTCTCGAAAGGAGCTGTATGCTAACAATAGGATGTTTTCTTGTGATACGACAATTACTTTAAAACCCCTGAGTAAACTGTTAAGCCGATTTCAACAATACCGACAGGTAAAATACAGAGACAAACATCTAACCCTATCTATATTCACAGGTGCTGAAAACATAATTATGTTATTGTATACCCATGTAGTACTGTACCTAACATTTCTATGTGTCCAACACCTGTGTCTATATAGCGACAGTACGGACAATAAATTGTCAAATTTTCAAGGCTATCCGCCCCTTTATCAAGACACATACAATACACGTTACATCACATAAACAGTTTTTTTATTGATTTAAGTCGGATATATGAAATCAATCAAAGTTGATTCAATTAAATCATTTTATTCGAACACAAGGGAAAGGTTTTTGACCATGCAGTATATTTGTCATCAGAAGTTGTTGAAATGAAATGACAGGCGTATCCTTTCACGATTGTATAGAGTAGCCAGCCATAGGCGAATAAACGTATTAACCTAAGTGATTGGAAAGCGATCAAATAGACCTGGTCTTGAATGACTTTGTCAAGAATGTACGCGTTCTGTTTATTGTTACATTTATGTATCATATTAAGTACGTATTTAATATTATCGACACGTTGTTCGTTTTCTTGGTAATAAAATGGTTATTTTGTGCTGCTTCTAAATAAATATTATTTAATTCATCCTTTTGATATTTTCGATTAAATTGATAGATATCGTCCTATCCCAGAACATGCAAGGCTCGAGCAATTATTTCCTCGCCGACTTTCTGGTAGATTAATTTTATTATTAGTTAAAATTTTGTTTTTAATTCGCCCCTAAAGTTATATATCTCAACGTCCATGTCGGCCCAGGCGTCTGAGTCTTTGACTCCTCAGATTTTCTACATCTGTAACCAAATCCCCAAAAATCGGAAGACATCGATGTCTGCTTGTTGTTCAGTACTTACAGTAACAACGACCACCTGCATCAGTTGTCAGTATAATGTAACTGTGCGGATTGTTTTTTTCGGTGTGGTTCATCAGTTGTCAGTATTATGTAACAGGACGGAATGATTTGCTGGGCGGTTCATCAGTTGTCAGTATAATGTAACTGTGCGGATTGTTTTTTTTCTGTGTGATTCATCAGTTGTCAGTATAATGTTACTGGGCGGAATGTTTTGCTGGGCGGTTCATCAGTTGTCAGTATAATGTAACTGGGCAGAATGGCAGAATGTTTTTTTCTTTGTGATTCATCAGTTGTCAGTATAATGTTACTGGGCGGGATGTTTTGCTGGGTGGTTCATCAGTTGTCAGTATAATGTAACGTGGCGGAATGATTTGCTGAGCGGTTCATCAGTTGTCAGTATAATGTAACTGGGTAGAATGTTTTTTTCTTTGTGATTCATCAGTTGTCAGTATAATGTAACTGGGCGGAATGTTTTGCTGGGTGGTTCATCAATTGTCAGTATAATGTGACATGGCGGGATGTTTGCTGGGTGGTTCATCAGTTGTCAGTATAATGTGACTGGGCAGAATGTTTTTTTCTTTGTGATTCATCAGTTGTCAGTATAATGTAACTGGGCGGAATGTTTTGCTGGGTGGTTCATCAATTGTCAGTATAATGTGACATGGCGGGATGTTTGCTGGGTGGTTCATCAGTTGTCAGTATAATGTGACTGGGCGGAATGATTTGCTGGGTGGTTCATCAGTTGTCAGTATAATGTGACTGGGCGGGATGTTTGCTGGGCGGTTCATCAGGTGTCAGTATAATGTGACTGGGCGGAATGTTTTGCTGGGTGGTTCATCAGTTGTCAGTATAATGTGACTGGGCTGGATGTTTGCTTGGCGGTTCATCAGTTGTCAGTATAATGTGACTGGGCGGGATGTTTGCTGGGTGGTTCATCAGTTGTCAGTATAATGTGACTGGGCGGGATGTTTGCTGGGCGGTTCATCAGTTGTCAGTATAATGAGACTGGGCGGGATGTTTGCTGGGCGGTTCATCAGTTGTCAGTATAATGTAACTGGACGGAATGTTTTGTGGGGCAGTTCATCAGTTGTCAGTATAATGTGACTGGGCGGGATGTTTGCTGGGCGGTTCATCAGTTGTCAGTATAATGTAACGTGGCGGAATGATTTGTTGGGCGGTTCATCAGTTGTCAGAATAATGTAACGTGGCGGAATGTTTTGCTGGACGGTTCATCAGTTGTCAGTATAATGTAACGTGGCGGAATGATTTGCTGGGCGGTTCATCAGTTGTCTATATAATGTTACTGGACGGAATGATTTGCTGGGCGGTTCATCAGTTGTCAGTATAATGTAACGTGTTGGAATGATTTGCTGGGTGGTTCATCAGTTGTCAGTATAATGTAACTGGGCAGAATGTTTTTTTCTTTGTGATTCATCAGTTGTCAGTATAATGTAACTGGGCGGAATGTTTTGCTGGGTGGTTCATCAGTTATCAGTATAATGTAACTGGGCGGAATGTTTTGCTGGGTGGTTCATCAGTTGTCAGTATAATGTAACGTGGCGGAATGATTTGCTGGGTAGTTCATCAGTTGTCAGTATAATGTAACGTGGCGGAATGTTTTGTTGGGCGGTTCATCAGTTGTCAGTATAATGTAACGTGGCGAATGTTTTGCTGGGCGGTTCATCAGTTGTCAGTATAATGTAACGTGGCGGAATGGTTTGCTGGGCGGTTCATCAGTTGTCAGTATAATGTAACTGTGTGGATTGTTTTTTTCTGGTTGATTCATCAGTTGTCAGTATAATGTAACTGGGCAGAATGTTTTGCTGGGCGGTTCATCAGTTGTCAGTATAATGTTACTGGGCGGAATGTTTTGCTGGGTGGTTCATCAGTTGTCAGTATAATGTTACTGGGCGGAATGTTTTGCTGGGCGGTTCATCAGTTGTCAGTATAATGTAACTGGGCAGAATGTTTTTTTCTGTGTGATTCATCAGTTGTCGGTATAATGTCACTGGGCGGAATGTTTCCTGGGTGGTTCATCAGTTGTCAGTATAATATACCGGGGCGGAATGTTTTGCTTGGCGGTTCATCAGTTGTCAGTATAATGTCACTGGGCGGAATGTTTTGCTGAGTGATTTAAGCATAGTATTTAAGAAAGTTGGCACTATACAGGTGACACCAGGCCATTTCTATCTTAACACTGCAGATATACCAACATACCCTGTCTCCTAAGCATGATAATATATAAGTTGCTGCTACCAAGCTCTACCGTACAGCTGTTGCGACTCTAGCGTTTATCAATGATGACAGGGACTGAATCGTTTGAAGTCAACTATGTCAAAATAAAACTGTTTAAACAGGATTAAATGTACATACATATTAAACCCGTGATTTTCGAGCTCATCAATGATAACAGGGAGCAAATCGTTTGAAAATTTTAAAAATGTTAAAAAATTAACAGGATTAAATGAACATAAAACCCTTTCATCATATATTTATTAATTGAGTTGAAAGATGTACTGGTAAATATTTAGCTAACACAGCATATGTAAACTCCGTACATCAAACGCCATGACATAAATATATAGGATCCAATGTAATTAAATATGTATTCAACCAGTCTAGTAATAGGTCACGAAACTCTAAGCGAGTGACATATTAATTATTTAACGAGTTTAAATAATTCCATATTACACTGACACGAGTTGGAGATTCTTTTTATCACATAACGTTATGAGAAAATACACCAAACTATAAAATTCATTTCTTTGTAAGAAAGGCAAATTTGTCTTTTCACTATCTAGACAATCATATGACGTCATTAAAAATAATTTATTTATGACGTCACAAAAGTGTTATTACAAATGTGTACTACCATATTAAAGACATGGCCGTATGACATGACTGAACAGGTCAGTTATGTAACAAATCAAAAGAAACGGGCTATGGGTTTCAAGGTCAAATTTTTGAAGACTTTCTGTCATCAACAGCAGTGTCTACACTTTGTGATGACCGTTATATGCATACCGGGGATTGGACTTTTCGAAATGGTGTAACATATGCACAAATATATGCACAAATATATGCACCGAAGCCACAATTACATGAAATTATACACATGCGACACGTCGAATTTTAAGAAATAAAACAGTTCTACAGGTTCTGGTATAAAAATAGCAACTATTCAAATAAAAGAATAATGAAACACCGATGTTAAACGTTAGTCGTGGTTTTTGGAACAGATCCAATGAATAAAAGCTATACAATTAGGCAAGACCTGTGTTAAATTCAATGGATGTCATACGACCATACAATGCCTGCATGCTTTGTGACTACAATGTAATACGATCATTACATAGGGTTCCACCGATCTTCATTATTAGTATGAGCTGGTTTATATTCATGTAGAAGGAAATGAAATCTGTTTAGGTGCATGCATTGTTGCATTAAATGAAAACTGTAGTTAACGCTTTCTACAGTGACTAAACCTGTCAAGGTGCAGTTACATGGTACGTTTGGAAGCTAACACACCCGGTATAGTTGTGTCTACACAATATGATATGTAATGTTGTCTTTGTTGCCACTTGTGACCTGCTTAGTCCCCCCCCCCCCCCCCCCCCCCCCCCCCGCTTAATACCCCCTCCGCATTTTCTTCGTATTTGATCATCAAATAAAACATTTTGTCACAATCACGTTACAACAATGCAAAAAGACTATTTATAGACTAGTAAGAGTTTAAGAGTAAAAAATTGTTTCTGCATAGGTAAAGGTGTGAGAAAAATGTTTCTACATAGGTTAAGGTCTCTACATAAACCACATGTATGAGAAAAATGTTTCTACATAGGTTAAGATGTGAAAAAAAATGTTTCTAAATAGGTAAAGGTGTGAGAAAAATGAGAGAAATGTCTCTACACAGGCAAAGATCTCTACATAGACACATGTGTGGGAAAATGTCTTTACATAGGAGAAGGTGTGAGAAAAATGTCTACATAGGCAAAAGTGTGAGAAAAATGTCTCTACATAGGCAAAGCTGTGAAAAATATGTTTCTACATGTACATAGGTACAAGTGTGAGTTAAAATGTCTATACATAGACACAGGTGTGAGAAAAATGTCTCTTCATCGGCTAAGATGTGAGAAAAATGTTTCTTAATTGGCAAAGTTGTGAGAAAAATGTCTCTACACAGACACAGGTGTGAGAAAAATGTTTCTACTGAGGTAAAGGAGCGAGAAAAGTGAGAAAAATATCTCTACATAGGCAAAGGTCTCTGCATAGACACATGTGTGAGAAAAATGTCTCTACAAAGGCGAAGGTGGGAGAAAAATGTCTATATAGGCAAAGGTGTGAGAAAAAGTCTGTGCAAAGGCAAAGCTATGAGAAACATGTCTCTACATATTCGAAAGTGTCAGAAAAATGTCTCTAAGAATGTGAAAATGTGAGAAAAATGTCTCTACATAGGTAAAGGTGTGAGAAAAGTATCCCTTTTATGGCTGCTAAATCCCTGTAGTGTTTGAAAGATGACATAACACACACACATGCTGCACCTAATAGATTTAGTTATATATACCGTATGCCGAAAAACTGAATCACGCTGGATCTTTCAGCTGTTTTGTCTCATGATGCCAGCGGTCAAAAGATGGGAATCGAATTTTTCTTAATTAATGTAAAAGCAAGAGGGTCAGGTGCGTAAAACGTTTTTAATTTATGAATTTAGAACAAGCATGGAATCAGTACTTTATACTTTCAAATCGTGTTCTACGAAAGTAATTTAAAATGAACAATGACACTACTCAAATGAGATATCGGTTCCAGCAAATCTCGTCTTGTTACATCCAGAATGATAGAAGAAACAGTTTGTGTATGAGAGTAACAAGATACTGAATCTACTTACTGACCTGTCACGCTTCACGTCGGCTTCGTCCAGACCTCCTAAAGACAGGTAAGAGGAAACCAGGTTAATGTATATATATATACACTATATAAGGTCACATACTATAAGTAGATCTACCTTCCAGTGATTACGGCCGATAGGAGCAGGTACGTTTACCTTGGTGTATAGCTCTACTATATAAATAGCACCATCATCACCGTATATCCGGTAATCACGTTATTTTACAGGTTATTTGAGTTCTTTTATTAGCCAAAAGCCCTTAGGCTTATAGGTACATACAGGAGAATGACATCACAATATACAGACATCATAGTTCAATAATGTACATACAAGTATAACAGTACTTATTTAACACATTAACAGTTATGGAACCTCACAATATGTAAATATGATTACCGTCTCCTACAAGCTAAATACAAATATTTCCCTAAATTGGATAGATCTCTAACATTTTGCGTGCTAAGTAGTTGTATTAATTTAAAGATGGAGGGTTTTCTGTAATAATAATTTTTCAATAATCTGCCTCGTAAATCGCTATAAAAAGGGCAAATCAAGATAAAATGAAATTCGTCTTCTATATCTCTCAAATTACATTGGTTACAAATCCTGTTTCTACGAATGACGTTATGATGTCTTCCAGTTTCTATATTAAGTTTATGAGACGATATCCTAAATTTAGTTAATATTTGTTTGTATTTACTTTCAATAGGTTTTGTTAAATAAAATTGTAAACAATGACTATCTATCAAGTGTTGATATAATAACCCTTTAGGTGAAGCTGTAATTTTTGATAATATGTTCTGTCTGGAAATATCAATCAATCTCTGTTCTATTATTTTAAAAGACATATCAAATGGTAATGTAGTGTCAAACATATAATTAAGTCCTAAGGTTTTTAGCTCATTCATAATATTTCTTACCCACAAATCATTCTCACTCACACACTCATCGTAACATGTTTTCAAAATCAAATTATCCGACTGTTTTAATTTCAGCCAATATTTTAACACTTTTAACTTTCTACTTACACACAAAGGTAACCTTCCTAGCTCATAGTAGATTATATCATTACATGAAGTTTTTCTTACTTTCAATATTTTCTTACAAAAGTTTAAGTGAACGCTTTCTACATCCGGGGCTTTATGAAACCCCCATATTTCAGATGCATAACCAAGTATACTATTAACATGTGAATCGAAAATAGAACAATAAGTTTCTACATTTAAACAATGGTTTCTTAATGATGAAAATAGTGAAAATAAAGCTTTTTTCCCTTGTTCAGCAACACGTTTCTGTGTTTTAAAAAACTTTCCATTATAATTAAACAACATTCCTAAATAATTGAAACTATCGACAATTTCTACAGTATTGTTATTATATACCCACGTTTCATTACTTCTTATATTGCCGCCATTTCTAAAAACAACTATTTTGGTCTTATCAATATTAACTTCTAAATTCCAATTTCTACTGTATTCTTGGAGAGAATCTAACATACTTTGCAAACTTTCTGGGGTATTTGCAAATAAAATGTAATGTTAGCGGATGGGATAATACTAAAGATTAACAGCAAGTAACGTGTTACTTACAACGTTTAAGGAGTAGACCTGCACGAGATTGATGTTTATATATTTTAACAGTTTCTTACAGCCTTACCTGTTTGAAAGCAGTGTAGCATTGGCGTTTTGTGCCTCTTTTAGCATTTTACAATGCTAGTAAATAGGGAATAATTTTGACTTCAATTGTGTTTCTTTAAAACAAAACTTTGGTTAAATACAAAGGGCACAATTTTTCGTTTGATAAGTCTTTCATTTTTTTCTTCATTGACACATCGATTGGGTTATGGCTAATTTGTCTGTCTACATCATTTACAACTGGATTCCGGGTTGTCTTCAGCTTAGTCTTAATACAAAGATATTGCTTTACGTTTCCGTAATAATACGTAAGAGTTTCATTCATTCATCCCTGAAAACACATTTGGACTCTTCCGCTTCAATGGTTGGAATGGTTCATTATGAAAGTTCAGGGATGACAAACTACCTGTCAATCATCAACTGTAAAATGCGAAAGTCATCCTTTCAAAGAAACGATGTATATAATACTCTTTTGTAAAGGGAAATAACTCTAACAAACACCGACAATTTTATTTAAGATATTTATTATAACATAACAATATAACAAAATATTACAATATACAACGTACTATATAAGTAAATATAACAATGCAATAGATACATAACGTAAAACAGATATACAAATGGTGATAAACAACCTATTTCATATTTATATAATTTATAATTGGTAATAATAAGATCAAATAAGAAGTATTCAGAACGTGGATGAGTATATGCGAACTACAGAATATGTCATAGCGAAGCTGAAGTTGCGACTCCTTTGTATTTTATCAAAGACAGGCATCATCCTAGTGATTGTTCATTTTAGTTAACCTGTGCTTGCCTTAAGTTTTTCAGTGACATATTCCATGGCTCCGTGATTAGCGGAAATTGTAATTATCCTGCAACGTTAAAAAGAAACCATAGATTTAGTTACAACTTTGCAGATATCAAACATCTAGTAGTGTCACTGTACATGCAATATTGTAAAAGTTTACATTGTATATTTAGAGAATTATTAAAGTTTTTAAAATGACGCTAAATAGTGGTTAAGCTAATCACCCTTTGAACAACTGGTCCCAGGAGTATAGAGAGCGTAGGCGATCGTTACCCTTGAATAACGAGGATAGCTGCAGAATAAACACCATTACAGTGTATCTATGTACTATATGATATTTTATGTAACTCGGTCCTGATATAATCTTGATGTATTCTAATGGATATTAACGTTCGTGGTACGTACGAAACGTCCTTGTTGCGCCATACTGCATATTATTTCTTTATGGTAAAGATAGAGCTTTTAAAAGGAAACACTAATCTCCATGGCATCGTTATCTTGCTCAAACTTAGAAAATGTACTACAGAGCCCACGTTTCCTTACACGAATTTCACGTGAATTTAACAATATTTTTTTTTCAAGTAAAATGCGTATGTATTTCGCGCGAAGTTTATTTATGTAAATTTCATGTGAAATTTGAACGAAAACAAAATATGCATGTAAATATCGAACTAAATTATAAATTCACATAACATTTATGTGAAAACCACATACTGGGATTAGACTTAAAACAATAACCAAACTAAAATTTAATATTAGTTTCACCAGCAATTCACCTGAAGACATATTGCCTATGTAAAGCAATATTTCTTAGGTTAGATGTATTGCAATATAATTTTACATATGCTATTGTTAAAGATACTCGTATTCCAAGTCAACACAATTGTTAATCTTTAAAGATATTTCAAGTCAACCAATATTTCAAGTATTATAATAATAATACATGTAATTCGAGGTTCTTATATAACACTTTATCACGACCTTAAAGACCGTCTCAAAGCGGTTCAAAAAGTATTATCCGTACGTTGTCATAGGGACTAAGCAACCATCCAATATCGTTCTCAACTCCATTGAGTGCATACAACCGGTGCTGCCATTTCGGCGCTCACAGCTAGCATTCTTCAATTTTTAGCACAACCCAGCCACGTACTCATTTACAGCTGAATAGTTTGGGACACGACCTCGCGACCCTACGATCACGAGCGTCCGACCACTACACCACCGTGCCTCCTTTTCAATGTCGAGAGTTTTGACTATTCCATATCCGTTTATCAACTTATGGCTAAAGGTAGATTGACTTCAAATCAATGTGTGACAAATGGACAAATTTCTGAATTAAAATGATTGCTGTACTTACTTAAAACTATGTAAACAAATCAAATATATTATTACACAATACAAGAAAAGTGCGTTTTATTCGCTATTTGAGTTCATAATATCTACATGACCATTAAGAAAACAAATGATTACATGTGATAATACAATTAGCCTCAGCTTCTGTTCCGATAAACAACTTTACACAGTATATAAAAAAAGCAACGAGTAGTTAACAATGTGGCAGTATAAGTCCAGTTACACAACATAATCCAAAACATTAGATTTGTTAAAACAACAAAATAACTTCGAGGTATTGAAATGCTCGCGTTTATGTTGAAAGAAATATTCTTTTGTGGTAGTTTTATATAAAAAGAATATGTAAATTTTAAATATGTTTCAGAATAAATTTCAAATAACATCATCTTAAAAAATCATTTTAAAACCTCGCTTAACAAAAAAATTTACACATGCAAATGTCGATCTTCCATCAGCATACATATTTTCAATTTAAATACGATAGAAAATGAGCTAGTACACTTCATATTATCATCTTCCCCCAGTGTTTTCTCGACCCGCTATTTAGCGCGATACAAGAAAGTGTATTGTGCGACTGTCAAATATGGTACATGAACTGTGAACAAGTAATGCATTAAAATTGATAGAATTTTACTTTAGTTTTTTCCCTTGGTTTACAGAAAAAAACACTCGTTCGTTGTAAAAAATGTCTTTTGTTCATTCGCTCTATATCTGTGAGTGTTTATGCATTCATTCGGTTGCTTATCCCTTCATCCGTTCTCTCATGTACTAGTTTTCTGCTAAATCTGTTTCACCGCCTTACACGTATTTATATGGAGGCATATTCTCAAAGAGTTTATTTCATTATAGATACAATACTGATATAAATTCTGTGTTTAAGGCCATATTTGGAAATGTAACAACAGAAAAATTGCATTAATCAAAAAAAAAATCCTTTTTGAAACCGTTCGATAACATGGATTACATGTAGTTTAAAACAAATTAAAGCTTATATCTTCAAACGAACAAGTTATGTTTCTGAGTCTATTCGTCATGTTTCTTGATACAAGCATTAAAGTGGCAGTGGTATTTCTTTTTCGGTGTTCTTAAAGATACAACCTAAATCAATCATGACCTTTCCACAAACTGGAATGCCATTTTGCTTGCAGGGGCGTACAATATGCTGGCTTCGCGTCGAAGTGGTCCACCGACATATTTGATCTGGTAACGCTGCAGGATCTGTAAACAAAAAGAAAGTGTAAGGATAACATCGTTAACATAAACATAAAATAGTCGCGAGGCGCCATCACTGATTACAAATCGTTTTCAGTTTCCAAGACAACTTCTCTTGTCAAGCTGAATAATCGTTGAAGAGGAATGCAGTGTGAGTTTTTTTTTATTACGAATCGTTTTCTATTTGCAAAACACATTTTCTTGTCAAGGTGATTAATCATTCATGAGAAAAACATTGTGAGGTTGCGTTTTTACTGAATATCAAAACAGGTCAAAAATCGAAATAATAGTTATAAAGTGCAAAATATACATTTAACATGTTAGTTTTTGAAATGCATTTTAACAATATACTGCACCATCTGTACAGAAAGTGATCAGTGCTCGGCCGAGTATCTAGGAATCTCAGATTCCATTCTTTCGGCGCTATCTATGATCACGAATAAAAATGAATTTTGTAATAAGTATGTATATATTATGGAAGGAGAATATAGTTTGCGAAGAATAAAAAAATGTCACTTTTGTTCATCATTGAACATATATTGGAAATACAAGGGAATTGTAAATAATACATTGTAAGAAGAATTCAACTACTTGATTGTACGTATTTTGAATTATTTGAAATATATTCTACACTTTATTTCAAGGTTGTCTCCCTTCAACCTGATATATTGTTCTCACAGACGCGTGTCACGGGCATAGCGTCAGCGATGGTAATGTTATATTGTAGATATAACCATCGGTGGTAATGTTATATTGTAGATATAACCATCTGTGGTAATGTTATATTGTAGATATAACCATCGGTGGTAATGTTACATTGTAGATATAACCATCTGTGGTATTGCTACATTGTAGATATAACCATCGGTGGTAATGTTATCTATAACCATCGGTTGTAATGTTACATTGTAAATATAACCATCGGTTGTAATGTTACATTGTAGATATAACCATCGGTGGTAATGTTACATTGTAGATATAACCATCGGTTGTAATGTTATCTATAACCATCGGTTGTAATGTTACATTGTAGATATAACAATCGGTGGTAACGTTACATTGTAGATATAACCATCGGTGGTAATGTTACATTGTAGATATAACTATCTGTGGTAATGTTACATTGTAGATATAACCATCTGTTGTAATGTTACATTGTAGATATAACCATCGGCGGTAATGTTACATTGTAGATATTACCATCGGTGGTAATGTTACATTGTAGATATAACCATCTGTGGTAATGTTACATTGTAGATATAACCATCTGTTGTAATGTTACATTGTAGATATAACCATCGGTGGTAATGTTACATTGTAGATATAACCATCGGTGGTAATGTTACATTGTAGATATAACCATTGGTGGTAACGTTACATTGTAGATATAACCATCGGCGGTAACGTTACATTGTAGATATAACCATCGGTGGTAATGTTACATTGTAGATATAACCATCGGTGGTAACGTTACATTGTAGATATAACCATCGGCGGTAATGTTACATTGTAGATATAACCATCGGCGGTAATGTTACATTGTAGATATAACCATCGGTGGTAATGTTACATTGTAGATATAACCATCGGCGGTAATGTTACATTGTAGATATAACCATCTGTGGTAATGTTACATTGTAGATATAACCATCTGTGGTAATGTTACATTGTAGATATAACCATCGGTGGTAATGTTACATTGTAGATATAACCATCTGTGGTAATGTTACATTGTAGATATAACCATCTGTGGTAATGTTACATTATAGATATAACCATCTGTGGTAATGTTACATTGTAGATATAACAATCGGTGGTAATGTTACAGAAAACCTCTAAAAATCAGTGAATATCAACTGCGGTAATTCGCCAAAAAATATCGCACGAAAATAAAGAAATAATTTTAAATTTGTTAAATGCTTGAAAATGTCAAATTTGGTTAATTATCATCTAAGTTCTCATATTTAGTACCTAATGTTTACATAGACGTGAGATACATTTTCATGGCAGAAAATCATGTCGTCGATGAAGCAGAAGATGCTCACTCTTTCAGATTTTGTTTGCTTTGGTTTTATTTTATACATCCTAAAAACAGGTTTATTCTGGAACACCTGGTCTTATTCAATTTTTCTCCTAATTTAATCGATTTTGAGTTACTATTTTGGCTTATCGACCCCTCAGTATTCCCTGATTAGCTAGGCTACAATATGTACCTTGATAACAGCAATCTGAGCTTCTTGTTCAGCAAAGCGCATGCCGACACAAGCACGAGGCCCGAATCCAAATGGCACCATGGCGAACGGATGATTTGATCTCGGAACAGCAGCGTCTCTCATCCATCTTTCCGGTATGAACGCGTCCGGATCAGGAAACTGCCTAGCGTCCTGACTGGCGAAATCCGAGTGCAACGCAACATTTGTCTGTAAAGATAAACGTATCTGGACCTATAATATGTGTTCTATAGATAAAGAACGATAACATTAAATCGTATTGACCATACAGCTGTTTTTATCATTCTAGGCGTCATTGGCTAGGAGCCAAGCAGTTACAAATCCTTATGGAATGACGAAAGAAAACTGTCGAAACAGCAGGGGTGTGTAACAATTGTTATGATTTGAATTTCAAACCATAAAGGAACACTGATAAATTTTAAACTTATGGGTTAATTTATTTTGAGGAATTTATATTTACTTAGGTGTGGCCTAGATTTACGTAGCGGGTGTCGTCCATGAAACAGAAGACTCTTACTCTTCTGGGACACCTGTTTTTGTTAGGGGTTTTTTTTTTCAATGGTTCCCTTGTAATTATTTTCTTTGTTAATATTTTGCCCCTAGTTAGGGCCCCATATCCCGTATCGATAATACTTTGAACCAAAGTTGGTCGGAATTAAACAACAAATCAACTGATCAAAAATTCAAGATTGGTCAAATGTCAAGGTGAAAATTAGTATTTTTTTCACTGATGAACATTTTGTTATGACTTTCTGAAGCACTGTTGGTCTAAATTAATTATTGTTATTTCACGAACCGTGCCACTAGTGTATTTGTCAAGCTACCAAGGGCCCCTAGACTAACAAAGGTCCAGTTTAACACCCTACATTTTCAAATATTGGGCACACATTATAGATAAAGGTCGCTGACCATTAAGAAAGAATTTGACAACTTTTGCATTATTTTCTTTGCTGTCGTTGTCTTTCTTACCCCTGCAGGAATGTGGTATCCAGATAACACCAAGTCGACATTTGTTCGGCGGATATTTCCTGGAGCAACTGGGAGCATTCTAAACGACAATAAAATCATAAATTTTAGAAGTTAAAGTCAGGAGACCAAGCAACGATTTGAGATATGTACACATCATTATTGTTTAATATGAAGGTCGATAAGTTTGGAAATGTTCATTAATTTAGTATGTTTTGTATTGTAGATGTCGTAGATAAAATAGATATACCTGAGCATTCATTATTCTTGATTATGTTAATCGTGTCAATGATCATCTTGGTTTTGGTAATATTTTACACGAGTTTAATTTCGATTTTGATTTTTAAGTATTGATTGACTTGTTATTTTGATGAAGAAATTATTTGAGTTGCAATCAATCAACCCAACAATCAATATTTTGAATATCAGAAATAACATGTCCCCACCAAATGACCCAATACTCTAAATTTGGTTGAAATTCACCAATGCATGAATGAAAAGTAGCATTTTGAGGAGAAAAAATACGCACGACGGACGTGCACGGCGATTGACAAAGCACGAGTGCAATGGGTTATCTTGACCCTTCTGGTCAGATGACCTACCTATGAGTTTCCTTTGCAATAGCCTTCAGATAAGACATGCTTCGGATGGCTTGGTCGGTAATTGGGGTTTCAGCGTTGGGCAGGAATGTCCGGATTTCATGGTATAACTTGTTTTGGATGTTAGGATGTCGCCCCAATAGGTACAGCATAAACGACATGTGATGGCTCGTCTATGAAAAAAAGAAAAAAGAAAAACGCTTTATGAAAGATGTCGTTGAAAAAACAGAATACGCGTACTGTCACGGAACGCCTGGTCTTACTTGTAGCTTTTCAAGGGTCTTGGTATAAACATTTCCTTTGTTCATACCTTCCCCGCTTGTTTGATAGATTTTGAGTTCGGATTATGGTCTTATTGACGCTCCTCTATACTTTGGGATTGTTGTTCTCTGATTAAACATGTAGCGAATATATAATATGAAGTTTCAAACTAACAGTAACTACTTTTATCTGCAAATTATTTTATATCAAACTTGTAATTATTTCGTAGGACGCCAAACAAACGTTGTTGTTTTTCTAGATCGCATCTATGAGATTGAGGTTAAGGACCAAAATGTAGAAAAAAAACCCATGATTAGGTTATAAAGCCACATGAAACGATGGTGTCAACATGTTGACATATCTTAATCCAGTAACCTTCATTAATCGTTACACAGGCAAAACGATGGTACTTGGCTACGTTAGTAAGAGACCATTTCAATACTCCCTACACTTTAAACAGTCTCTTTGTTTCCGGTTCGTTTTAGATAGCTGATGATTGTAATGCAACGCACAAACAAACAACCACTTACCGTGTCAACACCAGCAAATATGAATTCACCGATGACAGCAATTACTTGTTCATTGCTTAAGGATAGCTGATGATTGTCATGCAACGCACAAACAAACAACCACTTACCGTGTCAACACCAGCAAATATGAATTCACCGATGACAGCAATTACTTGTTCATTGCTTAAGGAAGTTTTGGACATTAAATAAGGCACAAGATCGCCATGTTCTCCGTCCACATTTTCGCCATCATCTATTCTTCTTTGGGCAGCCTCCAAAGCCAAGTTAGAATATTTGATGGCTATTCTGAAGTGAAATAACGCAATGATGTATTACAGATGACGTAACACACACATATGCTGCACCTTTTACATTTAGTAATAGATACAGTTTACCGAAAAAAATAATTAAACTGCACCATACAGCTGTTTCGTCCTCTTAGGACTCCTCAGTGATGCTAGGGGCCAAAAGGTGGGAATCAAAAATTTCTAAACTAATGCAGAAGCAGAAGGGACAGGTACGTGAAACCCCTTCAATTTTCTTTTTATAAAAGATATAAAACTTTAATACCTTATTAGTCTAGGCAATATTATTAAAATCGGTTTAAACATACAAAAATGAAAATAGATTAAAGGAACCAAAAACGTTACTTTTAATGTAAAATTGTTGATAAGAAAACACGGTATCGAATATATAAGATTATTCATGACAGAATAACATTAAATCAGTAGACGAACAGCTAAGAAAATGAAGACTGTATGCGAGCTGTAATTCGTATTCGTTTTTGAGATTTGACATATACGCTTTGTACCAGATGTATTGATAAAAAGCTCAACTTACTGTTTGATGAATGTCTGGGATTTGACGAGTTTCTTAAAGGTTGGCGTGTTGAAGAGTTTGAACAGTGGAAATTGCCTAAACTCTCGATGGGACACGTGCATGACGTCACGGACGGCGTTTATAAATCGAGATGCTTCACTTTCACTGTCGTCATCATGGAAGGCACCAAGCCTCTTGTTGAAGCAGACGACACCGATACCTGAACATAAAGATAATGTTAAGATTTGCATAGAGTAGATTGCAGGGATAACATATTATATTTTACTTTCTACAACCATTGGTATGGTGTAACACGTGGTGAGCGTCAGGCCCGCAGCAAAGGTAAAACGCTTCTGACTTTTGACTTTTAATATATGTATTGCCAATAAACATTGAACAAGGGATTAGGCACACAAGTTATCTCAACTTATCACAGCCTTCTCCCATCACACATTTATAATTACATGACAAATAATGATGATAGGCATAAACATAATACATAAATGTTATTTTAAATGACATTAACATTTACACAGGTAGAAAGTTTACAAAATAGAAAGTACTAACAAAATCTCTTGTTGGTTTTGATGAAATAATGCACATGTCTAAAAATGTTTAAATTAAAGTATATCGTTAATTCAGAGCTACCAAGCAAAAGAAGCTCAATAGTAACCATTATACCTAAGATATTCAAATTCTGAAATAGTATTCGTCTTTCAATTGAAAAACGTTGACATTCAAAGAAAAGGGTTAGGGTAACCCTAAAACGCTTCTCGATCTGACTTTGACCTTGTAATTTGTTTCATGCTGTTTCCTGTCTGTTTCAATCTTCGATCAGCCATTTTCATTCCGTGTAAATTTAACCTTAAAGAATTCAATTGAAATAAAAATCAGTGTTTCTTACATTCTGCTGCGTATTTTGTCAAATCGTGTCTGAAGTCGTCTATGATGCCATCGTCTTCCTTTGACCCGGCTATTCGGTCCATTAAGTCGTCTGCCACGAGACAATGCTCCGGTATATAGGCTGCTACAGTCCTCGGCAGCAGCATCTTCTTCTGGACGTTTACCCGGATGTGATGCCACTTGTCCATTTGTCTGTACATATTCACAATCTCATTATAATATTATTTATATTTCATTATGAAATTACATGTAATAAAAAGAAATGCTATTATACATTTATTACTTACATTTTTAAAGGAAATTTAAAAAAAAATAATTCCTTTTAACTCTCATAGATTGTTTTAATCGCGAAAGTTCATAACAAATGTAACAAAATAGTAATACAAATTTGATTTCTGCAAATAATACGTTAAATCATGAAGCTTACGATTGCCCCCCCCCCCCCCCGACCACCGCCATTAATATTTATTATTTATGTATAGAAGATTAAACAAATGATTAAACATATCAAAATAAACTTATTTAGAAAACATTGCACATTGACACATAATTGAACTTAATATGTATCAGCCCAACTCACTGATGCAGAAACCAGGGTTTAATATATAGCAAAATTTTGAAAACGTTTCAGCTCGTTTATCAAACACGTTTGTTTGTTTGTTTTTTGTATTGTTGTTAAATAGAAAACTTGTAATGGTGGAAAGATATGTTTCATTACATCCAAAGTAAACCATTAAACAAAACTATACCTAATCTAAGATATATAAACGAACATTGCCAGGTTATGAAATTATTGAAGCGTGAAATTCTGCTGGGGTCCTGTTGTGTATGTGTCTAACTTTACATAATTACATATTTATTTAAAATAAAAATTCCTGACATCGGGATCAAGGTTATAACTATTTTCAAGATGTACATGTTTCGATCCTTTTGTTTTTTTTCAAATGAATAACTATTTACTTCAAAATAATAATAAAAAAATAAATAAATAGAATTTGACTGCAATAACTTTTTTTCAAAAATAGATATTGTTTTATTGTTACTAAATATAGGAATTCTTAAAATGCATTTAGCTGACTTGCATGTTAAGCACTATTTAGAGTTGTTTCCCTTGGAGAGATTCTCCTGGCAGTAACACAGTTGTCTCCCTTCAAGTTACTCGCGTCGGATACTCATGAAGCCGCGGTTCTGCCGACTTTCGGATACCGAGCTTGTCTTTATTTTTTCTCTATTTGTGTTATATTTACTGAGAGCTGTTTGAACCGAAAAATAACAATTGTTATCTCACCTTCTATTAAACATAATACAGTGCCAGTTGAACACAGCAACACTTACGACGTCAGAAGTCCTTGGCAGTTGTTCTGGAACCTCTTGTTGTAATGTTGTAATGTGAAGAATCCTTCTCGATTTGGAAACTTCCCATCGTTCCGGAAGATTGTTTCTATATCCTTAGGTTCAAATATATGGACCAGGCTTTGACCTCCGGGAACAGTCTCTTTGTACACATATCCATGTTCTTTCCACATTAACTCTGTCACCTCACTGTGTTCCTTTTGATGGAATCGGCCTGCGACAGAAAAACAAAAGGCATCCTTAGAGCAGCAGAAATCAACACATCGTTTTCATAGCGTAACTCATTTTTTTTTTATTTCAAAATATTTAGGTTTTTTATTTCAGTTTTTTTTTGTTTATCCAATTACTGTGAAAGTGGCATTGCTCGCGGCGTGGACATTTTCGCTTTTGTCGCTGGCATTAAATCACCGCGAATATACCCACACGCGAATATATCCAAACTCTACATTGTCTGATAGTGTTATATGCATATATGCAAAATAGCACGCCTTCCAGCGCGAAAATTACAATATCGCCAACAGTTTAGAGACTGACTAAGCAGAAAAATTCCTCACGAAAAATATTGACTTTTACAGTATTCAACAATCAATGAAAATTCGTCGTTAACAAGGAATTAATGCCTATAATAGCTCTCTAAGGTGTTTACCCCAGAGCGCGAGTATAGGTGAGTATATGTGTCAATGCTGATATTCACCCGGTGTACAGGGAATTCTTAATGCTGTGAAATTTAATACTGATGAAATCGCACATTTTTCCCACCGAGTACAAATTACTTTAAACGAAAATAGGATATACGGTCGTATCCAGGGAAGGTAATAAAATTCGACCCAGTTATTTTAAAAGTCACTACACAACAAAAACTTCTTTCAAAATAACAAATGATTGAGTCACAGGACAATTATGTAAAGTGTAAAAGCACTCAAAAGACGTCCATTTAAAAAAAATGATGGCTTCCGGCTGACTGTAATAAAAGTTTACTATTAAAATTGTATATCAAGCTTATTCATTCACCGTGAAACGTAACGCGGTGTTATGGATGTCAGTCGTATGATAACGATAGTATCATATCATATTTAGTGCAACTTGGTCATAGCTTCACACGAGACCAGTCAATCTTGTACTTAGCGTGACGAGAAAGTAGTATGGTTTGTACTTAGCTTCACACGAGAGAAGTCAGTATTGTACTAAGCTTGACGAGGGAGTAGTATGGTTTGTACTTAGCTTCACACGAGAGAAATCAATCTTGTACTTAGCGTGACGAGAAAGTAGTATGGTTTGTACTTAGCTTCACACGAGAGAAGTCAGTATTGTACTAAGCTTGACGAGGGAGTAGTATGGTTTGTACTAAGCTTGACAAGAGAACAGTGGGTTTTGCACTTAGCAGTCGGTATTGTACTTAGCTTGACAAGAGAACAGTCGAATTTTGCACTTAGCATGACAAGAGAGCAATTGGTACATGTATTGTACTTAGCTTGACAAGAGGTCAGTGGGTTTTGCACTTAGCTTGACAAGAGAACAGTCGGTATTATACTTAGCTTGACCAAAGAACAGTCGGTCTTGTACTTAACTTGACAAGAGGTCAATCGGTTTTGCACTTAGCTTGACAAGAGAATAGTCGGTATTATACATAGTTTGACCAAAGAACAGTCAATCTTGACAAGAGAGCAGACTGTCTTGGTTTTACATGCAACTTGACCAGGGAACCGGAGTGGCATGTTTTGCATTTAATTTGACGAACGAAGGGAGCAGTGAGTATTGTACTTAGATTGACAAGGGAGCAGTGAGTATTGTACTTAGATTGACAAGGGAGCAGTGAGTATTGTACTTAGATTGACAAGGGAGCAGTGAGTATTGTACTTAGATTGACAAGGGAGCAGTGAGTATTGTACTTAACTTCACACGAGAGCAGTCAGTATTGTACTAAGCTTGACGAGGGAGTAGTATGGTTTGTACTAAGCTTGACAAGAGAACAGTGGGTTTTGCACTAAGCTTGACAAGAGGTCAGTGGGTTTTGTACTTGGCTTGACAAGAGAACAGTCGGTATTGTATTTAGCTTGACCAAAGAACAGTCGGTCTTGTACTTAACTTTACAAGAGGTCAATCGGTTTTGCACTTAGCTTGACAAGAGAATAGTCGGTATTATACATAGCTTGACCAAAGAACAGTCGGTATTATACTTAGCTTGACCAAAGAACAGTCAATCTTGACAAGAGAGCAGACTGTCTTGGTTTTACATGCAACTTGACCAGGGAACCGGAGTGGCATGTTTTGTATTTAATTTGACGAACGAAGGGAGTAGTGAGTATTGTACTTAGATTGACAAGGGAGCAGTGAGTATTGTACTTAGATTGACAAAGGAGCAGTGAGTATTGTACTTAGATTGACAAGGGAGCAGTGAGTATTGTACTTAGATTGACAAGGGAGCAGTGAGTATTGTACTTAGATTGACAAGGGAGCAGTGAGTATTGTACTTAGATTGACAAGGGAGCAGTGAGTATTGTACTTAGCTTCACACGAGAGCAGTCAGTATTGTACTAAGCTTGACGAGGGAGTAGTATGGTTTGTACTAAGCTTGACAAGAGAGATGTCAGTATTGTACTAAGCTTGACGAGGGAGTAGTATGGTTTGTACTAAGCTTGACAAGAGAGATGTCAGTATTGTACTAAGCTTGACGAGGGAGTAGTATGGTTTGTACTAAGGTTGACAAGAGAAGAGTGGGTTTAGCACTTAGCTTGACAAGAGGTCAGTGGGTTTTGTACTTGGCTTGACAAGAGAACAGTCGGTATTGTATTTAGCTTGACCAAAGAACAGTCGGTCTTGTACTTAACTTGACAAGAGGTCAATCGGTTTTGCACTTAGCTTGACAAGAGAATAGTCGGTATTATACATAGCTTGACCAAAGAACAGTCGGTATTATACTTAGCTTAACAGTCAATCCTGACAAGAGAGCAGACTGTCTTGGTTTTACATGCAACTTGACCAGGGAACCGGTGTGGCATGTTTTGCATTTAATTTGACGAACGAAGGGAGCAGTGAGTATTGTACTTAGATTGACAAGGGAGCAGTGAGTATTGTACTTAGCTTCACACGAGAGCAGTCAGTATTGTACTAAGCTTGACGAGGGAGTAGTATGGTTTGTACTAAGCTTGACAAGAGAACAGTGGGTTTTGCACTTAGCTTGACAAGAGGTCAGTGGGTTTTGTACTTGGCTTGACAAGAGAACAGTCGGTATTGTATTTAGCTTGACCAAAGAACAGTCGGTCTTGTACTTAACTTGACAAGAGGTCAATCGGTTTTGCACTTAGCTTGACAAGAGAATAGACGGTATTATACATAGCTTGACCAAAGAACAGTCGGTATTATACTTAGCTTAACAGTCAATCTTGACAAGAGAGCAGACTGTCTTGGTTTTACATGCAACTTGACCAGGGAACCGGAGTGGCATGTTTTGTATTTAATTTGACGAACGAAGGGAGTAGTGAGTATTGTACTTAGATTGACAAGGGAGCAGTGAGTATTGTACTTAGATTGACAAGGGAGCAGTGAGTATTGTACTTAGATTGACAAAGGAGCAGTGAGTATTGAACTTAGATTGACAAGGGAGTAGTGAGTATTGTACTTCGATTGACAAGGGAGCAGTGAGTATTGTACTTAGATTGACAAGGGAGCAGTGAGTATTGAACTTAGATTGACAAGGGAGCAGTGAGTATTGTACTTCGATTGACAAGGGAGCAGTGAGTATTGTACTTAGATTGACAAGGGAGCAGTGAGTATTGTACTTAGATTGACAAGGGAGCAGTGAGTATTGCACTTAGATTGACAAGGGAGCAGTGAGTGTTGTACTTAGATTGACAAGGGAGCAGTGAGTATTGTACTTAGATTGACAAGGGAGCAGTGAGTATTGTACTTAGATTGACAAGGGAGCAGTGAGTATTGTACTCAGATTGACAAGGGAGCAGTGAGTATTGTACTTAGATTGACAAGGGAGCAGTGAGTATTGTACTTAGATTGACAAGGGAGCAGTGAGTATTGTACTTAGATTGACAAGGGAGCAGTGAGTATTGTATTTAGATTGACAAGGGAGCAGTCAGTATTGTACTTAGATTGACAAGGGAGCAGTGAGTATTGTACTCAGATTGACAAGGGAGCAGTCTGGAATGTCATGCAATACAAAAATGACCGGAAGGAGTCATTTAATAGTACCAGGTCTAAGATATATTGCTTTAAAATCTAAACAAAATTATGTTTTTATGCTGATTTTAAATATTTGATTCAGAATAAAACAATTCAAATATATTTAAACGCCATTTTTTTTTATTAATGTAGATTTATGAAATTAAAACTAACTTAGCATGGATATTTGATGATATGCAGTATCGATAATTAATCCTGGTTTTGTAACGCTTAGTTTTTTTTTCAAAGAATAACCGTCCTGAATTGTAAGTGATATAGAAAAAGATGACGTAACACACTCATATGCTGCACCTTTTTAAATTAAGTTATGTAAAGTGTTTGCCGAAAAATGAATCAAATTTTATCATACAGCTTTGTCCTCCTCTTAGCACTCTTCAGTGATGCTAGAGGTTGAAAGATGGGAAATGAAAATGTCTGAACTAACGTAGAAGCAGAAGGGTCACTAAAGAAGCAGGACATTTGTTAGAGAGAGAATGTAATTTACCTCCAGGTAGGTAGTGAATCAGACTCCCTATGATCGGATAACATTTCGGCCCTGGAATTTCCTCGAACGGACGGACATTGGAAGTAACTTTCGAAGTGTCCTTGACAGGAATTTCTTCCATAGAAATGGCTGAGACCATGGTAGCTTTGGTACGATGGTTATGCCTTGGTTTGTTCCACAGCTGCCGTGTCACTGGGGTCAGTAGTCGGTCATATCTGCCAGGCATGATGGTACAGCGTATCTAAAAGAACAACATTTAACCGAGTCAATCAAAGCTGAGATGGATATTCCTATATACCTTAATAATATAAACAGAGTGACCCCAAATATTTGCCCCCGCCTTAAGGGCGTAAGATCTGTACCTACTGACCAAATGAAATTATCGTCAGAGGCGACTGGAAATCTCATATTTTTTTAAAGATGTTGGTTAATTGTTTTGACGTCCTCTAAACAGCCAGGGTCATTTAAGGACGGCCTCATGGTGTATGCGATGTTGGTGCGTATGTTGAGAGTGTGTGTATTTTGGAGGCCGCGGTATGTTTGTGTAAGCCTTCCTGCGATAGTCTGGATCTTTTGCCGATTTAAAGTGCTACCACACTGACGTATACCGCTCCAATCAGAACACCCCACCCGGTCACATTATACTGACAACGGGCGAACCAGTCGTTCCACTCCCATGATGCTGAACGTTAAGCAAGGAGTAGTAACAACCTTTGTTATCTCTGTCTGTAATATCTAATCTTTGCTTTATAAGTGCAGACTATCTACTAATAAAAATGTTGTTGTGAGTGTGTGCGCGAGACTAATGTTGTAAAATGTCGTTGTGAGTGTGTGCGCGAGACTAATGTTGTAAAAATGTCGTTGTGAGTGTGTGCGCGAGACTACTGTTGTAAAATGTCGTTGTGAGTGTGTGCGCGAGACTAATGTTGTAAAATGTCGTTGTGAGTGTGTGCGCGAGACTAATGTTGTAAAATGTCGTTGTGAGTGTGTGCGCGAGACTAATGTTGTAAAATGTCGTTGTGAGTGTGTGCGCGAGACTAATGTTGTAAAATGTCGTTGTGAGTGTGTGCGCGAGACTAATGTTGTAAAATGTCGATGTGAATGTGTGCGCGAGACTAATGTTGTAAAATGTCGTTGTGAGTGTGTGCGCGAGACTAATGTTGTAAAATGTCGTTGTGAGTGTGTGCGCGAGACTAATGTTGTAAAATGTCGTTGTGAGTGTAGAATTGAGATATATGATAAGTGGTTGTCGTTGTAATCGGGATTACATTCTAATATTGTACATTTTTATTATGAGCGAGGAATCGAGGCCTATGTTATGTATTGTCATAGTGAGCTAAATATCGCGCCTAATGTTGAAGATTGTCGTTGTAAATGTATTTAGAGCTGGGCTCGAGTGTGAGGTTGTCTGACTATCATTGTGAGCGGGGGCACGAGTTTGAGGTTGTCTTGCGGTGGTTGTGAGTGGGGGTACGAGTTTGAGGTTGTCTGGCGGTGGTTGTGAGCGGGGGCACGTGTCTGGGGTTGTCGTGCGGTGGTTGTGAGCGGGGGCACGCGTCTGAGGTTGTCTGGCGGTGGTTGTGAGTGGAGGCATGCGTCTGAGGTTGTCTGACGGTGGTTGTGAGCGGGGGCACGCGTTTGAGGTTGTCTGGCGGTGGTTGTGAGTGGGGGCACGCGTCTAAGGTTGTCTGGCGGTGTGTGTGAGCGGGGGCATGCGTTTGAGGTTGTCTGGCGGTTGTTGTGAGCGGGGCATGCGTCTGAGGTTTTCTGTCGGTTGTTATGAGCGGGGGCCTGCGTCTGAGGTTGTCTGGCGGTGGCTGTGAGTGGGAGAACGCGTTTGAGGTTGTCTGGTAGTGGTTGTGAGCGGGGGCACCCGTTTGAGGTTGTCTGGCGGTGGTTGTGGGTGGCGGAACGTGTCTGAGGTTGTCTGGCGGTGGTTGTGAGCGGGGGCACGCGTTTGAGGTTGTCTGGCGATGGTTGTGAGTGGCGGAACGTGTCTGAGGTTGTCTGGCGGTGGTTGTGAGCGGGGGCACGTGTCTGGGGTTGTCGTGCGGTGGTTGTGAGCGGGGGCACGCGTCTGAGGTTGTCTGGCGGTGGTTGTGAGTGGAGGCATGCGTCTGAGGTTGTCTGACGGTGGTTGTGAGCGGGGGCACGCGTTTGAGGTTGTCTGGCGGTGGTTGTGAGTGGGGGCACGCGTCTAAGGTTGTCTGGCGGTGTGTGTGAGCGGGGGCATGCGTTTGAGGTTGTCTGGCGGTTGTTGTGAGCGGGGCATGCGTCTGAGGTTTTCTGTCGGTTGTTATGAGCGGGGGCCTGCGTCTGAGGTTGTCTGGCGGTGGCTGTGAGTGGGAGAACGCGTTTGAGGTTGTCTGGCGGTGGTTGTGAGCGGGGGCACGCGTTTGAGGTTGTCTGGCGGTGGTTGTGAGTGGGGGCACGCGTCTGAGGTTGTCTGGCGGTGTTTGTTAGTGGGGGCACGCGTTTGAGGTTGTCTGGCGGTGGTTGTGAGTGGAGGCATGCGTCTGAGGTTGTCTGACGGTGGTTGTGAGCGGGGGCACGCATTTGAGGTTGTCTGGCGGTAGTTGTGAGTGGGGGCACGCGTCTAAGGTTGTCTGGCGGTGTGTGTGAGTGGGGGCACGCGTCTAAGGTTGTCTGGCGGTTGTTGTGAGCGGGGCATGCGTCTGAGGTTTTCTGTCGGTTGTTATGAGCGGGGGCCTGCGTCTGAGGTTGTCTGGCGGTGGCTGTGAGTGGGAGAACGCGTTTGAGTTTGTCTGGCGGTGGTTGTGAGCGGGGGCACCCGTTTGAGGTTGTCTGGCGGTGGCTGTGAGTGGCGGAACGTGTCTGAGGTTGTCTGGCGGTGGTTGTGAGCGGGGGCACGCGTTTGAGGTTGTCTGGCGGTGGTTGTGAGTGGGGGCACGCGTCTGAGGTTGTCTGGCGGTGTTTGTGAGTGGGGGCACGCGTTTGAGGTTGTCTGGCGGTGGTTGTGAGCGGGGGCACGCGTTTGAGGTTGTCTGGCGGTGGTTGTGAGTGAGGGCACGCGTCTGAAGTTGTCTGGCGGTGGTTGTGAGGAGGGACACGCGTCTGAGGTTGTCTGGCAGTGGTAGTGAGCGGGGGCACGCGTTTGAGGTTGTCTGGCGGTGGTTGTGAGTGGGGACACGCGTCTGAGGTTGTCTGGCGATGGTTGTGAGCGGGGGCACGCGTCTGAGGTTTTCTGGCGGTGTTTGTGAACGGGGGCACGCGTTTGAGGTTGTCTGGCGGTTGTTGTGAGCGGGGCATGCGTCTGAGGTTTTCTGTCGGTTATGAGCGGGGGCCTGTGTCTGAGGTTGTCTGGCGGTGGCTGTGAATGGGAGAACGCGTTTGAGGTTGTCTGGCGGTGGTTGTGAGCGGGGGCACGCGTTTGAGGTTGTCTGGCGGTGGTTGTGAGTGGCGGAACGTGTCTGAGGTTGTCTGGCGGTGGTTGTGAGCGGGGGCACGCGTTTGAGGTTGTCTGGCGGTGGTTGTGAGTGGGGGTACGCGTCTGAGGTTGTCTGGCGGTGGTTGTGAGTGGGGGCACGCGTCTAAGGTTGTCTGGCGGTGGTTGTGAGTGGAGGTTTTTTAGGTTGATATTGCCTAATGGTTGCTGTTAGCAGTAGTCGAAGTTGATGTTACTTTCCCATAGAAGTATCACCAGCATTTAAATTGCATCAATTTTACCATTTAAGTACACGAGTTAAGTTCTATAGAGCTCGTTAAACACAAACAGCACTTACTAACCTAGGAATATCAATGACAAAGTAACAAAATAATGTCTTAAAAAACCACTGGAGCGAAGTATGAACACTAAAAATAGCCAAAATGCATCATTAGCATTTTTTAATTCACACTGCGTGATAATAACGTATTTGGGTCACTAATACTAATTGAAAATACACTTTTTTATTGACCTCGAAGGAGGTCAATGCATAGATTGTTCACCTGACACTACACTAAATAAAGGTTTATAGGGTTCTGTCTGTCTGAGCTATAGGCAGGCGTTGAAATTGATCCAAGTCTGTTCTCAGCTTAATGTATGAACATTCCACAGGTTAGTTGCTGTGTCATAGCGAATGGTCAAGTGAGTGCAATAATTCATTTTAGCGGAGTAGGTTTCCAGGCAACGTGTTACGATGAAAGAGACTTTCTCAGCTGTTAAGCCTTTGTAAGTGTGATTATTGACTGGTGACACTTTACAATTTTTTTTTTTTTTTTGGGGGGGGGGGGGGTATACCGCTTAGGAACACACCTTCAAGCATCTACATACAATTTTGGAATACAAATTGTTTGTCATCCCGTGCAAACTCTCATATACACTGACGTTAATGACGTTAATATAAAAAAATAACATTCAAATAGCGTCAATAAAAATGTTATAATTTTGAAATAATGTAACCATGTTCATATAATGCAACTATAATGATATAAAACGAACTTCAAGTTAAAAAAAGTCAAAGTCAGCAAATCTAGTCAAAGTTCTACAAATGTTACAAGTGTACATTTAAATAAAGAGCAAAAATATGAATCTGTATAATCTAAGTTCTTACATGAACAGAAGGGTGAACTGTATATACTTGGTGTTACATTCATGGCACGCATTCGTGTATGATCGGTAAACAACTCAGAAGCTAACGAGGCGGAATGAAGCTCTTCATGTCACCGTGCAGTACCAAAGTACGGTATGTGTGAGAACGGGTTGATTCTATTATAGACTGTATTAGAGTAAAGTGTCCCATACATGAATGAAACTAGGTACAATTGAGGTTATACAGACCTCGGGGTGTCATACCTGTCAATGTTATTTGCAGCTACCACCTACATCTATATCATATTTCCAGGCTTACATTTCAATACATCAAAAACATAATAGAAAAATGAAATTAGTCTTGTTATTTTTATCTAGCGTGGCACTAAAGGTATTAAGTTGTGGTTGTCATTGATTGCTGACTGTATCAGGGCTAACAAATTATCGACAGAACAAGAACGTCTAATAAACTAAAAATAATGGGAAAATATTTTTTGAAGATTTAAAATGGTTTTGTTTACTCATTGATTAGACAAAAAGTCCAACGGCTTCAAAATAGCCTTATATTTAATTGAAAGCTATAATTTCGAAAAAGAAACATTTAAGACCGGTCTTGTTATTATGGAAATTGTCCCCGGCTGACAGAATTGTAATACGAAATATGGTGTCAATTATAGTGCAAGCATTAGACAATCAAATCAATATTCATAGGAACCTCGGCGGCATTAATTGAAAAGACACACATGCTGAATCCCATCATTAACTGGGGCAGAGCAATGTACTTACTATATCACAAATGTACCACATACATTTAATGTGAGTTCACAGTTTACTGTATCCAATTATGTTTTCTGTATTTGTCTTTTATTATAATACACCGACTTCACACTCAGTGGAAAGGCACATTTTTCTTATCTGTTATTACGATAAAGATCAAATGGGTCAGACAGACACAAAGCAAACATTATGGCCAGATTTACATTCTCATCAACTAGACGTATTCATGTTTGAGAGTAAATATGACTTATTTATGAAATATGTTATTTTTCTAAGCTATGATTTCAAAAAGAGCTAAAATACATGATTGTTATTATGAAACTTGTTTCGAGTTGACTGTATGTCGACACAACCTAAAGACAACGTTGATAATTTCAGTGTTAGCTTTAGTAAATCAATTGAATATTCATAGCAACCAAGGTGACATTGATTTAAAAGACACGCTGAACCCGGTTTAAAACTGGGACAGAGCTTTGTTTTCCGGTAGTGTGATCATGTCCCGACCTGTTTGTGTCACCTTTTATAATTTATTCTATCAATCAAACGAAAGTATGTCAGTTAAACGATAATAAAAATTGTTCAATTTGTTAACTTCATTTCTATACTTGAGAAATCATAGAATGATACAGATCCTAGAATGACACAGAAAATAGTTTAAAGAATACATTTGAACGATAATACAAATTGTTTAATATTTTTAACTGAATTTCTACACTTGAGAAATCATAGAATGATACAGATCCTAGATACAGAAAATAGTTTAAATTGTACATTTAGTAACATTGATACGCGGTTCTCATTTTGAGAACTTGATATTTACTTGGATGTGACAAAGATTTACATGGCGGTTGTCGTCGATGAAGCAGGAGACGCTTACTCTTCCGGAACACCTGGTCTTATTGTCTTGTATTTTAACAAGGGTCTCCGTGTAAATATTTCATTTGTTCATATTTTGCCCCAGTTTTAATCGATTTTGAGTTGGGATTATGATTTTGTTAACGCTTCGGTATTTATTAGTTTCATGCGATAAGTTACAATAGTAATGTACATGTTTACGTAATGCACTTATTACTATAACAAAAGTACCATTTAAAGCAATTAAATGTTCATAGTTCACCGGCTTTCTTTATGCATTCTGTATATATTGTCAATGATAAGACCCCGACGATCATACCGCGTGGAAAGGCTCATTTTGTTTTTCTGTTTAACCCAAAAATTAGCAGGACCGAACAGACACAAAACTAAACACTCATGTCAAGATCTAGATTTCCATGTCAAGTAGCATCATGTTTGAAAATAAATAAGACCTTAACTTATGAAATATGGTATTATTCCAATATGATTTTGTTTGTTGATACATATGTAAATTGATTGTAGTTATTCCATGATGGTATTGATTTCACTAAAATATAGTGTGTGCATGTATTGTTTTTTATAATCGTATAATGGCGTGTGGGAGTGATTTGAGGTATATTATGTGAAAAATACACTATTGTTCTAAGATGTAATTACCGTAAAGGTGTGTTTTAAGTGTATGTGGCTCATAGTCTGTAGCAAGGTGTGGTCCTGAACACAAAGGGCTAGTACTTCGTCCATACAAAGATGACGTAACACACTCACACATGCTGCACCCTAGAAATTTAGTAACAGATACAGTATCCCGAAATAATTATTTAAACTCCATCATACAGCTAAACAATGTTTTTCCCATAGGTATATCTATATATGTTTTAGTTGTGTTGTTTTTAATATACGACATGTAAATAAGGAACAAATACATTGTAGCTACTTTTAACAATTATTTATTTATCTATTTATTACTACTTTTAACAAACACACACTTACCATATGAGATCGGAAACGTTACGTTGATTTATCATAAATACTAAGAGCAAAGTTGTTCATTTACTTGTCAGTATATCTCAGATATTCTGATATTGAGTTATTTTTATATGCTTTTATTTGTGTGTGGTTAAACGGTCCATTGAGTTATTTTGGCCAAACAACATCGTAAAAAGTAATCAATTACAAACTAGAGTACATAGAAATCAGAAACAAAATGTTCAAATCACTAACATTAAAACCTGTAAATAGTATGAAATACATAAAATACAAACGAAATCTTAATGAAATATATCTAATTATAGAGATTAAGTGAATGTCAGTAATTAAGGCTTGGTTGCACATATAGTGCATCAGATAAACGTTTCATAGATGGTACATTATACAATCTGCTTGCTTATGTTTGATAACAGCATACTCAATCATACTATGTTTAATTTGAAATGGTTATCACATGCATGGCAATACGGTTGTATCCTTGATATGGCCTATGCACAGCCGGGAGAAAATGTAGTTTCACTTGATAGATGCTTACATTGTACAATCTTACAATATGCCTACTACAAAATTGATACTATTTTTGTTTCAATAACAGATCACCGATATTACTGAATCATAAATAACTTCAGCATAGAAGTTGCTCGAGTGCTTCATGGCAAATGAAGATGTCGATTTATCTGATTCATTTTTCATAAGAGAATTACCTTGTTATCATTTGTTTTAACACCGATGCATTAACAAATACATTTGTCATGATGTATTGGCTGTTTTAACACAATGCATTAACATAAGTGAAGTTAAGTGGTTACATTTGGAAAAAAATGAATACCGAAGCGCAACAAAACCATAATCCTAACTCGTCATCGGCTTAACTAGGGACAACATATAAAAAAAATGGAAAACATTTCATGGACACCATTTCAAAAGTACAAGAGAATAAGGTGTTCCGAAAAGAGTAATATTGGTCACATCTAAGTAAACATCAAGTCCTCAAAGTGAGAACCGAGTCATTATTGTCAATCACAACAAGTAAACACACTAATGAGCATTCTCAAAATAGTTCATCTTTATAACACACATATACAAAATCTTTCCCAATGAGGCCGAGATGGCGACAGTAAAACGTTCCCATAGTTTTGAACAACCTGCATATCTCGAATCGTGAAATGGCTTATACATTATATGCTAAATTCAGATAATACGGTGTGCAGCATTGTACGTTAAACATGCGTAGACCATTATCTAGGAACAAAAGTTCAGAACTATTTTAACGTTAAAAAACTGTTCTGTGAAAAAATGTTAAAAGTGTTTTTGATGAATACATAACCACTGATAGATCACTGGACTATTAATTTTAAAAGTAAACACCTCAAAAATTGTCCGTGCCGCACTTACCTCCCCGAAGACGGGTTAATAATTATGATCTTTGTATAGCCAGTGTAAATTAATATCTGGACCAGGTACACGTTAAGCGCCTCTCTAGGACAGACTTTTGCCTAGTTTATATATTGTATATTGGTATGAATAATTGAGTAGCTTCGGTTTTGTTTTGTTTTGTTTGACATCCTAACAACAGGTAAGGTCATTTTAGAACGGCCACCTTGTGTATGAGCTGACGATAACCGTTTACAATTATATAGGTTGTTGGAAAAAAGCAAAATTCACATTCTTTTGAAAATTTGACATATATCACATGCAAATAGAAAAGTGTATGTCATGCCATATTTTGTATTTTAAATTCAATAGCGGAATAATTTATCTTCTCAAATATGCACTATGTAGTTATTTTTACGAGATTTACGAGACGAATTGTTTTTTAATCTTTGTATGAATAAGGTTTCTGTTCTTTAAGGATGAACGCATGTATGCAAACCATTTAATTAAACGTGCATGACTAATTTTATCAAATTAGATTTTAATAAGCAAGGCCAAACCATTTTTTTTCGGATAACAAATGTTCCGATTAAGCTACAAAGAGCATGTCGATGGATTCGTTATAATACACTGTCATTCTCAAATTAAATTTACCTTATTAATTTTGAAAGCATCTCGCTTAATATCGCTTAAAAATATGCTTCGTCAATTATTTACACATAATCTGTTGAAAAAAAGGTTTCTCAATTAAAAAAAAAGTTTTAATTCAGGTTAAAAAACGATAAAAATCAACTCGTTACATTTTGAAAAAAAAATGCATAAACGGGATGAATATCAAAACATTAGACAGTTTTTGTTTGTAAACATTTTCTTCGTGTTAGAAAGTATGATTTATGCAAAGATTACTTATCACAACAAATAAATGTTGTTGTTTTAATTTATTGGATATGTGTAAAATAACATTTACATAAATAAGAAGTCTCTCTAGTAATTAATCATTATCATTTGTCGTGTGATATAATGCATTGTTGGAATGTATGATTAATGTGAAGACAAATTTTCACAGCCAATAATTTTTGTTGTTTGCTTATTTATTGATAGCGTAAAATTATCTTTACATAAATTAGAAATCTCTAAAATAAATAAATGATTAACATTATGCCGTGTGATATATAATAGAGTTATGTAAACCAAACTTACCTGATAAAGCAGTAGTAAGATATACCCTGTACGATCTGTTCAGCCCAAGTGTCTGAAGCCTATAGTACCACCAAGCCCAATACACCGTGTATATGTAGGTGTTTGGTCGATAAGAGGCGCTCCTCCTACTTTATTTACTATAGTGAGACCAGTGCAAATGTACCTACACTTTTACATAGTGAGGACACCTGCACGCGTTACCAGCTTGAGCTTGCGGTCATCAACATAGCTTAAAAACGCGGAGCACACAAGTGTTTTCCATTTTAAGTAATATGTTTTAAAAGACGAAACGCTGAACGACGAAGCTCTTTGTGCATACATGTGTAGTATATGAAATGTTCTTTACTTACATGTATTATCAAGTTACCCATCCCTACAGGCGTCACATTCATCTACACACATTGTATAATATATGTCACGCATTGGATCGTATAAGTTAACAAATACATGTGAAACATACTTATTAGAACTTCCTTTATATCATACCTTTGTAAGTATAATGTATTTACATACACGTTTAACAACATGCGGCTGCTAAACCATGCAATGATATACCATAGCAACGCATGGTAAGACAGGGTGTATAAACAGTTATCGTGTATTCCACTTCAGTGTGTGACGTCATAATAGGATAACAATGACGACAATATATCAGGAAAATCCCTTTCCTGCAATGCGGAAATTGTGAAGCTGTTTGTGGTTGTCTAGTTTATTTTATAGATAGGGATGAACAAAAATACTCCCTCAAACCCAACTATGCAACATCGGGAAATGATTGAATTTTACAATACGTGATATAAAGTTTAAAAAGTAACACGATTTTTTTTTTTATATATATATAATTCCATTTGCTTCTTTTCTTGACTTGAAAGATCGTATTACCATGTTATATTTAATTGATAAAATTTTCAAAGGATTTCGTGTAGGAAATACAATCAAACATCTTAAGAATTATGTGTGTAGTGCGTGGGCACTAGGCGTTTAATGCTTAGTAAATTGCCGTTATTTGTAGTTGCCATTAATTATCGCAAAAATATCTTGCTAAGCCGATTATTGATAGTGATAAATACGTAAAACATGAAATAAATAATGTTCTGTTGTATATGATATATCATACTATACTATCGAGTTTTCCCAATATAAAGATAATATTATATAATCTCCGACTTTCCTTCAATCCATAAATTCGCTCAATTTGAGAATTACTCTCTTCCGAAATGAGGACTACGTTGTACTTTCGATCAGACATGACTACGCCTTGGAACAACGGGAACTTTTTCTTGCATAATTGTAGGCGGGGCTTCTCAAATTCGAACTAATGAAAATGTACAATGTATAAATATTATCTGAGACACCAGTTGGAGTCTTATTCGTTGCATACAATATGCCTGCAAGTATTGTAGATCTTATTTGATTAAACTAGTTTTTCTTTCCTCGTCTAATATAAGATAAAATAAACAACAGTTATAAATCAAGTTATCCAGCTTATATTTAACATTCTTGATGGCCAGGATGTTAGCGCGGGATTAGTATTATTTTTGGAGGAAACCGCAGTGTCCTAATAAACCCCACGTCGTCGGACAAAATAAATATAAATGATTCACTCCTTAGTAATGACATAAATGCTTGAAAAATTGTATTTATGTTTTGATGAGTGTCATTATCTGACAATTGTATGTAAACTGTTTTGAACTGTTTGATCAATTGATAATTACTATTGCAAAATCAGAGAGCCGCAACGCATAGCATTATCCTTGCTTTATGTTGTATTCCGGAAAATAAATAAGAGAATACCGAAGCGTTAACAAAATCATAATCCAAACTTAAAATCAATTAAACCAGAGGCAAAATATGAACAAATGAAAGATTTACATGGAGACTCTTGTAAAAGTACAAGAGAAGAAGACCAGGTGTTCCGGAAGAGTACGCGTATTCTGCTTCATCGACGACACCCGCCATGCAAATCTTTGTCACATTCATGTAAACATCAAGTTCTCAAAATGAGAACCGAGTATCATTGTCATCACAACAAGTAAACACACTAATGAGTATACTCAAAAACGTCCATCTTCATATCACTTAAAGATACAAAATATTTCTCAATGAGACAAAGATGGCGACCTTAAGGTTTCCAAGGTAGCCGGTCAAGGGCAATCAAACAAAAACAATTATCCGAATAGCAAAAAGCTTTATCTAGACTGCTGGACGGGTTTAACGGATTTTGATAAATAGCCCGGAAAAGGTAGTAAACAAAACAAATAGCATTTCTTACTTTGTTTCCATGAAAAATATGAAAACATCTGCAACAGGAACAGCACAAAGCTAGTAACTAGTAACGAAGTGTTACTCAGTTGTTTTACTTGGTAACAGAGAAGATTAAAAAAAAGATGATGCCTCTTCAAAAGGAACAAATATGGTACCTTCTCAAAAGATACAAAAAAGTTTTGTCGAGATCTGTTGAACGGTTTCAGAGTTGTGGTTGAAACAAAAAATGTATATGTATAAGATAATTAGTTTTCCTTTCTAGTGTTGTAAGACTTCGGAACCCTGTGACCTTGAAATAGGTCAAGGTCATTCATTTGAACTAACTTGGTAGCACTTTATCCCAGCATGCTGCATACGTACAGACCATGGCCATTCAGTTTTTGGAGAAGTTGTTTAAAGAAAAAAAGTTAACGAATGTACGAAGAAGGCTATAATAATGTCACCCTAATCCGTCGGGTCGAAAGACATAATAAACTGTTAAATTAATAAGCTAGTTTAGTGTTATTCGTTATGTGTTGACATCTTATAGAAATACTAGTGAATTCATTGTTTTTCTATATTCACAAATAAAAGAGATTTTACGCTCTTCTGCTTCTACATTAGTAAGGCCATTTCGATTCCAACCTTTTCACACCTGGCATCACTAACGAGTCCCAGAAGGACGAAACAGCTGGTATGATGCAGTTTAATTATTTTTTCGGCATAATGTATATATGATTAAATCTAAAAGATGCAGCATGTGTGTGTAACGTCATTTTACTAATCAAGTGGGTGAAATTCAACAAATTATAATAATATAAGTTGGAGTGATAATGATAAAGGGCAGGAAATGTAACAAGGTTAAAGTCGTTCACCGACAAAGTTTACGTAAAGGTGTACGGATGTACGTATGTGTAAAATAAAGCTTAATTAGACTTAAGTATGTCGGATAAAACATCTTACAATGTACTTATGTTTACAAGTGGTTTTGGATTGGGCCTTAACATAATTAACTTACGATGTGAGATAATTACTATATATGGGTGGGGGGACATTGAAACCTACAGTATCATCTATTGTAGCCGTGAAACAAGGAAAATGATTGCGTACATGTATTCCACAGACAGGCTTTAAGCCGTCGCGCTTGTCGGCCACACCAGCAGTAAATATTGAGAAGAGTTTTGGAGGTGGATGAGTCAGTAGTGTATTTGACTTTAAGCTCATGGGGTAATCTTGTTATATAAATCCTATACATCATCGATATAATGCAATGTGAAGCTGGACAAGTTTGATACGTTTTTTGTACTAGTCTTGATAAACTTTACAGAGAAGGGCTACGGTTTCACCCACAGCAGACCTTAAGTTTGCTGAAAAACAGTACACAACATAGCAAACATATTCGCGACTAGAAGCTCAATAACTCCCATGCTTTCATTTTCATTCTCATAATTTTGGTTTGTTTTGATTGATTTTTCGGCCTATTAACGACCAGTGTAATTTAATGATGTCCTTCCGGTGTATGTGATGTGGATGCATGGGTTGAATGCCTGTGTTTTTAGGAGGCTGTGGTATGTTCGTATAAGCCTTCTTGTGGGTATAACCGTTATCTGTTCTCCAACAAGGCGCCTGACACAAGAACAGGACAAAGGCAATATAAGTAAACATTCAAAACGGTATGTATTGATTTGATCCATTTCTGACCTTTAGACACTATCGTCGTAGTTAAGGCTTTCGCGTCCTATCAGTACTTCGCCAAGGTCATTGCCGAAAGCCCCAGTCAGTACATCCGAACCGGTCTCATAATACTGCCAATGGGTCAACTAGGTGTCCATTCCCATAATGCTGAACGTCAAACATTTGGGACTCTGTTATACATGTATCGGCAAGGGAACAGAAACCGTAAACCTCCCTAACCGGGAGATTTCTTAACTAAAGGCTTAACATGAGGCGCTGTCAAGGAAAACATTAGAAAAGTTGTTAGAAAGAAGAGAAAAGATAAGATGCCACATTTAGGAGCATCTTTCAAATTATCTCATGGGGGCAGCATGTACAATTCGGAAGTATACTTCAGTTTGGTAGCACCTTAGATTGGCACGAATTCCGGAATATTGCAAAGAGGCGTACTCAGACCTACAATGTACAGTTTGTACTACAGCACCCAAACATACATTACACAAATACAATGTACAGTGTGTACTACAGCCACCCAAACATACATTACACAAATACAATGTACAGTGTGTACTACAGCCACCCAAACATAACCTTACACAAATACAATGTACAGTGTGTACTACAGCCACCCAAACATACACTCAACACATACATCGTACAGTGTGTACTACAGCCACCCAAACATACATTAAACACATACAATGTACAGTGTGTACTACAGCCACCCAAACATACACTCAACACATACAATGTACAGTGTGTACTACAGCCACCCAAACATACACTCAACACATACAATGTACAGTGTGTACTACAGCCACCCAAACATACATTACACAAATACAATGTACAGTGTGTACTACAGCCACCCAAACATACACTCAACACATACAATGTACAGTGTGTACTACAGCCACCCAAACATACACTCAACACATACAATGTACAGTGTGTACTACAGCCACCCAAACATACACTCAACACATACAATGTACAGTTTGTACTACAGCCACCCAAACATACACTCAACACATACAATGTACAGTGTGTACTACAGCCACCTAAACATACACTCAACACATACAATGTACAGTGTGTACTACAGCCACCCAAACATACACTCAACACATACAATGTACATTGTGTACTACAGCCACCCAAACATACATTACACAAATACAATGTACAGTGTGTACTGCAGCCACCCAAACATACACTCAACACATACAATGTACAGTGTGTACTACAGCCACCCAAACATACATTACACAAATACAATGTACAGTGTGTACTACAGCCACCCAAACATACACTCAACACATACAATGTACAGTGTGTACTACAGCCACCCAAACATACACTCAACACATACAATGTACAGTTTGTACTACAGCCACCCAAACATACACTCAACACATACAATGTACAGTGTGTACTACGGCCACCCAAACATACACTCAACACATACAATGTACAGTGTGCACTACAGCCACCCAAACATACACTCAACACATACAATGTACAGTTTGTACTACAGCCACCCAAACATACACTCAACACATACAATGTACAGTGTGTACTACAGCCACCCAAACATACACTCAACACATACAATGTACAGTGTGTACTACAGCCACCCAAACATACATTAAACACATACAATGTACAGTTTGTACTACAGCCACCCAAACATACATTAAACACATACAATGTACAGTTTGTACTACAGCCACCCAAACATACATTAAACACATACAATGTACAGTTTGTACTACAGCCACCCAAACATACACTCAACACATACAATGTACAGTTTGTACTACAGCCACCCAAACATCGCTCAACACATACAATGTACAGTGTGTACTACAGCCACCCAAACATACACTCAACACATACAATGTACAGTTTGTACTACAGCCACCCAAACATACACTCAACACACACAATGTACAGTGTGTACTACAGCCACCCAAACATACACTCAACACATACAATGTACAGTGTGTACTACAGCCACCCAAACATACACTCAACACATACAATGTACAGTGTGTACTACAGCCACCCAAACATACACTCAACACATACAATGTACAGTGTGTACTACAGCCACCCAAACATACATTCAACACATACAATGTACAGTTTGTACTACAGCCACCCAAACATACACTCAACACATACAATGTACAGTGTGTACTACAGCCACCCAAACATACACTCAACACATACAATGTACAGTGTGTACTACAGCCACCCAAACATACACTCAACACATACAATGTACAGTGTGTACTACAGCCACCCAAACATACACTCAACACATACAATGTATAGTTTGTACTACAGCCACCCAAACATACACTCAACACATACACCAACATCAATGGAAAATATCATTTCTCTTAGTCTTTCTTTGATAGTAACAGTTATAATACAAACACGGTATTATACAGTTTTGTATTCCTCCTTTGGGACTAAAATAGATTTGTGGTTAGCCACAAGAATTTGTAGTGGGCTTGTATGATTACATCTCCGCATAGCAAGGACACCCACACCTAAGACAATCTAGTATTAATACCAATATAAATGTGTACACAATTCAAGGACAACTTTCCTCATGAATATTCATAGCGTTATCGAAACTTCGCTTACTATTCCGTCCGTCCTTATAAAAATAGCTCATTGGAGCGAGACCTTATAACGTGTCTGCATTAGTGAAATAAGTGCAATCAATCCGCTTCGATATAACCTAACACTGAATAATCTTTTACATAAGGGGCTGCGTTAACCCCGATTAAAGCGCGTGAGCGGTCTTATTGTGGGCCGCGGTGGCCGAGTTGTTAAGGTGTTCCGACATTCTACCACTAGCCCTACACCTCTGGGCCACGGTGGCCGAGTGGTTAAGGTGTCCCGACATTCTACCACTAGCCCTCCACCTCTGGGTTGCGAGTTCGAACCCCACGTGGGACAGTTGCCAGGTACTGACCGTACACAGGTAATATGTCTTTACGTGAATTTCACATGAAAAATTTCATGTGAATTTCACGTGAAATGCCGGAAAAAAAGTGAATTTCACGTGAAAAATTGCATGTGAAATTCAAGTGAAATTTTTCACAAGAAATTCACGTGAAGCAACATTGGCTGTGTAGCGTAGGTAGGTGGTTTTCTCTGGTTACCCGAGCTTTCACCCACCTACAAATCCTGGCACGTCCTTAAATGACCCTGGATGTTAATAGGACGTAAAACAAAATACATCAAACCAATCTTTATACATTATTATCAAACATTTATATTTGCCCCATTGATATTAGTAAGAGAGAGCTACGGCTATGACAGTGTGTGTTCATGTGACATCATCAATCTCTACTGTGACGTTTATAGCAACCTAACCTCATAGTTGTAGATTCTTGATTTGCGGTTAAAAGACTGTTCGCAGTGGCTAGGATTTGGTTTAGTTATGATTTACGTGCTGAACACATCTAAAATAATTTAAGGACGGCTCATCGGTGTGTGCAATAATAAAAGAATACCGAAGCGTCAACATAATTCCATACATCGAACTCAAAATCGATTTAAGTAGGCAAAATATGTACTATTGACTATTCAGTTTCTGCCGAAAGTAAGATGTAATACACTGTACTTTAAACAGTTACAAAGATTAAGATTATGATATCTGTTTTATTGATTACACTTTGAAGGAATTTAAACCAAAACCGATCCTTACATCACCCGACGTCTGGCGTGTCATATTGAACTAGTATTGCCGTAATGGCTGACTTATATGGACAGACTGGGTCGGTCGACCTAATGACCTACAAGTGTCATATCCTCGTCAGCAGGCTTGGCTTTCATATCTTCATTTTTATAGCCAACATTAGATTTTACGATCTAAATTGAACTACTGCTACGCTAAGTAATCAGAGGGCAGTATTCCCTACATTTCTCATTGTGTCGTCATTTTTCAGGAATATGTGTAGGAGGTTATTATCTTACGTTACGTTTATCCCTAATGAAAATGCACGTGGCTTTGTCCGAAAAATATTCTCTGTATGCATTGGATGTGAGTAACGCTACATTGCCGTATACTGTACTGGGGTCAATATAGCCGTATACTGTACTGGGGTCAATATAAATCATGTGTATTTCTGCAGAAATATGTCTAGTTGTCCTTCTCCACAGTCGTACATGTAAGTCAATATACCCTGGCGCGTGCTGTAATGCACGAGGTATATGATGTTCCGCTCACTCAATGCGCATGCTACCGGAGGAAATAAGATGTCATTTGTTGCAATGGTTATTTAAAACAAACATAGGTACCGTACAACATATAAGTATTGTAATTTCTTATATAGTTTTATATTGTTGAACGTCCTATTTCAAACTGAGGGCATTTAATGACGTTTGGTGTGGTGTGGTGTAATTGATTTCACGTCCTTTTATAAGCCAGAGTCATTTAATGACGGCCTCCCGGTGTATGCGAAGTGGTGTGCCGTGCTGAGTGCATGTGTACTTTGGGCAGCTGCGATGTGTCTGTGTAAGCCTCCTTGCGATAGTCCGGATATTTTACCAATTTAAAGTGCTAACAGAGTAAAGTATACTGAAGACAGGATATGGTTGGTGTGTATACTGAAGACAGGATATGGTTGGTGTGTATACTGAAGACAGGATATGGTTGGTGTGTATACTGAAGACAGGGTATGGTTGGTGTGTATACTGAAGACAGGATATGGTTGGTGTGTATACTGAAGACAGGGTATGGTTGGTGTGTATACTGAAGACAGGGTATGGTTGGTGTGTATACTGAAGACAGGATATGGTTGGTGTGTATACTGAAGACAGGATATGGTTGGTGTGTATACTGAAGATAGGGTATGGTTGGTGTGTATACTGAAGATAGGGTATGGTTGGTGTGTATACTGAAGACAGGATATGGTTGGTGTGTATACTGAAGACAGGATATGGTTGGTGTGTATACTGAAGACAGGGTATGGTTGGTGTGTATACTGAAGATAGGGTATGGTTGGTGTGTATACTGAAGATAGGGTATGGTTGGTGTGTATACTGAAGACAGGATATGGTTGGTGTGTATACTGAAGACAGGATATGGTTGGTGTGTATACTGAAGACAGGATATGGTTGGTGTGTATACTGAAGACAGGGTATGGTTGGTGTGTATACTGAAGATAGGGTATGGTTGGTGTGTATACTGAAGATAGGGTATGGTTGGTGTGTATACTGAAGACAGGATATGGTTGGTGTGTATACTGAAGACAGGATATGGTTGGTGTGTATACTGAAGACAGGATATGGTTGGTGTGTATACTGAAGACAGGATATGGTTGGTGTGTATACTGAAGACAGGATATGGTTGGTGTGTATACTGAAGACAGGATATGGTTGGTGTGTATACTGAAGACAGGGTATGGTTGGTGTGTATACTGAAGACAGGGTATGGTTGGTGTGTATACTGAAGACAGGGTATGGTTGGTGTGTATACTGAAGACAGGGTATGGTTGGTGTGTATACTGAAGACAGGGTATGGTTGGTATGTATACTGAAGACAGGATATGGTTGGTGTGTATACTGAAGACAGGGTATGGTTGGTGTGTATACTGAAGACAGGGTATGGTTGGTATGTATACCGAAGACAGGATATGGTTGGTGTGTATACTGATACAGGATATGGTTGGTGTGTATACTGAAGACAGGATATGGTTGGTGTGTATACTGAAGACAGGATATGGTTGGTGTGTATACTGATACAGGATATGGTTGGTGTGTATACTGAAGACAGGATATGGTTGGTGTGTATACTGAAGACAGGGTATGGTTGGTGTGTATACCGAAGACAGGATATGGTTGGTGTGTATACCGAAGACAGGATATGGTTGGTGTGTATACTGATACAGGATATGGTTGGTGTGTATACTGAAGACAGGATATGGTTGGTGTGTATACTGAAGACAGGATATGGTTGGTGTGTATACTGAAGAGAGGGTATGGTTGGTGTGTATACCGAAGACAGGATATGGTTGGTGTGTATACTGATACAGGATATGGTTGGTGTGTATACTGAAGACAGGATATGGTTGGTGTGTATACTGAAGACAGGATATGGTTGGTGTGTATACCGAAGACAGGATATGGTTGGTGTGTATACTGAAGACAGGATATGGTTGGTGTGTATACTGAAGACAGAGTATGGTTGGTATGTATACTGAAGACAGGGTATGGTTGGTGTGTATACAGGGTATGGTTGGTATGTATACTGAAGACAGGGTATGGTTGGTGTGTATACAGGGTATGGTTGGTATGTATACTGAAGACAGGATATGGTTGGTGTGTATACAGGGTATGGTTGGTATGTATACTGAAGACAGGATATGGTTGGTGTGTATACAGGGTATGGTTGGTGTGTATACAGGGTATGGTTGGTATGTATACTGAAGACAGGATATGGTTGGTGTGTATACAGGATATGGTTGGTGTGTATACAGGGTATGGTTGGTATGTATACTGAAGACAGGATATGGTTGGTGTGTATACAGGGTATGGTTGGTATGTATACTGAAGACAGGGTATGGTTGGTGTGTATACTGAAGACAGGGTATGGTTGGTGTGTATACTGAAGACAGGATATGGTTGGTATGTATACAGGATATGGTTGGTGTGTATACAGGGTATGGTTGGTATGTATACTGAAGACAGGGTATGGTTGGTGTGTATACTGAAGACAGGGTATGGTTGGTGTGTCAACAGGGTATAGTAGGTGTGTATACAGGGTATGGTAGGGGTGTATACTGAAGACAGGATATGGTTGGTGTGTATACTGAAGACAGGGTATGGTTGGTGTGTATACTGAAGACAGGGTATGGTTGGTGTGTATACTGAAGACAGGATATGGTTGGTGTGTATACTGAAGACAGGGTATGGTTGGTATGTATACTGAAGACAGGGTATGGTTGGTATGTATACTGAAGACAGTATGGTTGGTGTGTATACTGAAGACAGGGTATGGTTGGTGTGTATACTGAAGACAGGATATGGTTGGTGTGTATACTGAAGACAGGGTATGGTTGGTATGTATACTGAAGACAGGGTATGGTTGGTATGTATACTGAAGACAGTATGGTTGGTGTGTATACTGAAGACAGGGTATGGTTGGTGTGTATACTGAAGACAGGGTATGGTTGGTGTGTATACAGGGTATGGTTGGTGTGTATACTGAAGACAGGGTATGGTTGGTGTGTATACTGAAGACAGGGTATGGTTGGTGTGTACACTGAAGACAGGGTATGGTTGGTGTGTATACTGAAGACAGTATGGTTGGTGTGTATACTGAAGACAGAGTATGGTTGGTATGTATACTGAAGACAGTATGGTTGGTGTGTATACTGAAGACAGGGTATGGTTGGTGTGTATACTGAAGACAGGGTATGGTTGGTGTGTATACAGGGTATGGTTGGTGTGTATACTGAAGACAGGGTATGGTTGGTGTGTATACTGAAGACAGGGTATGGTTGGTGTGTATACTGATACAGGGTATGGTTGGTGTGTATACTGAAGACAGGGTATGGTTGGTGTGTATACTGAAGACAGTATGGTTGGTGTGTATACTGAAGACAGTATGGTTGGTGTGTATACTGAAGACAGGGTATGGTTGGTGTGTGTACTGAAGACAGGGTATGGTTGGTGTGTATACAGGGTATGGTTGGTGTGTATACTGAAGACAGGGTATGGTTGGTGTGTATACTGAAGACAGGGTATGGTCGGTATGTATACTGAAGACAGGGTATGGTTGGTGTGTATACTGAAGACAGGGTATGGTTGGTGTGTCAACAGGGTATAGTAGGTGTGTATACAGGGTATGGTAGGGGTGTATACTGAAGACAGGGTATGATTGGTGTGTAAACAGGGTATGGTATGGGTGTATACTGAAGACAGGGTATGGTTGGTGTGTATACTGAAGACAGGGTATGGTTGGTGTGTATACTGAAGACAGTATGGTTGGTGTGTATACTGAAGACAGGGTATGGTTGGTGTGTATACTGAAGACAGGGTATGGTTGGTGTGTATACTGATACAGGGTATGGTTGGTGTGTATACTGAAGACAGGGTATGGTTGGTGTGTATACTGAAGACAGTATGGTTGGTGTGTATACTGAAGACAGTATGGTTGGTGTGTATACTGAAGACAGGGTATGGTTGGTGTGTGTACTGAAGACAGGGTATGGTTGGTGTGTATACAGGGTATGGTTGGTGTGTATACTGAAGACAGGGTATGGTTGGTGTGTATACTGAAGACAGGGTATGGTCGGTATGTATACTGAAGACAGGGTATGGTTGGTGTGTATACTGAAGACAGGGTATGGTTGGTGTGTCAACAGGGTATAGTAGGTGTGTATACAGGGTATGGTAGGGGTGTATACTGAAGACAGGGTATGATTGGTGTGTAAACAGGGTATGGTATGGGTGTATACTGAAGACAGGGTATGGTTGGTGTGTATACTGAAGACAGGGTATGGTTGGTGTGTATACTGAAGACAGGGTATGGTTGGTGTGTATACTGAAGACAGGGTATGGTTGGTGTGTATACTGAAGACAGGGTATGGTTGGTGTGTATACTGAAGACAGGGTATGGTTGGTGTGTATACTGAAGACAGGGTATGGTTGGTGTGTATACTGAAGACATGGTATGGTTGGTGTGTATACAGGGTATGGTTGGTGTGTATACAGGGTATGGTTGGTGTGTATACTGAAGACAGGGTATGGTTGGTGTGTATACAGGGTATGGTTAGTGTGTATACTTAAGACAGGGTATGGTTGGTGTATATACTGAAGACAGGGCATGTTGGTATATATACTGCAGACAGGGTATTTTTGGTGTGTTTTCCTCCTTGTGGTATTGCGAATCTGATGTTGAAATACAATGACAAATGGATCCAGAACATCGCTCTGCGAATTTACAACCCCGCGATATAGGGGAAGAAACAGAAGTCGCTCACACCAATCGTGAAGTAGAATTCCTTTGGTCCTTTCTTTCCCTAAAACTGCATGGATCAAGTTATACAACCCTACATAAAGACGATTTTTCTATGTAAGTGATAGCCCAGCGTCTATAGAAGCCTGTACGTGTTAAAAACATTCCTGTTATGTGTTCGCTTAGTTCGTTTTATGCCCAATCAACGGCGGAGTTCATTACAGGAGTTGATATTAAGTGTGATATGTGGTGTAATGAAGGTAGCACAACTTTTTAAAATAATATTATATGTTAAATTATTATCTACAATGTTCTTCATCTACGAAAATATCAAAATAACCGGATTGGGGGGGGGGGGGGGTCGTTTCATCGATTACAGGTTTAAGATCTTCAAACCTACACGCAGGTTACATGTACTGCACCATTAAAAGCTTCATTGTGATTTAATATTATCTGTTCACTCAGCCGTAACCTTTATCATAATGCACATTTCCTATGTGCAAAACCGTACTTTAAATTTAGAAAACATAGAGGGAACGTGGAAGATCAGTTAGATGCCCATCAGGTGGGTTTGTATTGTGCTGTTGCTATAAAACATACACACTCATGGATGTCAGCATACACGTACCCTCAAGGTGTGATGGTTTACATGTCAAATAAGGACAAACAAATTGTATACTTGATTCAGGTCACATGACTGAAACAGATCAGGATGGGGTGGGCTAATTTTAAGCTTTACATGAATCACTTAATATAGGCTAGTTGGACAGTTTGTATCCATTCCTCGCTAAATATCTAAACTATTTTGAATAGGAAACTGTTATATGCGCTCGTTTAAATGAGTTACTGAAGTGTATTTGTGGAGAAAAAAAAATATCTGGAAACATGCATGGCCTCTGCCGGATGAATTATTATTAAATTCACTTAAATAAAAAGTCCTAGTAACAATGCCTAACGTCTGTGTATGTGCAAACCGATATTCCCATGTCAATAAAACCTACAGACGCTTCATATAAGGTTTCTTAACTCTTAATGTTGTAGTATTATGAGGATGGTTGCTTTTCCATTTCTTGATAGTAATATCCCTACTTCTGCAATGCGTTTACACATCGCAGTTGATTCGTTATTGTATGGCTTGTTCAAAATATCGTGATCGATGTCGACTTCTGACAAACTAGCTAACAACATATCCAAGGTCACTAGGTCAAATCTGTTTAAATCTTCTAACAATTTCTTTTGATAAGCCAAAAGGCTTATAACCTTGATATTTGGCTGAAGGATTCCTTGGATGAAGACTAACAAAGTTTACAAGAAAATGACCTGGACCAATATTCAAGGTCACAGGGGTCGAATCTGTTAAAATTTTCTAATGACTTCCTCTGATTAACCAAACAGCATTGACACATGATATTTGGCTGACAGTTCCATTGGATGAAGCCTGATGAAGGCTGCGAAGAGAAACTACATTGATCCATATTCAAGGTCATTGGGGTCAAATTTGTTGAAAAACTATAAACAACTTTTCCTAATCAACAAAAAAGGCCAGAAGCAGGATATTTGGCTGAAACATTCCTTGAATAAAGCCTGACAAATTTTTCAGAAAAATGACCTTGTGCAATATTCAAGGTCATATGGGTCAATTATGTAAAAAAACACTTAAACGACTTCTCCTGATCAACCATTGCTTCCTGAAAAAAAGCCTTGTTACTGAGAATTTTAATATTTTAATATTTTTTTCCGACCTGAATTTGAGCTGTTATTGAAATTTTTAAGGAAATATTTACATACATTAAAAAAGTGCTACAGTCTCGGAATAGTATTTCTATTCGAACTCGAACTCTTTTTTTTATAGTAATAGCTCCTCTTCTCCACTAACCTATGGTGATACATTCATTATTCTAGGGCTTGTCGTGGATACCGGGATTTTCGTCATAGATGAACAAACAAACTGAAAAACAAACTTACGAACAGAAATTCGAGAGATGGAAGTGATGAAAACGGATAATGTTTTACAGTCGCTGTCTTGGTTTCGTTGAGAGATATTTTGTATCCTTGTATGGTATGAAGGGGACGTTTTTGATAATGCTCTTTAGTATTGAGAATGGTGCCTAAGTTCTCAAGGTCTACTCTAATATGGACGACCTACCGGTGTATTTGTTAGATGCGTATGCATTTGAGAGGCCGCGGTATGTTCGTGTAGGCCTCTTTATCGCTACAACATTTAAGTATACTACCGATTATTTTACTCCATCTCTCCTGTAAGTAGGGTGTACAATCATACATAATGGGCAAGACTATGGGCAAGTTTTATGGTCGCCATCTTGTATTCATCGAGAAATATTCTGTATCTTTGTGTGAAATGAAGATGGGCGTTTTTGAGTTTGCTTGTTAGTGTGTTTACTTGTTGTAATGACAATGATGACTTGGTTCTCATTTTGAGGATTGATGCTTACTTGGATGTGACCAGATTTACATGGCGGGTGTCATCGATGAAGCAGAAGACGCTTACTCTTCCGGAACACCTTGTCTTATTCTCTTGTGCTTTTACGAGAGTCTCAATGTAAATCTTTCCTTTTTTCCTATTTTTCCCCTAGTTTAATCGATTTTGAGTTCGGATTATGGTTCTGTTGACGCTTTGGTATTCTCTGATTTTTGTATAATGCCCGCATTGCATCATTCGTAAGAAGCTAATGCATTTGGGATCCTAGTGTTAGCGGTTCATGTTTCATATTCATATTTTGCTCCTGGTTTAATCGATTACGAGTTTGGATTATGATTTTGTTAATGTTTCGGTATTCTCTTATTTATTTTCCTGCAGTGCAGTGGGTATTCATATTGCTTAAAATGTAAGCCAGAATGCTGAAGTAACAGTATATATATAAATTCCTCTTCCCGAACACTGGGTCGTACTCTAGGATTTCTTATCTATATTTATGGGTAACTCTCAACAAACTGTAAAGTGCTTTTCTTTCAAAGGGATAACTATAAAGTATTTAGATGAAAGAAAATGGCTCCCACCATCGGCACCAACAGACGTTTCGAAGGCAAAGCATTGAGACAAGGATGACAACCACACATGAATGAAGCGCGTCAATCCGTGTACATAAATAGCCTGACCTCATATACATTGCACAGCTAAATCAAGTTCAAGTTCATTGTTCTTGATCACGTTGAAAGCCACGTGAATTACCATTACTGTGGCTTATGAAACGTGGTGTAGTTTACGTGTACTTTTACCTAATGTAAAACAAGCTAAGGTAACTGTCAAAACTGACAAAAACATACTAAGCTACGATTAGAGATTCATTTTCAGAAGCAAAAATTCAAATATGAAATGTCTTGCCAAAAACAAAAGATGTTTTTGATGATCCTTACAAATCGTTTCTAATTATGCGATGGAATTATAAACTAGAGTCGTTAGTTTAAAAAAAGAGACATTAATGTAAGTTTGCTAGATATGTTGCACGAGTGTTTTATGTTCTCCCAATTAAATATCAAATGAAAAAAAAACACCGTTACAAAATTTGGTAAATGTAGTGTATGTTAACCTTTAATATAATGTATTTAAGCCTAATAGAAATACCAATTTCCCTGATTGGAAGTGTTTATGGTAACACTTAAAAACGTTTCAAGACATTTCACCAAAAACTGAGAAAAGGAGTTATAATACAAATATTCAATTAAAAAACCACAAATGTTTATGTTCATATTTCAATTCTTAAAAAAAAACCCAGTTTTATCCTGGCTTTAGAACGATATCGCATATTTTACTTCATTTCAATGTGAAAATGTACACAGCATTACTAGAAATGTTTATTTAAAATACTTTGCTACAAAAGATGACTCGGTTCTCACTTTTATGACTTGACGTTTGTTTCGATAATTTGTTTTCCGATGTAACCAAGATTTACACGGCGGCTATCGTCGATGAAACAGATCTTTTGTCCCGAGTTTAATCGATTCTGACAATGGATTATGGTTTTGTTGACTCCTTCGTCATCAATGAAAAAATGTACCATTACCTCGGTGCTTTTTTTAATTCTTCATTTTAATATGTTTACTATTTCTATTCAGTCATTTTATACAGAACAAACATATACAATTCCTTTTATACACATATTGTAATACAATTTTTATATATCTATTTATAAAGAAACTATGTTCTTGTCATCTTGCATTTTAAGTCAAACTAAATGATGAAAGTTACAAAAAATGGGGTATTTTTCTTGCAGTAATTCATTTCTTTATCTATATATTTATGTTTTGCATGTTTCAGTGAATTCTATTTTTGAAATAGAAAAGTATTGGCTGTAAGATATTTTTATTTTTGAATTTTGTATTTTTTTTTTTTTACATAAACAGAAAGTTTTCTTTAATTAGATATAACACTATAACGTTAACTTTGTATTTTACAAAAGAACAAAAGAAGTCTAAAGTGGTAATATGTAAACTCTACGCTAAAAAAATCTACGCAAACAAATGTCTAACCTTTTTAATCAGTTCAATTTACGACATGTATCTAGGTGTATTAATGCACGTCTTAAATATAACCCAAGTAGTAGGGATTTTTAAAAAAATGAATACATTAAATCCGTCCTTTAGTATTACAGAAAATGCTCCATTTATATGAACCGGATAGTACTCCTCCACATAAGGGATATCAATAAAAACTTTTTTTAAAGTGATTTCATATACAATCGTTTTCATTACAATTTCTAAAATATGTTGCTGAAATATGTGTTGTCATACATTTAAAAGAAATTGTTTAAGTTCTGTTATATATATATGTTTTAATTAAAACAATAATACTCGTATCAGTGCAAAAAACACACCACCCAACGACACTCAATTGACAACACAAAATTAAAACAAATTGTACTTAAAAAGATAACGATTACAATGTGCAAATGTACAAGTATATAAAATACACAGCTATATGAAATAAGTACATTTGTACTAAACTATGGCCAAATTAAACGTATTGATCTAATATGTAAATAAATTTGATATGTAGGTTCATTGAAGAACGTATAATGTAAATATGCAGTACGTTTTGGTCATGGTCAAGTGGGAAGTAATCTTCATTTTAGCAGGATAAGCAGAACCCTTATCATAAAATGATTAGGCCGTCGCCATTTAACCCTAACATCTGGTTGACAGCTATGCCATGGTCAGGGTCAAGTTCAAGTTTACCTGTAGCCTACAGTAGTGTAGATATCGACCAACGCTTAGGTGAACTGGGGCTGTTTATGACAGCGCTAATGAATGCGATTTATTTATATAAATAACTGTCAATTATATTCACATGGACGTCAACGTGAATATATTTCTTGACTGGGTTTGGACATACTTTTGTACTTCAGATATTACTAAAAATAAACAATTTAATTTTTTTCACAATTATGTTTGTCTTTTACCCTTTTTCGGTTTGTTGGTATTTCTTTTTTTGTACTTAAAATATAACTAAATCATAAAAAATTGTTTTCGAAATCACTTATGTGTATTAACCATTTTTTGCTTGATCTAATTTCATTTAACTTTTTTGTATTGTCCCAAATGGTATGCTTTATACTTATCAGTCGTCCATGACCAAGTTGAACGATATATTTCATCTTTTATAGATATATATATATTTACTAAAATCACTAGTATACTATTTTTATATGTCATCTGATCAATTGTCTGGTATCGTCATAAACTGAAATAAATAAAGGAAATAATGTTAAAAAAAAGTATACGAACGTTTTAAGGAGGTGTAGCGATTTTAGACATATCAAGGGTAAGTAAAATCGCAAGGAGTCGCTAGCCTCGGCATCAACCCTGACCGCTATCTAATTAATCCGCTGACCATGATATTTGTGTATACTAGATGATTTTCATTCACTATGTGTATCCGGTATATTAATCTTAGCCGAAGACGAAGCTTCTCACGTTTTTAACACAGTGGTCAGAATTCGCCTGACATCTGTAACAAACACTAGCGTTAGAATGTCCACGGCTTGCGTCACAGACAAGGTCAAGTTCAAGCAGTCACATGTATTAGACTGTGGTCAACAAAAATAGATCTGATATTTCCATTTTACTTGGGTCAATACAAATGAGTGACCTATGTGTACTGTACATAGGGATATGACGTATGACATCCATCTAAGCAACACGCACGTGGCAGTCAACGTGATAATACGACTATTGTTTGTTTACTATGTATTGTCATCACACGCTTATAATTAACGGTAAACGAACACAAACGCAAATTTCAGTTCTGTTTTGATTGATTGATTTAACGTCCTTGGTCATTTGATGACGGCCTCCCGGCGCATGCGATGTGGTTACGAGATTTAAATGTGCATGTATTAAGGAGGCTGCGGTATGTTCGTGTAAGCCTTCTTACGATAGTTCGGATCTTTTGCCGTTTTAAAGTGCTACCACACTGAAGATTAAACACAAAATAAAAACATAAAACCAAACGTTAATAGAAGCAGAAGGGGTCAGGTGCGTAAAACTTCGTTAATTTATGAAGTTAGAAATATATAATAAGTAGTAATGTATAATTTCAAATCGCGTACTACGAAAAAGTGTATTGAAATTCAAAAATGATCAAAACATTTAGCTAGGGGACTAAACTTACCAGCAAAACAAACTTTATTATTTTCTTTAAGTGGAGCTGTGATGGCAAATGCCCTGTTAATTTAGATGATTAAGCAACAAATCAGGATCTAAAACTCAATTCAGGCACAGCTGCTGCGCACATATGATATGCAATATAAACGGTTACTGGCTTTTTCTTATAGCATTTAAAGGGTTTCTTTTGTATAATTTTAAAATTACGGGACAAAATAATTTGTTACAATAAACCCTTGAATCAATCCTCCGCTTTATATAATATTTTTTCAAGTGGCGGTGAAAGTCTCGTCTTTTTCGTTGTTTTACTTTTACCATTTAATTGTGTTACTATCTTACTCAATGTTTCCAATTACAAGTATTGTACTTTTTATGTTTTTCTTCATTTTGACAACAGCATTTATTAAATAAACATTTTGTGATGTAACCTATCCTACCATAGATGATTTGTGTACTCATTATTTTTTAATAAACACCACAAAGTTGGAAATACAATGCTTTATACATTTTTTGTGAAATAAATGTCTTTTCAGAGTATTTTGGTTGTGTAAAAGACTTTTTATAAACCATTTTTTTCCACAACACACATGGAGTCAAGTACTTAAATATTTTGATTTTTATTTTAAATTACGTCCAAGTAACATCTTAGGTCCGTACAAATCGGTGAATGCAGTTACATGTAGTATTTATGGAAGGCGGCGGTATATGCATACAAGCCTCCGGATTTGGTTTGGGTTTATTGTTTTTGTATATTGTAACAGTTCAGCTCTTTTAAAGACGGCCTCCTGGTGGATACGATGTATGTGTTTACGTTAAGTGCGTGTGCATTTGGGAGGAAACTTTTGCCGATTTAAAGTGCTACCACACTGAAAAAATACTTAAGACCGTCAGCAAGAGACCGTCAGCAGTACATGGTTAAATTATAACAGAAAAAAGTACATAGCTGTTCTACACCAACTATGATGAGCATCAAACACAGAGTTGTAACTACCATTATTGAGACGTTGGTATATCCCAACCAGGGGGTACCGGTCTTCTTTACACTGGTGAACGCTCAACTAAATACCTAATGTGAGGTGGTATCAAGTGCGACATGAAGAGGGACAAAGTCTTAAAGAAAAGAAAAATATAGTCCCTTCTTCGAACCAAGCGATGGGTACAGCAGGTACAATTGTTATCAACCTTATCGTCAAAAGCCAAACGTAGGCAAATCTGAGCCCACGTCAAAGCAAAATATATTGGGTCATAGAAGTTGGCTCCCTTCAAAAGGCATATTTAAATCTCGAAAATTTGGAATCGGACACTGACATTTTGTCTTTAGCTTTATTTTAAAGATTGCATGTGTGAGTTTAATGACAGTAAGCGATTCATGTCCATTGTGCCTCTTGTTTTATTTCACCGCACAACACTTACGCTATGTGTCCTAAAGTATATTGATCATAAAAGGTGTTTCCATACTGGATGCAACGATAACTTAACAGCATTTGCCGTTGCACCGATGAATCCTCATAGTTCAAGCCCATTTGAAAAAAAGTTTACGGAAGTGATACTTCTGCTAAATGTAGAGCCAGATATACTTCGTCTACAATATGGGGATTTTATTGTATATATTCACTAGATTTGTTAATGTGCAGATGTGTATTCATAAACCTCAATTCCTTTATTGTTATAAAAAATAGTTTCTTTATATTATCCGTATGGCACACCACACTTAATGATGTGGATTGGCATAATTATTATCTTTAATCTAGATTAATTTTAAACAAAATAGGTATATGTACATGTACATAACATTTCTTTATTCGTGAATACAAAAATCGGTATGATTTTATACGAACAAACAAATGCCATTTATTCATATTTTGTCTCAAATTCAATCAATTTAGAGGTCATGATATTATTATGATTTCGTTGACGCTTCGGTATTTTCTAAATTTTGTCTTTTTTTTTATTAAATAAAAATACTAACACTGGGAAAGCATCAAGTTAAAATCAGTATGCATTCCTTTGAAATCCCTGTATTATAAGAGCAACTATAATTGTATATGGCGTCATTATGTTCATTCAATCATTTGTTCAATGATTATTATGTTTGTCTTACGACATTATTGAGCGATCCTTTCTGAAACGGTGCAGCACATGTGTGTGTTAGGTTAATCTTTCAATTATTTATGACATAACTAACAAATTTGACTACGTCATAGATATCGTAGTACACGTGTAATAACATTATTGTGACGTCATAATTGAATCACGCAGCGTGACTTGATTGTCTCGGTAATGCACATTCGTATAAAGATTATTTTTTTACAAAAATTAGGGCGTATTGGCCCCTGAAAAAACAGTTATTTGATCATTATAATCGTGTCAATGTAATATGAAATAAATTTATCAAATGTAAGATGAAATCATTATCAATACATTAGAATCAAGGCTCGTGACATATCCTATAATAAACTCGCTTAATAAATTACGTATTTCATTGACATTCACGCTAGATTCTCTTTTTTTCATACAACAAAATATCTATATGGAAATTGATAAATTTCTATATCATTGTAAAAAATCCTGTTTAAAATAAAACGGACCAACAGTTTTTTCCAAGAAAATACTAAAGTCATGATCAGTATCGTTTTCTGATATCATATCCCATATTAAATGAATATAGTTAATGTTATAAATGGACCATAGCGCGTTCGTAGCTCAGATTAATTTATTTCTATAATGTTGATGTATAAACTATCAAATGAAAAGGCTTATTTAGCTATGAGTAATATTTCATATTTCGACAGCCAAAATAGGGAAACGAATTTTCTTATCATATGAATAATACATATAGCCCATTCGGTAATAGAAACATTTTTTACAAGACAGGTTGATCAATATTCCACCGATTAAAGCAAAAATGATTTTGGATCAAAGGCATGTTTTTTAAAAAAATTAATTCGTTTAACGTTTAGATCAATCTTCAAGCAGTGGTTAAAGTACAAGCTAATCTTCGATCTTAATTAATACCTTTAAAAAATGTCTTAATCTGTTCAGGTTTTAAGGGAATTATTTTATAATTTTGGTTTCAAAAGGAGCCAACATAATTAAGATATATTATCTGTGACGTGCAAAAGACTGGACATAAATATACATGTATATGGTTTATATAAAGCCCTTTCTAATGTTAAATCATTGCCAACTTATATATAGAGAGAGGCCATCGTCAACATATGTGTGATTAATGTATGTTATCGGTAATGTAGCTCTCGACAATAAGAGAAACTCACCAAATTTAACGACCGTTTTTCAATTTGTTACACGGTTGTTTGGGTAATGATAAACAGTGTGATTAATCTTTGTGTAAACACGTGGCGTTTTATCTCTGTTATGATTTATGTGATATATAACAAATAAATACACAATACAATGAAAAACGCCATTAACTCCGTACTTCTATCCAAGCCCGAAATCTGTGATCTTAGAAGCTTCATCTCTCTTACAAATATATCTTCGCATTTCAACAACATATACATACCGAATGCAAGCCTATCGTAGCATAAAAATAGCACGTAATTAACAAGACATATTCAAAACTAAATGTTACCATATTTCCATATTTTCTAAATATATATGAAACAAGACTTACCAATAGGAATGTGAGGCCTTTAAATCTGTCAGTTGTTCAGATTGACGATATGCGCTAAATGGGTGGTATTTATAGCATCCGGGCTATTGTATTAAGGTGTCTGCTGCTGTGGAATTCAAATTTATGTGTTTTTCACAATGCATTGCTTACAGAAACATAATTATTGTTTAATCATTACACGCAGAAATATTAATAAGATATTGAAAATTAAACAAATGAAACAAAACAAGAAAATGCAGCATAGCTGCTGGACACAAGCTCTTGGTTATGATAAAGTGCTTCCTACTGACAATATAAAGCATGGGAGAACCAACCAGACTTTAATTGTAATATTTTTAAACGCAATTTAATAATTTTGCCATTCTTGAGTATCCCGTTCACTTAAAAGTTGCGTTATTTTCATAAAAGTATCATTTACATGTCAATATATTATCAGTATTACATCGATTACCATGGGTGTTCCTTTTCACATTATATTTTGTATCAAATATTAACCGTTCAACCGTAGTCCCATCGAAACAACATGTATTACCCACGATCCATTTTGTCTAAACGCTGTTGCTGTTTTATCGTTGAAAACACACATGTATATAGAAGATGATGCCGTCGTTGGGGCCCGAACATTTGACCCATGGCTGTGTGACAGCCTGACGCTCTACCGCTAACATTTTACCTTGATGCACAAATAAAATCTGCAACCCTCTCCTTTTAAATGTGTTTGTCCTCTAACAACACAAGCCAGGTCCATCACCATTTATTTTATGTTGTTCAGAAAACAGAATTGTACGATTCCATCGCGGAATCCAACCCTCGATGACCATGTATTTCGTCGGGCGATCTACACTTGTACCACTGATGTCCCTCTAGCTCAAGCCGGAAATGACCTTAATTAATTTTATGTACAATTTCTGCCACATTTGTTCCATATTTAACGGAACCCCGTGAAAGGTTATATCTATTACACCTACATATGTTGAATTGCATAATTATTGTTATTTAAATTCTATATACATTATTTACAAAATAAATACATGTACATGGTATTCCCTTCTTAAAACAATATTTTTGTACAAATAAGAAAAGTTAAAAGACTATGGGCAAGTTTAATGGTCGCCATCTTGGCGTCATTTTGGATTGGTTTAATAAAGCATATCAGAGAATACCAACCATCAACAAAACCATACTCCGAACTCAAAATCGATTAAACTAGAGGCAAAATAGGAACAAAGGAAAGATTTACATGGGCTTTTAAATACACAATACAATGAAAAGTGCGTGTAAATCCATACTTCTATTCCAGCCCGAAACTTGTGGTTTGACACGCCTCATGTTTTTTATGAATATTTCTTCGCATTTCAACAATGCATACATACCAAATGCAAGCATATCGTAGCTTAAAAATATGACAATATTTTTAAATTATCAAAACATATCGTATATACCCTTCTGAACTTGAAATAAAGGACACAACAGACTCTTCTGCATCAGCTGCTTACCCCGATCTCTACTTAAACTACGACCAACATGGACAACTTACTACTAAGCTATACGATAAACGTGATGATTTCAATTTTCCGCTCGTAAACTTTCCATTTCTTGATAGTAACATCCCTACTTCTCCAACCTATGGTGTTTACATGTCGCAGTTGATTCGGCTCTAAATATCGGGATTTTCGTGATCGATGTCGACTGCTGACAAACAAACTAACAACACAAGGATTCGAGAGATGCAGGTTGATCAGTACTATGGGCAAGTTTTATGGTCGCCATCTTTGTCTCATCGAGAAATATTCTGTATCTATGTGTGATATGAAGATGGACGTTTTTGAGTATGCTCATTAGTGTGTTTACTTGTTGTGATTGACAATGATACTCGGTTCTCATTTTGAGAACTTGATGTTTACTTGGATGTGACAAAAGGTTTACATGGCGGGTGTCGTCGATGAAGCCGAAGACGCTTTCTCTTCCGAAACACATGGTCTTAGTCTCTTGCACTTTTGCAAGGGTCTCCATGTAAATCTTTCCTTTGTTCAAATTTTGTCCCTGGTTTCATCGATTTTGAGTTTGGATTATGATTATGTTGACGCTTCGGTATTCTCATATTTTATTTAAGTAAAAAAGAAAATCAGAAAATACCAAAGCGTCAACAAAATCATAATCCGAACTCAAAATCGATTAAACTAGGGGCAAAATAGGAACAAAGGAAAGATTTACATGGAGACCCTCGTAAAATCACAAGAGAATAAGACCAGGTTCCGGAAGAGTAGGCGTCTTCTGCTTCATCAACGACACCCGCCATGTAAATCTTGGTCACATCCAAGTAAGCATCAAGTTCTCAAAATGAGAACCGAGTATCATTGTCAATCACAACAAGTAAACACACTAACAAGCAAACTCAAAAACGTCCATCTTCATATCACACATAGATACAGAATATTTCTCGATGAGATCAAGATGGCAACCATAAAACTTGCCCATAGTTCTCATCAACCTGCATCTCTCAAATCCTTGTGTGGTTAGTTTGTCGCCAGTCGACATCTATCACGAAAATCCTGATATTTAGAACAAGCCCTAGAACATCGAATCAACATCGACATGTAAACACCATATGTTGGATAAGCATGACAAACAGTAGGTATTATATAACAAAGAGCAAGATGTGTATAAAACAAAATTAAACCAAATTTACATTTTATACACAACATGACAAGACAAGAATAGTTCAATTGTTTTAATGCTGGAATAACTTCTTTATTGTCCCCCGCTTCCGGAGGAACGGGGGATATTGATTTGGGTTTGTCCGTCCGTCCGTCCGTCCCTCCGTCCGTCCCTCTGTCTGTCTGTCACACTTCGTTTCCGTGCTCTATCTTTTGAAGGAATAATCCGATTTTCATTAAACTTGGTCAGGATACTTATCATCCAAGTACCTCGGATGAGTTCGATTTTCGTGAAATTCCGCGCATATTTTATGGAGTTATCCCCCTTTTATCACCAAATATAGGCATCATGTACAAAATGCCATAACTCTTATGTTTTTTATTTAATTCACTTTAAATTCTGTAGAATATTATATAAGGTAATGATGTTTAACATATATTACGGGTTTGGATGTCGTATCTCAACTTTCTTTGGAATCCGACAGAGTTTTGTCCCTTTCATTGCCTCCCTCTGTCCGTCTGTCTGTCACACTTCGTTTCCGTGCTCTATCTTTTGAAGGAATAATCCGATTTTCATTAAACTTGGTCAGGATACTTATCATTCAAGTACCTCGGATGAGTTCGATTTTCGTGAAATTCCGCGCATATTTTATGGAGTTATCCCCCTTTTATCACCAAATATAGGCATCATGTACAAAATGCCATAACTCTTATGTTTTTTATTTAATTCACTTTAAATTCTGTAGAATATTATATAAGGTAATGATGTTTAACATATATTACGGGTTTGGATGTCAACTTTCTTTGGAATCCGACAGAGTTTTGTCCCTTTCATTGCCAAATGAAAGCATTATGTACAAAAAATTGCTTTCCGTGCTCTATCTTTTGAAGGAATAATTCGATTTTCATCAAACTTGTTGAGGATACTTATTATTCAAGTATCTCGAATGAGTTCGATTTTCGTGAAATTCCGCGCGTATTTTACGGAGTTATCCCCCTTTTTATCATGAAATATAGGCATCATGTACAAAATGCCAGAACTCTACGCACATGATGTTTCCCCCCAAGTGGCCCTGAAGCGGGGGACATAAATTCCACGAATTAGCTTGTCTTGTTAAATTACATGATATATAAACACATAAAAATCAAAATCAACAAGAGTTGCTAAACAAACAAAAACTTGTACATGTACATACAAAAATACAACCTAATAATGGCTTCTCGGGTGTTAGTCGTACGACTCTACTTTGGAAGAAAAATCTGGTAGATATCTCCATTTGGTTATTATAATTACGATAATTACTTATAACCTTATTTACCAGGGGAGGACCCAGTCGGTATAAAGTTAAGTTATGAAGTATGTACTAATAACTATTAATATTTTTTTTGTTATAATCAACTGCTTACGATGTTCTGTTATTGTTCAACTACATGTATATGTATGGTTTTGATACCATTAAAATCCCCAAAATGCAATAATTTTCCAATTTCATATTTTCATACATTCAAACGATATATATCTTTCTAATATTTTTGACATTGGACCATTGTATTAATTCCATTTAATTTTGCAAACATTATATCAAAATTAGAACCCTCTTTTGACCCTCCCTGCAACTTCCAGGACTTAGATATTTTTGAAATAAAATGCCAATTGTCCCTGATAAGTGAACTATCTTTAGGAAATTGCATCAGTTATGTTCATTTGTTGTTTTTTAATGGATTAATATGTATACAACGTTTGTAACAAAACTTTTGGATGGCAGTGTATATTTTTATATATGTCTTGGTAATGACCATCGTAGAAATCAATCACTCTTATAAGAAAATGAATCGAGACTTTGGGCGTATTGTCTACTGAATAAAGTATATGTCATTAAATATAATCTTACATTTGTTTCAATATAATATAGAATATAATTATCAAATATGGGGAAAAATAATAACCTAAATGCTCGTGACATATCCAATTAGTGAACTCGTTTAATGAAATTCATTGCCACTCATGTAAAATCATCTATTTATGCAACAACATACCAATACTGGGTTACTGTGATCCCAGCCAAATACGTATTATTACTTCTATAAAATGACCGTGGACTACTTTCAAGAGATTTAACCTATTATCGAAATGAAAATGTTTTCGCAAAAATAGCGAAATGGTCGTTATTCAATTTTGCAAATAAAGATGTGGTTTCGTTACTAACCGAAATGCGAACGGCTAGCAAGATTCAAGACTCTTTATTCACCCAAGACACACACGAAGTGTACAACAAGAGGTCAATATAGCAAATCAATTTACACGGCTGACAGAGTAATGAAGTAATAAGATAATCGCATATTTACTAAAGTAGTTATTAATATATAATCAGCGTGAGTTACATAGGGTTTCGACATTTTGGAAGAAGAAAATAAAAAACCTACCTCTCATTTTAGTTAAACTTGGATTTTTAGAATAGTAGTGTGGAATATATTTGTGTCTTAACTCAGAAACTAAAGTATTATTACATTGGAATAAATAGATCTATTCAATGTACATGTGTTTTGGTGTATCCAAATGTTGATAAAACAAGTATCATATTTAAGTAGAGTTTTTATATAAACAAGCCATTTGAAGTCTACGATTTGATATTCTTGCATTTTTTACTATTTAGCGATAGAAAATGTTAGAAAGTTTATTGCCTCCTGTGATTAATGTATGCCAAAATATTAGCATCCTCACTCTTATTTCAATTTCAAGTGGAAAGTTGCCAAGCTCGTCATAAACCATATAATTTGGTGTACTACTTCTAACCTGTCAAATTTTCTCACAAAATTGCAAATAGATTTTTTCAATTACATTTACATTTTCATATTCCCATATTTCACAGGCATAAATTAAATTGGATATACTAGTGAATCATACAATTTAAGTTGCAAGTCTATAGATAGAGGAATATTTCTTATTTCAGTATACAATGCAAATAATGCCTTTTTTGCTTGTTCATCAAGTTTGTTTTTTTGCTTTTGCAAATGAACCAATATAATTAAACAATATACCCAGATAGGGATACGAATCTTCGCGAGTTATTAGTTCACCAAAAATGGTACATTAACTGTCAATTTCGTGCAAGCAGGATACGTTATTCTGTTTAAGATACTCTTCTAAATCGTTAAGGAATATAGAAAACAAAAATGCTAGCGTTAACACCGGTGTATTTCTAAACCATTGTTTAAAATATTATTGAAAATAAAAAGAATCATGTTTTTTTACAAGGCAATGCTTTATTCAGTGCCTGATTTCTCAATAATATTCTTTCCTGGCATTAAACTAAATACTCGTATGTTATAAATTTTGAATAATGTTAATAGTGTCAATGAACCATACCGCATTTGTTACACACAAATTCATTTATTTCTACAATTCTGATATAAAAAAAAATCAGGTGAACATTTTTGCTTCACTATGCTTCCTATTCATCATTGCGGCAGCAAAAATAGGAGAACGAATTCCCTATTCTATAAATTATACATATGGTCCATTCTTTGAAAGAACATTCTTACAAGACATGATGATCAAAGTTTAAGCGTTTAAAGCAAAACTGAATTTTGAATCTTAAAAATATATTTTTTAAAAATTGTTTTTCGATTCATATTTTAAGAGAAGTCTGTATAATTTTGGTGTCAAAAAGATACAATACAACATGTTTAAGATATTCTTATTGCCTGTGACCTTCTATTGAATCTGGCACACTTTTTCAGTTATACCTTTACCAAATGAAAATGTTACATCTTTGCTAACTAATATACATATAGAGGTGATCGTCAATACACGTGTGATAAATGTATAATGTCGGTCATGTAGCGCCCAGCAGTAGGACAGAATTGTAAAATTTAACGACCGTTTTACACGTTGTCAGCTGTTAGGATAATAATAGAAAGTGGTATTTTTTTGTGTAATCACATCGCATTTTATCCTATATTATGTTCCTGTAATAGTGTATATGATATATAACAAACAAATACATAATATAGTGATTAACGCGATAAAATCCGAGCTTCTATTCCAGCCCGAAACCTGTGATCTGAAACGCTTCCTCTCTCTTATATTCGAGTTTCAACAATGCATACATACATGTACCCAATTAAAACCTAGAGTAGCATACAAATATGACGATATTTTAAAATTATTTCACTTTAAGTAAATGTTAACATATTTCCATTTTATCTAAATGTTGTGAAGCAAGACTTACCAATAAGAATGCATATGCTTATCCTTTGTCAAGTTGTCCAGACTGACGATGCACGCCAAATGGCTGGTATTTATAGCTACTTGGCTGTTTTATTAAGGTGTCTGTTGCTGTTTAATTCAAATCCATATTTTTTTGTTTTGATTTGCCACAGAGCAGTGTTTGCGGAAATCTTTTTATTATCAATTCAATATAAATAAAGATATTAAAATTAAAACATTAAAACGTAAAAAACAAACAATTGTAACAAGGCCATTTTGACCTCGATTTCATAGTTACCGTGACTGAAATTAAGTTGAAAAATAATGTATTCTGGAACACACGTGCTCAACTGTTTCGTTATTAGGTTCCTCATTGAAAGGAGTCGATTTGCATCTGGAAAGTAAGTCTCTGTGACTTCAAATTGACCGCTTAAATTGTCAACAAATACTTAGAGTCGGTGTTATACATGGCGGGTGTCATCGATGAATCAGAAGATTCTTACTCGTCCGGAACACCTGGTTATAACATCCTGTAGCTTTTGAAGGTGTCCGTGTAAATATTTGCTCCTTAATACTGAGTTCGGATTGGGTTTTGTTTTTTGTTCTAATGTTTCCCTAGTACAGCTCGGGCACTGCTCCATGAATAGACTTTAAACTTTTGAAAAGATGGTTACTCTTCCAGATAACAATCGAAGGCCTCGTGTAGTTTTAAGAGGTTTTCCTATATTCATGTGTTTCCATAATTTCTTAATTTTATTTTCGTTTTAGTTAATAGTTTCGCTAACGTTTCGGTGTTCTTATGGTATGGCTATCTCTTTACATATTGAACTATTAGTTTTGGACATATCGATTTTTCTGAGGAATTGTAACTGTTGCATAATTAGCTAAGGCCATAATCAATACTGAATATAACTTACAACTTGAGAAATATTCTGTATCTTTAAGTGATATGAAGATGGACGTTTTTGAGTATGCTCATTAGTGTGTTTACTTGTTGTGATTGACAATGATACTCGGTTCTCATTTTGAGAACTTGATGTTTACTTGGATGTGACAAAAGATTTACATGGCGGGTGTCGTCGATGAAGCAGAAGACGCTTACTCTTCTGGAACACCTGGTCTTAGTCTCTTGTACTTTTGCAAGGGTCTCCATGTAAATCTTTCCTTTGTTCAAATTTTGCCCCTGGTTTAATCGATTTTGAGTTTGGATTATGATTATGTTGACGCTTCGGTATTCTCTTTTTTTATTACTTCCGGAACACCTGGTCTTAGTCTCTTGTACTTTTGCAAGGGTCTCCATGTAAGTCTTTCCTTTGTTCAAATTTTGCCCCTGGTTAAATCGATTTTGAGTTTGGATTATTATTATGTTGACGCTTCGGTATTCTCTTATTTTATTACATCAATCTTTCTTGAAATATTATTCGATGACACCGTAATGAAATAAATCTATCAAAGAAATACATGATGGGATGGGAAAAACAAGATGGGATAATCTTTATCCCAAGTTTTTCAACGTTATTTTAATTTTTTTAACTTGTCTTTTTGTATTAGGTCTGACGGCCATATTGTTGTTGATGGGCCGGGACGATTCAAATATTTATAAGTACAATGATATCATTTTTATATAATGTATTATCCATTTCAATATTCAATTCAGCTCTTGACTTGATGCAAGCATTTGACTTAAAAATCTGTTCTTGTGAGGTTTCAATCGCGTTCAAATCTCGTTTTGATCTCACGTGAGGTACCCTTTATTAACTGTCAGTTTTGATAGCAAACATGTATCTGAAAAGTGTGACAAAAATTAAGATGTCTGTTGTTTGTAGAACTAGGTACTGCACTTCACGAACGGCAAAATTGTATGTTTTTATGCTAAATGATCATTTAAAATCATCAGTGGGTCGCTATTTGTGATTATGGCAAGTAAATGATTGCTGTACGACTTATTTATGTTCATTATAAAGCAAATATTAAGCAACAAAAATATTGAGTTTACATTTTGGGTAATTTTTCAGATGTTTAGTTTAACTGAAGAAAATTTGACTCCAGAATAGTGAAAAATCACACGATGGGACAAAACTAAAACAAGCTTGTTAACCCCCATTTTTTTTGTATTTGAAAGAGAAACCCATTTACTTTGATAAGCCTATATTTTTTGTCACTAGCCTTTATGTTATAAAGCATTATATAGTGTTAATGAACAATGGATTATTTTCTCATTAAAAATAAGGGGTAAGGGTAACTTAAATTTATTTTTGAGCTTATCTTCTGCAAACATTCTTACATATCTGATCACAAATCTGGAAGATATTGAATAAACTTTTCGTGCAATTGTCAAATCACGTGTTTTGCTAATTTTGCCCTAGTGACAAAATAAATATTGGCTTATCAAAACGAAATGGGTTTCTCTTTCAAATACAAAATAAATAGGGGCGGGGAAGGGGGGGGTTAACGAGCTTGTTTTAGTTTTGTCCCATTTTCAAATGTTATTTTTCACAATTCTGGAGTCAAAAGTAGACATATTTTGCCCCTGGTTTAATCGATTTTGAGTTTGGATTATGATTTTGATTTTGTAAACGCTTCGGTATTATCTTATTTTATTTTTTAGTATCTTTGACCAAGCCCAGCAAAAAAAAAAAAAAATAACAGTTCGCTCTCTTTTATTTCTTTTTACATTTTCTACTATGCCATGAAGTCCCTTTTTTCTTAAATACACATAAGAAAAAAGGTTTATAATCAGAAAATCTTAATTTTCACAAGAAAAGATCCAAATACTTAAATGACCGTCTGTCTCAAAAAGGACAACATAGTTTGTATTACAACAGTCATAGTGTTTTCTAACTTATTATTAAACAACCGTAATTGTTCTAATGGAACCGGCCAGATGTTTTAAAATTGTATGACGCTGAGAACTTAAATATATCGCTCATTTTATCTCAAGATTTTATCGTTTAAAATTATTTTAGATGATGTATTTGTATGATGGTTTCTTGTTACATTATTTGAATACTAGTGTACATGTACATGTAACAACGCGAGGTAACCTGCCTAGTAGACAACGTGAACTGACTATGTAACTATTCTCAGTTTATTTGACTGATAAAAATTGTAAATCTACAATCTAGGTCAGGGTTCTTTTTTATCCCAAGGAGTCTACTTAAACCATATACACAACGTGGAAAGGTCACAGCACAACACTCAAATATTTATTCGATTCAGCATATAAATGTTCACCGACATTGCATGTTTTGTTTCTTGCTTCAGCACAAAAGAGTTTGTATATTACAAATATTATTTATGTCCAAATGATACAGTAAAACTATAATAAAACAAGTATACAAGGTTTTATTTCGTGTCGGATTTCGAAAACGGCTTTTACTGTTATTTCGACAGATACTACACTAGTTAGCCTCCTCAGCAGCTTGTGAAGCTTACAATGCTTTAATACATTGACCCAGAAATAGTTTAATACTTAACCGTGTCACTGAATTATCTGTAATTTAAACTGATAAAGACAGGCTAGGGTTGATGGTCGTAACTTACAGCACTAACCTGGCAGACAGGTCATTGACAAGGTTTGAACGGTGACTGTGATTTGCTTTCTAAAATGTATATAATTTAATTTTGCCTATTCCCGCAATGTTAAACTTTTTCAGGTTATATTGTATAACCTCAAAAATCAGACAACCCAAAAATGATGACGTCATATACCGCCATGTTTGGCGCGGTATTTTGTAATCAAACTTCTGATTGATTGAAGTTGTTTTGCGGTGAAATTTATGCACATGGTTGTGCATTTTGCAAATCCATTCGATTTTTGTTATAATTAATACGAAATCATTGTATAAGACTTTCGTCTTATATATGTATCTGTGGAAATGAAATTATAAGGAATAACCACAATATTGTTTAAATCCGCGATGCGGTTTATGCAAAAAAGTGCACACAGTTTTTTCGGTATAACCCTAAAAAATATTGTGGTTATTCCTTAAATATAGTTTCGCTATAGTGGAGTCCGATTCTTGCCTACGGTACCACACCTAACCCGTCTCATTGAGAAATATTATGTATCTTTAAGTTATACATGTATGAAGATGGACGTTTTTTGAGTTTGCTCATTAGTGTGCTTGATTGACAATATTACTCGGTTCTCATTTTGAGAATTGCTGTTTACATGGCAGGTGTCGTCGATGAAGCAGAAGACGCTTACTCTTCTTGAACACCTGGTCTTATTCTCCTGTAATTTTACAAGGATCTTTATGAACATCTTTCCTTTGTTCATATTTCTGGTTTAATCGATGTTGAGTTCGGATTATGAATCTGTTAACGCTTCGGTATTCTCTGATTTATTTATCTCTACATATTGTTTTAAAGAAAATATGAGAAAAGAACACACAAAGAGAAAGTGTTTGTCCGGCGTTCTGTGTTATATTTCAACAACATAATAGTGCATATATAATGACACCAGGCACAGCCCTTGTGCAAACGTGCTGCCAACACGGATAATTCTACCACTCGCCGACTCTCTCTCCAGTTTGAGAAGACATGGCCAGTTGTACCGGTACTATAGGCCTACCTTCCGATTCTGTTTCTATACTGTTGCCGTCGCTGTCAGTGTCCGACCATGTGTCGATATAGTGTACATCTATTTTTGTTGTTGTTTTGCAATAGGAGTCGTCGTGACAATACTTTATTTGCTCGTAATCTTGAGTTGAAGACTTGAACCGTTCCCTCTCATCTCGCCATTGTTGACATCGCGACATATCACTGTGTAGAACGAATTTGATACCCCGTTTTCAAATACCAGGTACACAAATAGGAAGCTACGTCACCACAAAACGAGAATCAAAACTTGTGTATTACGTAGGGTCGAGCGTCCTTAAGATCAAATTTTGTATCTCGTCTTTTATTGTTAAACTCGTGGTTTGTTCTCTGTGTTGATTTAGAGTTCAATACAAAATGTTACGATTAAAAGATCTTGGTTTAAAGACGACGCCTTTGTAATGTTAAATAACACTTCGGCCTTGCCTAATACGGATCTTACACCTACCTCATGTGTTCCTGTATTCTAACTTCATTATTTGTTCCCTGCTTGACACTCAAAGCATTATGGGAGTAGAACGACACTCGTTGTCAGTATAATCTGATCGAGTGGTGTGTTCTGCGGGTAGCCTTCGGTAGTATACTTCCGTTTGGTAGCACTTTAAATCAGTAAACGATTCGGACATATCAACGACTCCCAAATACATATGCATTGGAAATGACGTAACACACACATATGCTGCACATTTTAAATACACTGTCAGTAGCTGTTAGTAGGATATACAAACAATTAAACCAAACTAATCCACTAACCATGTCCTTGTAACTAATATTGTAGTACAGGTATACAACATTACGGGTAGACAAAACTATAGTGACGCAACTTTACAGGTATGCTGGAATGTTTGTAGACAAGGCTTCAAACCAACCCAATAGCTGGAATGTTTGTAGACAAGGCTTCAAACCAAGCCAATAGGAGGAAGACAAGAATACGAGGATGTTGCAAGGTGTACTGTACCTGATTCATATAGAACAGACTAGTACTTTACCCAATATATTTGCAGATAAAACATTTCCGGCCTGTTTTATCTATGTTGCCGACTCACGAAAAACAACACCCTGAGCTAATATATAACCCGCATTTAACGATGGGGCCTGAATGGCTTGACATATTTATTGGTATGCAAGCGAGATAATTCAAGGACACTGAATGCGGTTATTTCTCGGTCATATTAAAAAAAACATGATCCCTAGGTTATGTTGTTTGTTGTGATATATTAACCAGAGAGAATATCTAAATAGGTTAGGTAAAAATGCATTATATTGTAAATTCGTGAAATTTTGATTACAATAAAAATAATACTGGTAAGTAAATTATATGTCTTCGAATTACACAAGGGAAAGTAATCTTATAAATAGGGATACATACATAAAACACTCGAAGTTAGTGGGAATGTACAGTAACATTTGGTAAGAGACAAGTATTTCTCTGCTTGTAATGAAGGTTGGTAGAAATGGCACGATTTCGCTAACGGCAACGTCTACAAAGAACAAATACAATACAAGACAACCCATTTCGTTTTTATCAGTGACCACTATAACGTTATGGCCCCTACATGTATTACGTTTACCAGGAGCATGAGAGGCATACTAGACTTATGTAAACAAGGCTACAAATTGACTAGATATCAGGTAGAACACGGGTGTACTATATACTGTACCTGATTCAGGAGAACGGAGTAAATTACACCAAATATGTTTACATATAAAACACTACCTGACTGGTTTTGTTTCGTGTCGTGACACCTTGCACTATTATATAACATACATTTTACAAATGATGTCAGAATGGCTAGACATATTTGATTTATATACAACCGAGGTCAGATATGTCAAGGACGATCAATACGGTTATCTGATCTTTTTCCGTTATATGTGGATAATGTGACCTGGTTTCAATTTGTTGTGATACATAACCAGGGAGGGGTGTATATTTAAACACTTGTCGTTTAGTCTTTAGATCTTATTATACAAGCGATAAATTTAAGTTGAAGTTGGATGCTTCGGAAGAGGCAACTAAAAGTTAAAGATCTTTTCTTTTCTTTCTTTGCAACTTTCTTCTCCCTCAAGTCTACCCTGACTATGCCTTACTTTTAATCTTAGTTTATTGTCCCTCTGAAGAAGGTTGTGTCCTCTGGCGGAAACATACAATGTATCAGAGTATCTGATGTTTAATTGGATGTGAATAAGATTTACATGACGGGTGTCGTCGATGAAGCAGACGACGCTTACTCTTCCGGAACACCTGGTATTATTCTCTTGTACTTTTACGATGGTGTCCATGTAAATCTTTCCTTTGTTCATATTTTGCCTTTAGTTTAATCGATTTTGAGTTTTGATTATGGTTTTGTTGACGCTTTGGTATTCTCTGATTGTTTACTCCCTGGTGGAAAGCTAAGGTTTCTATCCCCTTACCGAGACATTCCAGAGTCTCAAACAACTGGTAGCTACTATTCCCTGCTCAGTATTTTGTGAGTGGAACGACTAGTTCACCTGTTATGAGAATAATGTGATTGGAATGGTTGTTCTGCTAAGGGTCTTCGGCAGTATACTTCAGTATGGTAGCACTTTAAATCGGCAAAATATCCAGACTATCACAAGAAGGCTTACACAAACAAACTGCAGCCTCTCAAATACACTTATAACACTCTTATTGTATACACAGGGAGGCCGTCCGTAAATGATATTTGCTGTCAAAAGGACGGAAATCAGTTAAGTCATAGTTGATTGCAACATTAAAATAAACTGAAGAACGTTGGCGTTTTGTTTTTCGCCAATCTTTAATTGATTGGTGATGCCTAGGACCAAATGGTTGGATATCCAAAATGATTGGATGAATTTTAAATTGAAATACAAAAAATAAATCCATTAAAATGAATTTATAATAAGTATAGATTTCAAAAGCATATTATGATTTACAAATAAACTTACTGCCAAGAGGTCAAGGTCTGTTCCTGGGATCTCTGTAATTGACATACCAAAAACAAAATCTATAAAATCAATTAAAACGAATATATAATTAGCATTATTTCAAAAGCATATTCTGATTTATATAAATGGTTATGATAAAAAGTTTTGAAATGGGCTTAGAATTAAAAAATTGTACAAGCTATAGTACACGTACTGTATATGCCTGTTTCATGGCGTGTCATATTTCATCTAAATTAAATAAGCATACATGTTACATTCAAACGCGAACCGTCGCAAGGGGCGTAACTCGACCGTCCATGTACTGGCTACCAGACTACAGTCATATTCCGAGAAAACAAACTATTCAGCATACGTAATGTATTATCAAATATTAGGATTAGAATCGTAAGCTATGGCAAGTTAAACTTTTCGAATTTCTTAGATAATTAATATAAGGGTTTTCTAAATTATAAATATGCTGTTCTCGTGTATGTTTATTGACAATCCTTACATGTTCCTTCCCTTTTGTCTACAGTTTTTAAAATCCCTTTCATAACCGATAACCTAGACGAATGAACAAGCTGTATAATGCAGTGAAATTCATTTGTTTGCATGATTTATATATTACTAAACCTCTAAGGTACAATCAACAATGTGAGGGTTCCGCTTATCTTCAATGTTTTAGTTGTATACTTAATAGGTCATCAAGTTGAAACTCTTCATGTATTAGCAAATGCAATGAATTCCTTTTGAACCCTGTAACCTATTGTGTTAATGGTGGGTCATAATTCCGGAGTCTTATTGAATATAGCAACGTTGGCATCTTCTGTGTACGGACTTTTACAGAAGCAGAGGGCGCTTACTCTTTCGGAACACCTGGTCTTATTCTCTGATACTTTTACAAGGGTATCCATGTGAATAATTCACTGGTTCGTATTTAACCACTAGTTTAATCGAATTTCAGTTTGGATAATGGTTTTGTTGACATTTTGATATTATTTGGTTACTTTTCAAACGAAATACAGAGGGTGAAAACCTTTTTGTCTTTATATTTTCTGAAGCTTTGGTTAATAGGGAAAGCGTGGACCTTCCGGAATGGTGTGATGGTTCAGATTCGGACATACTGTGAAGACAACATTATGTAGGAAGGAACGAGGTGGGTAGTTTAGTGTTCGTAGAGACGGAGGCTTGTACGTAGACTGCAGACAATAAACTGTCCACATCATTTATTATATAAGCAAGTTAAAGCAATGAATTTATAATGAAGTCTCTACCTGCTTATGTAACGGTAGACTTACTATACTAAAGAGTATGTAAATATTGTATATGTAATGTGATATTTCACACGTGGTTTGGTAACGGTTTTAGTTATATTTTAATATGACAAAGCCAATCCCTTAACAGAGCGTAGCTTTGGTAAAAGGATATTTACTGAGAATCATCCATGTACTGGTTCAGACAGAGATCAACTTAACATAATTTAAAGTCAACTAGTCGAGAGAAGGCCGTGGGTGACGTAATGTAATTGAGTGACGTAACGTAATTGAGTGACGTGTTTCCGGTTTCCCGAACCGGAGGGCTACCCCCGGACGAAAAACACAAAGCATAATCCCAAAAAGAAAAAAAACACACTTTAAATACATTAATGTGTCCAAGTGGAATGTCCTGCCGGGTGCTGTTGACAGTATACGTTTGGGTGGTTGCACTTTTAATCGGCACGAAATAAAAAAATCACAGGAATATGAGCTGGTGCTGTAAATAGCGGTTTAAATAAAACCAAACCAAATCTGGACAGGGAAAGTAGATATGTTAAAAGATAACGCAACATTCCTTACTTAACCTTGACACTGATAAATGTTCCGCATAAAAAATCCATAATTTTGATTAGATCATAAAGAAATATAGTTTTGAAGAACATCGAAACACAATCAAATGGTCCCGTCCTCCCTTTCCTCGCATTTAAGTCGGCCTTGTAAAGTTACTGTATAAGAACATTATTACGATGCTTCAAACATTATCGAAAACCTATTTCCAAAGCCAATAGATAATCGCTTATTGTTACAATGCGTAACATTTTGTTAAAAAAGTAGTTCTGGCAAGCCTGTAAGATAATATCATTCTCCAAATGTATCTATCGATCAATAGACTACGCCTCCGAGCAACACGTCCACAGGCTCGGAGTCCAGACGTTCATCATAGAAACATCGCCTCTCGCATGCTTATACACAATACAGACAGACTGTGGTCCACGTCTGTGTAAATTGCCTTGTCGCGGTGAAGACATTACCCCCCTCTCCTTTGTAACAAAGTGGTACTCAGTGTCGGATCAGAAGCCGGCACGATCTCTACACAAAGGTTATATTCTTTGTCTAAAGATATATAATCTTAGAGATGAGCTCAGCTGTGATCATCGAAGTTTTCGTGAAACAAGTTTAAATAATTCATTATTTCTGGAATTTGACAGACTTTGGAGGCAGTACCCTCCACATTTCATTTGGATGGAAAGTACAACATCACATTTGTTTCAGGTCCAAAGGGACAATTGCTGTATCCAATTGGGAAAATGAGGCCACAGGGTTATGAAACAATCTAAGGCTACATCCAACGACAACTATCTATAGAAAGGAACTTGAGATTAAATTCAATGAAGTTAACAATGTGTACACTACATGTACAGAGATGTGAATATATAATGTCGACTGCTGACACTACAGGAAGTCGAGAGATGCAGGTGGATCAGAACTATGAGCTAGTTTTATCGTCGCAATATACATTTGTATATCTCATTGAGAACTATTTTGCATCTTTGTATGATATGTAGATAGATGTTTTTGGGGATGTTCATTAGTGTACTTACTTAATATGATTGAGAATAATGACTCGATGATTGATATTTACTCGGATGACTAAGAATTACATGGTGGATGTTGTCGATGAAGCGGAATACGCTTACTCCTCTGGAACACATGGTCGTATTATTTTGTACTTTTACAAGGGTCCCCATCTCAATATTTCCTTTTTTCATATTCTGTCCCTAGTTTAATCGACTTTGAAATAGGAGTATGGTTTTGTTGACACTTCGGCATTCTATGTTTTTCATTAATGAAGAAATAAAATACTGATAATAAATATATCATAATTCAAATTTGCAAGATTAGGACAATTTCAATAAAACTTTCAATATAATTGTTTAATCTTTCGAGATTGTTATGGCTCGCCAGAAAAATAAATAAGTCGTTATTTTAAAAAGCTAATAATTAATATATATATGTTTACTTGCTGTTTTATGCATTTGCATTCATGTGGTTGGACGACATCAAACTGACTGTTACATTATTTTGGTCAAGGAAGGCTTAGGGTAGCTCCTACGCCCTGCTTGACGTTAAGCTTTCGGGGAGAGGGACACCTGTTTCAACCGTTGTCAGTTTAATGCGACCGGGTGGTTTGTTCTGCTGAAGACATTTAGCAGTATACTTCAAATCAGTGTGCTAGCACTTTAAATCGGCAAAGAAAATCCGGACTATCTAAAGGAGGCTTACTCGATCATATATCAGCCTCTCAAATACACAAGTACTCGAAACACATACACTCACATTGCATGTACCGAAAGCCCATCTTTAAATGAACTAAGCTGTTAATAGTAATCAAAAGAAAACATTTAAACCGCATACATATCTAACTTTGCAAGCAGTGTGTGCGTGGTTTTATAGCATAATCAGGAGAACCATCATATCAAAATTAGCCTAGTCTAAATACAAGTAATTTCGTCTCCCTTGATACCGCAGAACATTTATTGCATATATATTTTTCCAATGCTCCACGTAAATTAAATTTCTCGCATATTATTGGATAATGTAATGCCATAATCTATATTAGTTTTTCTTCAGAAAATATATTCACTGGTCCAAAAGCACAGCAGACGCACCTATCCCTAGCCGTACTACAACGCATAAATCATTTATAGTAAATGCATTTTGTTAACAGAACTTTTAGTCTATGTACATCTGGCATGGTAGAAGTTCTAAGTTGAGATATCAGCAGCTGCTGTGCATTGTCAAGCAGACTTGATATGGACAAGTTATATTTCACCGGCGACTTGGATAAGCATCATTGTCTGTTTACTTTTTCTTTCCTATCGCATCATCGGAAATTCCCTGATGTGTGCTTACATGGCAGCACTAAATGCATCACTCGTGATCGTTTGCACTCCATGCAATCTCATTTCCGCTAACCATTAGCACCCAAGTGAACCGTTTGCCCTGCAATATTGTTTATTAGTTTAAAACAATTACAAAATGAGAAGTAGTGCAATTAAGAAAGAAAAAGCTGCAGAAACCAAACGAAAAAATGTCAAAATGAAGAATCAATATTGAAATCGACAACATCAACATTATTTTGATAGGTTTGGTTAAGATCTGTTTGGATTACATCTTCGTTTACAGATTTGGTCGTTTGCAGAAATGCTATTGGTTATGTTCCCAGGCCGAGACATACTAGATCTCCACTAATACCTGCTTAATGCTAAAAAATAAACACGACACTAAAACGACACTCGCTAGTAAATATTCTTGATGAATAATCCGGACAATAGACCATTTCAATGGCATGATCTCTCAGGAATAACACCCATAGTTCCATAGGGATTACGTGTGAACGTAAACAGACGCACTAAAAAAAAAAAAGGATTTTTTTATTTAAACATATTTTATTTGCAAATGTACAAATGGGATCAGACACAAGTTAAACAACTTATAAGTTGTCTTCTCCCGTAAAACATAAATGGTGATATATGCATATGACAGCAAATCAGAAAAAAGATAGAGATGATGAAAAATGACTCTCAAAATTGACTGTAGAATAAAATTTACAAAATATATATCAAATTACAACGTTATTTTTGTACCCGTAAATGTCAGCATAGCATTATGCACATGTAAAATAAAGTGGATTGTTTACTGCATACTGATAAACTAGGACGGACTTTATCGACATGGTAAATGTTTCAACAATTCAATATGGTCCAATTAAGGATGTTGAATTAAGATAATGTCTATAATAATCAACAAAAATGTATTAACTGATAAACAACCAACATGCATGTATTAGTCGGCATTATGAGGACCTGATGACACACACCTGATCCTGGATTCCATGGAATTCCGAGCTATAGGCTCCCCACCTTGCGAATGTGATCCACTGCGTTACCATAGTATCACAATGCTAAGTATATATATGATTACTAATTAATTTCATTGTTTTGGTTAAAAAGTTTGGAATGATTAATAAACTCTTGAACTAATAAAAATAGACAGATGTTTTCATTCGCAGAAAGCATTTCAGCAAATTTGCAAATATTTCATTTAAATTAAGATCATTTGCAAGTTTTATTATTATCGTATTTCTAGAGTAAGTAAATAAAGAGCAATCTAATAAATAATGTTCTACACTTTCTATAGCATGGAGACTTCTACACTGTGGTGACTGAATTAGTTTAATACGTTTAAGATAAGAGCATAAGGAACTACAGTTATATCTATGTCTTGTATATAGGATATTTTATTTCCTATCCCCACAAGAGTAAAATTTAGGAGCACATTCTTTCTATTCTTTTAAAAGACGATATACTATTACGCGATCTAGTTTGAATATCAAGACTGTTCCAAAGTTATACAGTATTCGGTATAAATGATCTTTCAAACAATGTTAATCTACATCTTTGAATTACAAAATCATTTTGATTTCTCAAATTATAATTGCTAACATCGTGTACTGAACTTGGCATAATATGATGTAAAATATGGAGGGGTAAGGTTGTTATATATCTTGTATAACAATGTTACATTCATCCCATAGCTCGCATGCGTATTCCAGAATTGGCCTAATAAAAACTGTGGTCAATTTTGCAAATGTATTTCTACTTAAAGTATGTTTTAATTTCCGTAACATTGATAAGTAATTTGAAACTGATTTAACTATGTTATTTATATGTTCTGTCCATTTACACTTTTCGTTAAATGTTACCCCGAGATGCTTATGATTAGCTGAAGTCTGTAATAAAGTATCAATAAACATAAAGTTGATGTTAAAGCGGTTGTTGGCATTATGAAATAGTACTACATCAGTTGTGGAGGGATTAAAATTAACATCCCATTTCTTATACCAGTCTTCAATTAAAGCTAAATCATAATTCATTACTTGCTCCATTTCTAATACATTGTAAGAAGAAAATGATAACGATATGTCATCAGCGAACATTGTTGCAAGTGAAAGGAAATTATCAGCAATATCATTTTTAAATATCAAATGTCCTATAGAAAAAGAAGAATGATCTAAGATGACACGTTGTTTTCTATCAAATAAGAAGAAGGTCGCCTCTGATACCATAGGCGTGTAATTTGATGAGAAGACCTCTGTGCCACACTCTGTCAAAGGCTTTAGACATATCAAAGAAGGTTATACAAATTTGTTGTTTATTTTCTAACGCAGAACATATATTATGGAAGATTTCAATTAATTGATATTCAGTAGAATGACCTTTAACAAAACCATATTAATAAATAAATAAATAAATATACAACATTTGATATAGCGCCCTATTTAGTTAACATAAGCCACTCTATACTATACAATTATCATGCAATCAATACAATTAACACATACAATTCTAACATATATAATTCTGAGGATTTCGCAGGAGCTGCCTTACAGGCGCTAACTACTTGTCCTATACCACCTGGCTAATATCTCCACATATGTGTGTATGTATGTGTGTGTGCTGGAGATGGATTGATGGATATTGATATTTATATAGTAAATTGTTATCCAACATGTAATTATGGAGGTATTTGTGAATAACTCTTTCGAACAGTTTACCTTCAGAGCTCAGTAACGAGATAGGCTGGTACATGTAGTTAAATGGAAGAATTTTTTTTTTAAATATGCAGTACAGTAGCCATTTTCCACGCAGATGGAAATTTACAGTCTCTTAATGACCGTTTAAACAAGATAAGTAAAGGTTCACAAACGGTATCGGCGGTGTTTTTTTTTACATGGTGTGACTTATAGAATCAATTACTGTTGGCTTGTTGAATTTTAAAGTTTTAAAAATATCATGAATATCAGCTCTAGTAATTTCAATGGAATGCATCGACGAATTACAGCGAGACGAGAAACTTGGACTATCCAAATCATTATCAGGATTGCTCGTACTTGCTGGTTACAATAGCGGATCATTCTGTCAAATCTTCGTTTCCTGAAAAGTATTCTACACCAATTTGATTATTTAATTCATAATTTATCATTAGACAAAAGTGCGAACTTACTTTTTAGCAGCAGATTTTACGGACAATTCGACCATTTTTTTTAAAGTTTTGGAACTACTTTTGTGTTGCAACGCACAAGGCAAACTTTTTTTATATATTTGTACGTATGAAAACAGCTTGCAAAAGTACAAGAGAACAAGACCAGGTGTTCCGGAAGAGTAAGCGTATTATTTGGTCGTTAAAATATTTAGTTATCTTCAAAAATAAAATTAATAATGGACGCGTGTATGTCATACAAGTATTACATGTATTAACGGATACCGTTAAAGGACCATCATAGTCAAATATGCATACATTGCTAACAAAGCAAACGGATAAAAATTAACAGACTATTCACTAATGTGTATTGAAAAGTATTAGTAATGAAGTATAGTTTATAAAATCATATCAAGATATGACCTTAAGGAAACACAAATAGTAATAAATATATTAAGATATTTATATTTGATTTGTATACTTCCGTTGTAATGCAAAGCGACGACAAATGTTGTTATAAGACTGCAACAATATCTGTTATTGTAACGTCATCAATCTTTATTGTTTAACCGCTATAAAATAGTTCCTATACAGTTTCTGTATTTCAAAAAGCTAACAAACGAACTGTTCAGTAAGCAGACGGAAGTAACTGTTAAAATCTACTTTTAAAAAGTTATGTTGCCCGCGATGACGTCACAAAACAATTATGAAGTCATAGTTGTGGAGGTATAACAAAACAGTTGGGATTTTGGGCATCGGATGATCTGTTGGACCCCCACACAGACTGTTGCCCTCGGTCTTCGGCCTTGGGCAATAGTTAGTCTTCGGGTTGAACATTTTATATGTTGCCCTCAACACAGCCAACAACTGTATATTGTGCGATTAACAATTCCATTGCTGTTTACACTGAATTTGCTTTTCAAAACAGCTCAAAATCTTAATAAGGCACAGTGATTTAATCAAAATTTAAATATCAGTAATGAACATTAAGCCCTTCCGGGTTTTATTAAGTTTTTCACTTATAGCAATGCGTGTTTATAGGGCTGTTACAAAATTTGCTAAAACATTCATTGCTTAACTGATTTATATATGTGAAATGATTCCAGCATGTTTAACTGTTCTTTACAATTAAACTTTCCTTAAATGGTCACGTGGTCATCGAACCAAAATATTAAAGGAGAAACAGAATTAGATTTTATTAATCACCCAGACACGCTAGTTCCGTGTAACAAGGTGTTATTGTACCGATTAATCATTGAAGAAACAAAGCATATCTTCATAGCACATAAATAATTCTACACAACTTTAGGAAATAGTTTATTGATAAACAACATTTTTAACATGTGTTTAAATGGCTTTTCCCTCAATATTGTTCCAAAAATAAATGATCTTGGACTGGAAGTGAAGTTAAATACATGACGTTTGATAAGATAGTGTTTTATAGTGTTGTGTCCCCGAGTTGTAAAGTAAACACAACGATAAAATACGAATTAAAGTCATTTGTCGGAGCCCTGTACTCTACTATTTAGTTAAAATGACATCAATGTTTTAAAAGAGGCGTATAAGTGACGTCATCAGTAAATTAATTCTAAAATGGGCTCGAAGGATTCACGCTCGTATGCCTTCTAAAATTAGTTTGTTTTATCTGTAAAAGATCGTTTAAGTTACAAAATACCAAAGAATTAAACATAGAACTAGCAAAGAGTCGCAAGTCAGAATGCGGAAATACAGAAAAATAGACAAAAATAGGTATTGCTAGAAATTTCAAGATGGACAGTTTTGTTGACGCTTTGGTATGCTCTGATTATTTTTTGTAAAACTTTAAATAATATAATGACATAGATTATTTCATAACTGATTAATTTGATTTATATCTGCAGCTCTCTGCAAAAGAAACTTATTTTTAGTAAAAATGCTTTACTCAGTTTCTTTGATATTAAAATATAATGACAATAAAAACAAGTATTGAATCGCGTTGAGTTGTCATTTACAATATATATGAACATCACAGCTTTGTAACCAATCATTTTATTTTATTTTTTTATGCATTGAAACACATCGATTAAAAATCAGGAGTTTCCAAATATACCCGACTGCGGTAAGCAGATTTGTGCATAATCCTCTGCCGCAAGTATAATACCGGATGGCATTTCTGTTTACCGATACAGTGGATCAGCTAAGAGCAAGCCAGCGTGGGACTAGCTTCCTGTCTGATACAGATAGACCACAATCATACAATATCTTACTATACGAGACTTAATCTGGTCATAAAACGAAGTTGCATGTGCTGCGTTACACTTTAAAGGATTTGTGCTTATTCACTCTAACGCTTCGGTATTCTCTTATTTATATTCACTCTAATACGGTTCACAGTCACTCGAGCTTCATATGGACACATTTAAATTAATACCATGTATGCTCGATAATAACTGTTTTTGTGTTTTAAAAAATCAGAGAAACCAAAGCGTCAACAAAACCATAATCCGAACTCAAAATCGATTAAGAGGCAAAATAGGAAGAACACAGATATAAATATGGTGATTCTTGTAAAAGCAAAAGAGCATAAGACCAGTTGTTCCGGAAGAGTAAGCGTTTCTGCTTCATCGACGACACCTGCCATGTAAATCTTTGTCACATCCAAGAAAGCACCAATCCTCCAAATGAGAACCGAGTCATCATTGTCCTTTGCACAAAAAAGAAAATTACTAAAACAAAACGATCGCTCAATTTAACTAAATTAGGCAATAGTCAAAATTCACTCATTTGAAAGATGTTTTGAATGTATTTTGTAAGCCAATGTTGGAAAAAAATATCGGTAAAATGTGCAACAAAGAATATAATTTGAATTTCTCCATTTGCTGTCGCATTGAAAAAGTACCCGTCGCATGAACATAAAGAGGCAACTCAAGTAGGTACGATCCTCGGGGAGTTTGTGCTTGCATGGTTTATTTCGCTGAACGTGATATTACATGTAATTGTGTGTTTGTCCTTTGCTTTGGGACACGAAAACGATTAAATAAATCTGCTATAACCATGTGCATTTAGTATTTCTCGTCTATCTACGTGCTGTTTCTTAGGCCTTGTTGGCGAAAGTTCCAGTATGTTGATGTTGATAGTTCACCTAGGAAAGGAGGGCAAATGCTTCTGTCTCCTTTAAAGATGCAATTGTGATTCTCTGTTCTAAACTATCACAAGAGGTGCGGAACATGCCACAACCTCCCTAATATACATACACTCACAACGCAAGTACTGGGGGCCGTCCTTAAACAATTGTTTGAGACTTTGGTATGTTTCGGCTTGAAGACTCCAACATCTTCCTCACTTGGACACACGCTCAACTAAAGACCAAAAGCGATGTAGCGTCAACGGAGACTTCAGGGAGGAGAAAGTTGTAAAAAAAAAATCCAAAATTAAGTCGCATCTAACGAATCATGCAATGACTACATGTATCTTAAGGCCAAGGTCATATATGCCCATAGACAACCATATACATGTATGTTAAAATAACTGTGATGATCCATGGATATTCTTACTTATTTAATATTTGTTAAATTAGGTTATTGAAATCAGTTCATTATAATTATAAGGAGAATAATGCCAGGATTTGACGGAGGGCTAAATGCAAGTATCCGAAGAAAAATCACAGACCGGACAACTACCACGCGTAAAACCCCAAACCCATAACCTCTCAGAAAAGAGCTAGGTATTGACGTCCAAACGCCTCCTGTCTAGTACATACAAAATGACACCTCCCGAACAAAATGAATGCCTTTATGATCCATACAGAATTCGGATTAAACAACACTAGTGATTCGGTACAAAAATAATTCCACTACATATCACACTCAATGCATGAGTGTCGTAAGCATGTATTATGTGATATCATACACTGGTAGGCGGTCTTCAACATCAATCAAAGACATATTGATCATACCTTAAATCACTGAATAGCTGACCTGCCATAGATAATCTAGTAGGAAACAACGGGATAATCTAATTTCAGATGCAATACATGTAATAAAATAATATTGATTTGGCGAGCACAAAATATAATCGAATCTGAACAATTCGTTATACATGTAGAAAAAGTACGAGATATGTTATGTTATTTATCCAAAAACATTTTGGCAATATAAAGTCTATAATGTTTGCGGTAAACAAGTTAGCAAATAGGACTAGTATTTTCTACTGTATTGCCAACTTGCAACCAAGGCATTTGAAAGCTTCTCTCTAATATAAGTTTGTTGTCCCAGTCTTACGGTTGGCATATTCCCTAAAACCAATTACATTAATGGGAAGTGAAATACAAAAATCGATAATGCAGTAATGAGTTTTCCCTTCACGTATTGAATCGGAAAAGGATATCAGCAAGCGGAAGTCATTGACCGGAAGTTCGATAATGAGCGTTTCCCTTTGGTGTGCAGCTGAGTGAGGACTCATTACTTGCAGTATGTCGTTTGTTTAACTTGCTTTTTTACTTTACTGCTTCATAATGCACGGTGTGGTCATTACGATTTTCTGATAGCATGTTTCAAACGTGGGTAAATACAGTCTGTCATGTTTATTGAAATCGTCTTCATAAAAGTGTCCTGTAATTCGGCTTTACAACTCCATGTATCTAGAAAACAAACATCGATATATCACAGGAAAATCTCACTATACAAATACAGATGAAGGGTCTATTAACTTTGCTGCATTTGATAATAGCTTAATAGCAGAAAGGACGACACTGTAATGCTTTAAATTTGCTAAATGAAAATATACTACACATGTATATCATGTAAATAAAATTATACGTTTATTGTCAGTAGTTATCTGAATGGGGATAGAAAACGAGACACAGATCATCAGTCCGCTTTAAAATAGGATAATAATAAAGAGACATTAACAATGCTATATGGGCATATGGAATGGAACAGGTGATATTTTCGCTGTTTTTATTTCATAATTTGTTCATTGCATTTACCTCGTTTTGAATGCGTTTCAATCTGTTTGATTATAGTTAAGGTTTGGGAATTTTTTCTGATTTGATTCAAGTGGAAAAAGTCTTGAATGTTTTATTTTGGATATGTGGTGTTCATAAATTATGTCTGTAAACTTTGCAACACCTAAAACATAGGGATAAAGCCGTCGAAAGAAAGAAACAATGTCACGGTTTAATGAAAAGTTGTGCACAAACACTGCCCCTTTTACCCTTTCGTCTCGTTTCAACAAGATGAAAGATGACGTAACACACACATGTGCTGCACCTTTTAAATTAAGTAATAGAAACAGTATGACGAAAAAATTAATTAACCTTAATTAATTAATTAATAACCTGCATAAAATAGATGTTTCGTCCTCCCAGGACTCTTCAGTGATACTATAAGTACTTTTCCTTCATGTCCCAATACAAATCGAAATTGAATGCAATTTTATAAATTTCAAACAACACTGAAAATTAAATGAAAGCAAGCTGGTTGATTTCAGCATGAACATTGTTCTTCCGATTGTGCATTTTTAGGGCGCTGATACGTTTATATCCAACGGAATATCTTAATATGAGCGGATGGGTTAACGCTGATTGCTTTAAAATACATGAAAAGCATCTATGAATATAAAATGATGCTGAATATAAGGAATTCGGAACCACTATGAAACCAAATATATCAATATTTTATACTTTCATATTATTAAGTTATTAAGATCGGATCAGTAGTTATTTAAATAAGCTGGTTACAACACCATGGGATGGGACGGGACGCGACGGGACGGGCCGGACATGGAACAATATATGCCCCCCCCCCCCCCCCCCCCCCACACAAAAGCCTTGTAGGTAGGACGTTTTATAAAGATCATAGATCATAGGAACAACATCTAATCAACAACAAAATTCTGAGTGTAAATATTCAACACAGGAGCTGAGATCGTTAAGTGTCCAGGGGAAAATGTGCTAATGCAAAACCAAATTAAATGCTCACTTTATTTAACACCACATAGACATTTGCCAATATTTACAATCCATAACAAGTCGTTATGTCAACTGTATTTACATTATGTAACAAACACCACGTGTTGTTGTTGAAAGTGTATTCAACACACACCACATGTTGTTGTTGAAAGTGTATTCAACACACACCACATGTTGTGGCCAGAGTATTCAACACACACCACATGTTGTTGTTGTCAGTGTATTCAACAAACACCACGTGTTGTTTTTGCCACTGTATTCAACACACACCACACGTTGTGGCCAGAGTATTCAACACACACCACATGTTGTTGTGGCCAGAGTATTCAACAAACACCATATGTTATTGTGGCCACTGTATTCAACAAACACCATATGTCGTTGCCACTGTATTCAACAAACACCATGTGTTATTGTGGCCAGTGTATTCAACAAACACCATATGTTTTTGTGGCCACTGTATTCAACCAACACCATATAATGTTGCGGCCACTGTATTCAACCAACACCATATGTTATTGTGGCCAGTGTATTCAACAAACACCATATGTTGTTGTGGCCACTGTATTCAACAAACACCATATGTTTCTGTGGCCGCTGTATTCAACCAACACCATATGTTATTGTGGCCACTGTATTCAACAAACACCACGTGTTGTTGTAGCCACTGTATTCAACAAACACCATATGTTGTTGTGGCCACTGTATTCAACAAACACCATATGTTTCTGTGGCCGCTGTATTCAACCAACACCATATGTTATTGTGGCCACTGTATTCAACAAACACCATATGTTGTGGCCATTGTATTTACAATAACACCCGATAGTGGTGTAAGAAATGCATTTTGTAAACATCACTTAGCGTTGTGGCACCAAACACCACATAACAATGTCCCCACTGCATTACAGAACACCTTATAGCGGTATGGTCACTGTAATGTAGAACCTGGTTATCTCGAACTCGTATAACGCGAAGACTGTTTAATTACAAGTTCTGTGTCGGTCCCGGCCAAGCTTTACACTAGCATTCAAACTTACGTAACTCGAATACTCGGAAGTTTTCCTATAATCCCGTCGACTTTGAGATAACGAAGTTCGAATGTATTTTTCGATTTCTACATAGCGGTGAGCCAATCGTATTTACCAAAGCGGCGTGGCCATGCATTTCACACACCGAATATCAATGTGACCATTGTATTACCAAACACCACACAGTGGGGGTACAGGGATCCTTAAACCAAACCTGATTTATCCCGAACACATCTATCTGATTTGTAGGTTGCGCTAAATCCATTTATTCAATACTGGACTTTCCAGACTAATTTCCTTGACGTAATCAAGATGAAGGTACGTCAATACAGAAAGTGTCTAGCAACTTCAGGATTACATTGTTCTCTGTGGTGCAAACCGGTTGACAGGACTACTGTTCAGTTGGCCAATATTGGCAAACACGACCAGTTCCGTTGGCATAAATTTGTTGCAATCACCAGATGTAATAGATGGCGCCACCGAATGTGATAACCTGGACTAAATGACGTTCAAGATATATGTATGTATGTATGGAAACAAAGATGGCCAGATACGGTTAGTAAGCGATTACACCAAAAGCTAATAGAAAAAATAGTCTGCGGTGCAGGGGTATTCTAGGGCGCATTTAAGGAGTTCGAATTACTTCATACAAACGTACGGATGAGCTTGGCATGACCCACATGTTAGTAACATATTGCAGAATTTCACTTACGGCCTCTCTCAAGCTCAAATGTTGTGCCATGGTTTGGACAACCTGGTACCTCATTACAATTTGAAATGGCAACCTAGTTTAATATTGGAGGTTGTTTCATTGTTTACAAATGAGTGGAATTGAGTTTTTTTCATTTACCGGCAAAACATTCCTCTAGTATTTGAACAAGGATCACTCTACATTTGAGTTAATATTTGAGGTTGTTTCATTGTTTACAAAGCTTGATAAACAAGAGAAATGAGTGGAATTGAGTTTGTTTCGTTTACCGGCAGAACATTCTTCTAGTATTTGAACAGGGATCATTCCACATTTGAAGAATACCAAACGTGTTCCTTTAAGGACTTATTTTAATCGAATGGCAGCAAAGTTTTTTACAGATGATGTTTCATTCTACGCAATATTACGTTCGTTCTTCTGTATGACCTCATTTTTACGTATGAAATGTCATTGTTAGTTGCGTCTTTAAACGTGAACACAATGTCGCAGAGTTTTTGTATTCGTCGCACATTTCCTGCAAATAGCGAGAGACATCATCGGTGGCCCGGATAAAAGCATGCGAAAGATCTTATGTGGTAGTAAACCAGAGTACTAGGCGAAACGGTCATATTGAAGAATTGGACCCGTTCTTTTTTTTCACAAAACATTTTATTGATCAAGATTTACACAAATAAAGTGCAAGTTATATCGATACATTTCATTTTTTTTCAAATTTCAATACAAACGTTGTCTTCATACAAGAGGGCTCTCTTTCCCCGCACATTCATTTATTCATTCATTAAATCTTTTTTTCTTGTTTTATTATTATTTTTTTTTAAAGTCAGATTTACATCTATTATCCGCTCCCAACTCGTATACCACATTCGACTCCCTTTCTCATTCTATTATTCTATAGCAGTAACTATCATACCCTCCTATATTTATAACAAAAGAACTTTCCCGCCATGGTGATTTTGCCTAACTGTTGTTCCCCCATGACTTATTGCGGGTAAACCCCGGTCTGCGCGTGCGGAGTATCGGGATCACCACTTGCAGTGCAGTTAAACGACCACCTCTTGAACCCCTTCTTGGAAACTCGTTGTTTTCAAATTGAAGTCTGAATTCTATATTCTTACTCTGCAATATTCAAAACACGGAGCTTACTCGCGGTGCTATAAAATCTTAACCGGACCTTTAGTGCAGAATTATCTTTATTAGCAGTCAAATAAATTTAGAAAATAACATTTTGATATGAAATTTCAAATATTTAGAATAAAAGTGCATACATTAAATCATTCCGGATATTATGTCAGTCATCCGGATCTACAGAAATACAGTTAGAAAATGTAACATGCTTTCCGGAAGTAAAATAAAACGGCGGGAACTAATCATGCTTTCAGATCCGATGCTGTTAATAGCTAGCCTGTTATGATTTCTCACATGATGTTTGACCCTAACAACATATTTCCTAGTAAGTTTGTCGTGATGTGTGTTGATATAAATAACACTGTGTTACGACAACTTCCATTAATGAAATTGGATATGCTTACACTGTAAAGTGCTAAGAGATACCTGAATATCAAGGGAAATCTGAAAACTTTTGTTACAGGGATTTCGATATTATTTTGATATTGAAACAAATAAATCACACATTAGCTCCTTAATCAAACATTTTCAACAGAAATATAATTAAATTAATGTCCGACAATGTCTAAATTAATCCAAACAAATGGTTATGTAAAAGACAATAACGTCCGTGTCATCAACTATAGCACTTGATATCTATTATATCATTTAATACTCGAGGCAGCATTCATTCAAATACGTCCTGGGTGAATTCATGCACGCTTGACTAAGAAAAACAGACAATCACTAGAGGGTGCATAATGTTCAGGTTATTGTGATACAAATCATTTATGACAGTGATGACGTGCTGAAATTGCCATTAGAGATTTATTTCTATTTAATTTCCTGTTAATTCATTTCGTTTCATCTTAATTTTATGATATGAATTTTGCCTATCAGAACGCTCAATCACTTCGAGTTCCTTTCTTTTTATTCAGTTCTTTGCCAGAAGGCGTGTCTTGGTTTTCATGTTTTTGATTTCCATTTTTTCTCACAAATTAATACTGACGTTTACAACATTTGCCAAAGGGATTTACTTGTGACCTTAGTGTTATACGTTTGCTCTAAGTGGGAAAGGCAATATGGTTTGGGTACTAGGTTACCAAAAGCAGGTCGGTAATATAAAAAAAGAATACGAGACAGCTAATAATACTACGACGGGACTCTTATGCCGCATTTTCGATTTGCTTTTGTATTTCTACAAAAATGAAAAAGTAAATGCTTTGCTCCAATTATATTTGGATTTTCTATGTTACTAAATGAAACAATCAGAGAACTCCGAAGCGTCAACAAAGCTATAATCCGAACTCAAAAGTGATAAAACTAGGGGTAAAATAGGATCAACGGATAAAATAACACGGAGACTCTTGAAAAAAGTAAAAGGCGGTTAGACAAGGAGTTCCGGAAGATTAAGCGTAGTTTGCTTCATTGACGACATCCGCCATGTAAGTATTGATCACATCCATGTCAATATCAAGTCCTCAATCACAACAAAATAATCACACTTATGAGCATATTCAAAAACGTTCAACTTTATATCACACAAGAGCACAAAATATTTCTCGACAAGACAAAGAAAGCGACCATAAAACTTATAAGAGAATTTCGATATTTATAGCAAACAATATAATGTCGAATCTGGGGGAATCGGGGGACCGGAAGACGCATACATTTCCAGAACCTGGTCTTATTATCTTGTAGTTTAGCAAGGGTTTTCATGTGAATCTTTCCTTTGTTCTTTTTTTTGCGCCAGTTTAATCGATTTTATGGACAGATTATGATTTTGGTAACGTTTCTGTCTTCTTTCATTTTGTATTTAGTTTTTGTTCTTTCCCAAGCCAGACCATAACATAACAGGAACTTTAGAATTAAGGAGGGGTCAGTCACGTGGTTAAGTTGTCTGACATTCTACTTCCACTAGCCCCAAGCTCTGGGTCGAGGGTTCGAAGCCTACTTGGAGTTTAACATTGTACCTAGTACTGGTCGAAGGACGAACTTTTTTCTCCACCACCACTCCACCAGCGAAACCTGGCACGTCCTTCAAGGTCAAAGCTGTTATACGGACGTAGACTATAAACACAGCAAACCAAACCTTAAGCTGATAGTTTTTCGATGCCCAGCTATGCTTAACTATAAGTATTTAGCCAGTTGCGAATATTATTAAGTGCCCGGATGGAATATATTGATGGGTGCCTTCGGCATAGTAATGTAAACGGGTTAGTACTTTAATATGGCCATCAAACCTGCGCTATCTCAGGGAAGCGAAAAGTTTGAAAAAACAATCAGAGAATACCAAAGCGTCAACAAAACCATAATCCTAACTCAAAATCGATTAAACTAGGAGCAAAATAGGAACAAAGGAAATATTTACATGGAGACTCTCCTTAAAGCACAAGAGAATAAGACCAGGTGTTCCGGGAGAGTAAGCGTCTTCTGCTTCATCAACGACACCCGCCATGTAAATCTTTGTCACATCCAAGTAAACATCAAATTCTCAAAATGAGAACCGCGTATCATTGTCAATCACAACAAGTAAACAGACTAATAAGCAAACTCAAAAACGTCCATCTTCATATCACACAAAGATTCAGAACATTTCTCGATGAGATCAAGATGGCGACCATAAAACTTGCCCATAGTCTTCATCAACCTGCATCGCTCGAATTCCTGTGCCGTAAGTTTGTTCGTCAACAATTGACATCTATCACGAAAATCTCGATATTCAGAGCAAGCCCTAGAATGACGAATCAACTGCGACATGTAAACACCATAGGCTGGAGAAGCAGGGATGTTACTATCAGGAAAGGGAAAGTTCACGATCGGAAAATCGAAATCGTCACGTTTATCATACCGCTTAGTAGTAAGTTGCCCGTGTTAGTCATAGCTTAAGTAAAGATCGAGGTAAGAAGCTGTTGTAGGAGAGTCTGTTGTGTCTTTATCTTAAGTTCAGTAGGGTATATACGATCGACTAGGTCAGCAAATTTCTTGTTGTTTATAGACAACACATCGTCAATATACCTGAAAGTGACATTGAAAGATTTGGCAAGGTTTTTGTTACCCGTCCTGATAAGCCCCTCGACAAATTCAGCCTCGTATGAAAACAAAAACAAGTCAGCCAAAAGTGGTGCACAGTTAGTGCCCATTGGAATGCCAACAGTCTGTTTGAAAATCGTTTCTCCGAACTCAAGATATTGTCAACCAGAAATTCAATCATTCGTACTATATCTTCCTCACTATCTTCCGCAGTAGAGAAATACTTCTCTAATATACATACTCTGACAAAGGCATGTCTGTAAATGATCTCAGCTGTTAACAGGACCGTGCATCCAATACCAGGATATAAAGGGTATTACCAAAAAAAAAACATTTTAACGCAGAAACATGTTTTTTACTATTTCTTTATAGAATTTGTTTCTGTTTATTTTCTACAATGTTACATAAAATGTTATTTTTATTTCAGAGCAACATGAAATGAAGCTGCAAATCATTGATTCAAAATCACTACCAGGGGAACGAAAACAGAAAAAAATAAATAAACAATCATCTTGTAATCTCCTTTTACGCCTCAACCGTAAAAGCCTGCAGTAACTCCTTTGTTTGTTTTTGACTTTAGCCGACGCGCAGGTAATATCCTTTATTGACAAGAGGTATTATTCGACACGCTGATAACATTAACGATTGTATGCAAAAAAATCTTGAATCCAATACTTCCTGTTCTGGAGGCACCTGGTCTCGGACTGAGTATCAACTAGTTTTTTATTAACTTCCGCCCATTTCCTAATAAGATAAGGGAATTCCATCTCGCACGCGTCAAGTGCATCAGACATAACACTATGAAATTACACCTGTTTTTTAATATTGGCGACAGTTTATTTTTTATTCAAACATTTAACGAGATGCGTGTAATTTAATATACACGGATACACGTAGGCGTGAAGGCGCCGTATTGCATTTCATTAACGAGAAAAAAGATAAAACAGGGGACAATTAATGTATAGATATCACGCACAAATATCCAAAAAAGAATTCCAATCACATTAACTGAAAATCGAATCATTTAAATCAAACAGACATAACACATTATAAAAACACAAGAAACATTTATTTGTTTCAAAATGTACATATCGACCAAAACTCAACTTATTCTTTTACGCGTTAAATGAAAAAAGGTTCGATAAAATAACATTTGTAATGCATCGTGTATAACCTTGGGAAATGTTTGAAAATATTAAAAGATCCTCAACAGGTTTGGATGCCAACGAGAGGGTTTTCTCTAACGCAGGTGCAGTTTGGTTTTATTTTGTTTTACGACAAATTAACACCCAAGGTCATTTAAGGACGGTGAGTGCGACTTAAGTGTATGCGGTGAGTGCATGTGTACTTCCTTTCAATAATCCGAATTGTTACAAATACAGAGTTAACACAACTAAATAATTTACTATATGTTATTATTAAACTTTCAAGCTGATATCTTTGTTATTCGAAGTTCAACACTTCAACATATGGCTATGTTAAGCCACATTTAAGCTAATTTTGATTTTTTTGTCTAATTAAATATATTTACACACTGAAAAAAGTTACTAACACTCAAAAAAATCTGGCAGCACAGAAAAATGTTTTAGAGGTCAAGTTCTTTGAGCACTTGGCTAGTTCTATTAAAGGACTCGCACAACTAAACAATTTACTATATATTATTACCAAGCTTCCGAGCTAATAACTGTAATATTTGACAACTGCCTGGATTGACAGATACATACTTGGCAAAGACTTCAAATGGCATTTTAAGAGGACTAACGTGGCATTTTAGCTCGCTACAGGTGTCTGCTTCGGACAACCGGGAATTAACGTATGGAACGGGAACACCCTCTAACTTTCGACTCCATATCAATCCGCCAACATATATCAGAAGTTATACATTTTTTGTAAAGTTAAATATCTATCGATTGAATTCAATGTAGAAAATGTCAACAATTACTCAGAAACACTGTCCTTAAATGACAAACTGTTAAAAGGATGCAAAACAAAAATAGAACATAAACCAATGAATACAAAATTTCAAATTCCTTAAATGTCTCAAAAAAACGAAAATCATTTTAGAATACAGCCTTATTCTGCATGGAGAACAAAGAAGTCGCCTTGTACCACCAGAATTCATTATATAACACAGGCCATTTGCCGTGCAGTAAAGGGGACAAATATGTACACACGCAACATACAAAATGGTATAGTAACAGTGGAAAAACTATTGTGACGTCATATATAAATGACGTCACGTAATTGTACATGACGTTGCGCTGTTGTCTTAGGAGTGATTTATTGAAAATATATTGGTTTTTATGTTCATCAAGCTTTATCAAGAATAAATCTTAAACGCTTGTTTCTGTTGAATTGAATTTATTAAGCCCGTTTATCAGTTTGAAGTAAATAAACTTGATTAATGAATTCGAAATTACATGAGCGCTAGTGTTATATACTCTATTTTATTATAAATTGATATTTTTTACACTTTCTAAATGGCTAAGATAGTGCCACGTGATTTCCGATAAAAGTCATATTGACCAGCTCTGCAAAAAAGCTGGTAAAAAGACTGGTTGACTGGGTGTTTCTAAACATAGAAATTTGATGTAACGTCAAGAGCTCCGAAGATTTCGTCCTCGGTTGATTTCTTTCTCCGGTCGATAAAACCATGTATCGACCTCATCAAAAGGCTATAATTGTATAATGATATAATGAAAACAATAAACCTGTTGATGAAGCCCACTGCATGCTATAGCAAGAGGCGACATCTCTAACCCACTGTGACCTTTACCTTGATAACATTTTTTTTACTGCAGCCGTTGCAACATTGTTTTTCGAGTTTCACTTAATCTCATTTAAGATATCTTGAGGAGTGATATTTGATCAAAGCAAGCCTAAAAATGAAAATTCACTTTTCCCGAAAAATGCAGTAAAACATTGACGTTTTACATTTACAATCCTATTATACTTTTGAAGAAATACATTTAAATTCCCGAAATGTTTGGTTTTAGCGGTTGGTCTAGCTCCTTCCCTCACATGCCCTAACGTGTAATTAAATGACATCAGCATTGATCGTTATTGATCGTCGAATGTCGCGAGTGGGTAATGACAAATGAGATGGACCCGTATACTAAATTTACAGCATATGTGTAAACATGTTGTCGAGTAATAACGTTCTCATCATTGATAATCGACCAGGACGACACGCTCAAGAGTCTCCCAACAGTTGACAGAAATTTACTTTTCATCTAGTGTAACAATCTTTTCTGAATGTATGTTGATTGCAATGTGAGGTTTGATATGTTCAATAAACGAAAATGTCGTGCAAACACGTTACTGTGTTGCTGATTATTGAAGTTACAAAAATGAAATTATTTCTAGTGGATTGATCACAGTTGAGTTCTAATAAACAGCATCACTAAGATAAGATTGAATGGTGCGTTATTAATTAAAACCCTCCCGCGGGCATATAGTCAATAAGCTATCAAACACTTACATAAAAACCCAGTGTGTTTGATGATGTGGGAAGGGTTGTTTAAACACTCCTGTATCAGAAACTATTTATTTATCGCCTGGTTGCGCCTGTTTGCACTCTACAATGAAGATGTGATAGTGTATTATTAAGAGTTTTTCCCTGGAACGTTTTAGAATCAAATTGACAAAGCACAGTAACGTATCTCGTCTAGACATCACTCTGAGCCTAATTTTAGTTCAGTAATCCTATTATCGTTTGTTAAAGCAAAATAGATATTGTAAAAAAAACATACATGTATGGATATTGCAATTTATTTGTTAGTTTAGTTTTATTCTGTTCTTCCAAAATCTGCCACGTCCTTAAATGACTCTAGCTGTAAAAAGGACATAAAACAAAAATAAACCAGACAAAACTAGTCCTCTGTATATTTTGTTAATGTATGTATAAATTTATTTAATTAATCTCTTGCTTGACTCTCAGTGTTATGAGAAAAGAACAACTGATTCAACCATTGTCAGTATAACGCGACAGGATGCAGTGTACTGCCAAAGATTTCGGCAGTATACTTCAGTGTCGTAACACTTTAAAACGTCACGCGGTACACACTATGACAAGGAGGCGTACATGAACAGACCGAGGCTTCACAAATAAAAATACAAACATACTCACATAGCATATACTGAAGGACCATCTTAAAATGGCTAAGGATAGGACGTAAAACAAAACCAATCTCTGTTTACTTGTATTATAGTAGAGGATTGAACAATGGCTTAGGATAGGACGTAAAACAAAACCAATCTCTGTTTACTTGTATTATAGTAGAGGATTAATGTGAAAGGAAAACCAGGAGAACGAAAGGAAAAACAAATTCAAGAAAAGGAAAAGGAAATACTGTACATGTACGAGGAAGAGGATAAGAGAGTGTATGCAAGGAAACCTTAAAAAACAGTTAAGGAAAAGGAAAACGGGAGATCAAGCAGGAGTAGGGGATAAGTTTCAATTTTCTCTTTTTTATAGATTTCATGAATTCATAGTACACGAATCAGCTTGCAACAAGTAAGAGAAGATAAGGAATACAATCTTGGTTGGAGTGATATGAGGGGAATACTATTAAAAGGAGGAAGAAAAGGAAATCAGTTGAGAAGAAAAAATAAATGTTTCGTTATGGAGATTACGTAACATTATCAACCAACATGAAAATAGTTGACAGTTTAACGAGGGTAATAAGGCTTTTGGAATGAAAGGAATCACTCCCCCATGACAGGTGATGAAGTAATATACATGATTAGATCCGCACCGTGAGGATGTGTTCGTGAATAAAAAGAAAATGAAAACAAATCTAAGACGATAGCCTTCACGGATGAATGCAACCCTGCATATTACTATTTTATGAAAAATCGACTTTATTTTTTTTAATAACGAAAATAAAACTACAACCACGCTCGCTCATTTTTCGTGGCGTTGGAAGAGAGGCTTGATTATTGGCGATGTTTCATAGAGGCCCATTGCCCCGATCGATGTGTCTTTACTTGTAGTTGATTAATAATGTAGACGCCGCGGCTTTTCCGTGATATATGATTTTGTCGTAGCCTCTGTGTAGGATCAGGGCCTATCTGAGAAAATTATATTTACAACAAATAAAAGTTTATAAGCCAATTTACGACACACCAAATCAATAAGTGTATTGCGGTTGTCACCACCCACTCATCATATCCGTTGTGTAAGAATAAGGGAAATGATGATTGGAGTTTGGGCGTGGATAGAAGTAGAAAACGGGGCTCCTTTCTCTGCTAGATTATTGTTATCTAGGAGTGTTAAGCAGTCACTAGTAAGTTGAGAAATTACGAAGCATCAAATCCGTGCTATCACAAACATACAAGTACACCAACATACCCTGTCTCCGGCATATAAACACACTCAAATAATAATTGCGGAACATCTTTAAATTACCTTAGCTGTTAACAGGTAAATAAGAAAACAAAACCGTAGCATAAAATTTGTTTGAATTTTTTATTGCGATTTGAATACATCCTGATTATCTTTATAAGACATTTAATATATTCGAACGTATATCAGTCGTTGTTTTCATTTGAGGTATAATTTTGCAGTGTGTTTGGTACAAGAATTAAAGCATAAAAGTTCTTTTTTGAAAATATTTATATTTATATTGCTTTGTTTTTAACAGAACTTCTCGACATCGCTGGAAGGATTCCGTCCCTGAATCTCTGGTCAATAAAGCAGACCGCTGTATTCTTTGCACTACCTGTCAAGTTTGTTGTTATGCCTGTAAATTCCCAGTTATTATTCCAAAATGGTATGTATACCTAATAGTATTTGTAAATGCCTTCCTATGCATAAAATAAAGAAAACAATTCAGAGAATACCAAAGCATCGACAAAACCATAATCCAAACTCAAAATCGATAAATAGGGCAAAAAAGGAACAAACGAAAGATTTACTGGGAACAAGTACAAGAGAATAGGACCAGGTGTAAAATATTAAAAAAAAAAGATAATAGAATAAGAAATAACTTTACTGCCAATTTGCAGTAGCAATTGTTTGGACCCTAACAAACCTCATGTGATTTAAACAAAGATGTATCATCAGCAGTTTGGTGGCTTGAGCTTGAGTTTTGTATGACATCAATGTTCATTAATGATGAGGACACTCCAGGACAACTCCCAGCATGACCTGGTCACATTTATCGGACAACGGGCCAACAATTGGTCTCGGTGGTGACATACCCACAAAGAACGAGATCTCCTGAAATGAGAAAAATGTGTCAATACAAGAACCAAGTTCCAAAATACAAACAGGTACCAAGACAGCAGTGACACTATCACATTCATCCGATTGATTCCTCTAGGGAAAAAAAGCGAAACTATAAAAACGATGTTCTCAGTAAGTTCCTGTTTCAAATTAATATTTACACTACTAATTTGTGTACCTTTGTGTGATATGAAGATGGAGTTTTTTTTTTAGTTTGCTTATTAGTGTGCTTACCTGTTGTGATTGACAATTATGACTCAGTTATCATTTTTGAGGATTGTTGTTTACTTGGATGTGACCAAGATTTATATGGCGTGTGTCGTCGATTAAGCAGGAGACGCTTACTCTTCCAGAACACCTGGTCTTGTACTATTACGAAGGTCTCCATGTAAATCGTTCCTTTGTTCATATTTTGTCTCAAGTTTAATAGATTTTTAGTTCGGATTATGGTTATGTTGGCGCTTTGGTATTCTCTGATTCTTTTCTCAAATTCAAGAATATAACCACACTCATTTTCTTGTACAATAGTCTCATTTTTCTCATTTTGTTGTTTTAAGAAATTGATGTGTACGCACCTGCGTACCCGCGTGTAGGAAGCTAGACCTCTGTGAATTAACAATAATGCATCAAGATGGCCGCCACCTTTGAGCTTAAATGTATCAACAACGCACATACCACATTCACAGGGAGGTTGTCCTTAGATGACTTTTGATAAGACGTTAAACCAAAGTATACCAAAACCGATCACCTAACCCCATATCTGTTGGCGTTTAATCCCAAATGAACAATAACATATACACTACAAATATTTGAAAACGTTTAATCTTAGACATTCTGTGAAGATGATGATACGTAGAACAACATAATAAAGAGCTTTTCTTCTGACCTTAAAAGGAAGCCGATTATCGTTTCCAAGCAAGGCAAAAACTAAAATGTCTTCCGTTCCTTAGTAACCTGTGGGGGGGGGGGGGGGGGGGGGGGGGCGGGGGGGGGGGGGGTGTCTCAGAAACTTTCTAAAAAGAATACTCTGCCATGTCTTTTTAAAATCTCAACAAGAAAGCTTTTTGCATTGTCAGCTTTAATTGTACTGGCTGATTTAGACTACGGAATCATATCTTCAAACTGTCTATAACCAACGACAGAAACGATTCTCTAGCCTTCAAATCCATACGTCGACCTTTCCACTAATCTGATATAAGCGTACCGTCCATGTGTCATTATTTGTGTACAAAAACTATATAGAACAACCCTTTATCAGCTATTATACCGTGGGCAGTCTACACATAAATAGTTTATGCGAGATATAAATATACGATAATCAATTTTAAAAGTCAGCGATGAACTGCAAAACGATAAACACGGCTATAACTGGTTTAAAAGACTATGGTAAACTGCAAAATTATTATAATCTTTGTCTTATCGCGGTACTAGGGACGAACGGCTTCGGTAGGTAGGGCTATTCAAAAACGCTGCAAGGCATGTGTCTTTTAACAACGAATGTGTTAAGGGTGTCTGGCATTTTGTTCTGTTCCAGTCTGCCGCTGGCTGCGGCTCTCAGGACGGTACAGCTCATAGAATAAATCGGTTCAACTTAGCAAACTAGGGTATATCAATTTGACTGATGTGCTTGTTTTTATGTACAAAAGAAGCAACTGGACCTCATCCCAATTTAAGCACCTTTACTCCTTCTATATTCAACTGAATAAATGGTTATATTTTTGTGTAAACACTGGTACACCAACATACCCTGTCACCGGCCCACGTACACGTGTACTCAACACAGATCGACTATTGTCCGTGTATCACCTTATCTCGTGATTGGACGTTAAATCCTTATCACCAAAAACAACTACCGGTATTGACCCGTTGTCAGAAGGATGTGACCGGATGAGGTGTTCTTCTTGGGGCCTTTGGCAGAAGAAAACTGCCAAAGCCGCCTGCAGAACACCCAATCTGGTCATATACTACAGTGTGGTATCATTTTAAATCGGCAAGAAAGATCCAGACTATACCAAGGATCCACGAACATATCGCAACCTCCCAAATACACACATCAACACATACCGCACTATTTGTGTCACCTGAAAAGGCGACATATACAGGTATCGCTATGTCGGAGTCAGCGGGGGCGTCGTCCCAACAACAGTTTACGTCCCCCGGTAACTTTAGTTCCCTTGGACCAATCAAAATATGTCTCCAGTTTGTTTCCTTTGGACAAATCAACGCCAAACCGTATATGGTGCTTACTGGTATGGAAAGTATTGAATAAACACTTAGCATATATTATAACAAGTACAGGAAAATTTAAACATAGGTACACATGATACACTTTAACATCATGATCTGCTAGTTTATTCATTACATATGAATCCATTAGGCAAATCATACAAATCAAACTTGTAATTGATTAAATGAATGTACATAGCTTGTTTCTCAAAAATCATCTTCCAGCTTGCTGCGCAGACGACACATCAACTTCCGTGGTATTCTTGTTTTAGTTTAAGGAATACATTTGATCACATTGCTGGCTTCTTCTATGTTTATATCATATAGCTCGCAGGCAATTACTGTACACATGACATAAACCGAAAAGCGATTTCAAATGACCTTAGCTCTCAAAGCGGGCCGAAGTTAGCAGCGAATTCGTTATTCGTTATTGGATATTCAAATATCGAATCCGCTGCTAAATTCGGCCCGCTAGCTTTCAATAGGACGTAACACTACAATACAACCAAAGCAAGTGTTGCATGCGAGCGCCAACAGTTAAAGAAAACAATTATTTACAGAAGAAAGTATAGCTTCAAATTGATCCTGTATGAAAAATGAAAAGCAAAAACATCAAAATGTCACTTAAATGAAAACGTGTGGCATTTATAGACATAGATATAGCATTCTTCTTATGAGTTTGTGATTAAATTTAATCTTTCTTAAACCCGTCACCCTTCAGTTATGAAATATTTACGATACCAGTATAAATCGTACTGTAAGTTCGAAAATTTTGCGACCGTGATAGTAATAAGGAGTGGGCTTTAACTATAATACAATTACCACGAGGAAGTGTTTAAAGAACAAATTAAAATTGAGCGAGGCATCATAATGGTGTATTATGTACTGACAAAACGGAAAAGCGGCGTCGCCGCTGAGCCTCCGTATACGATCGCTCTGTGTGAGAAAGGAAGATTGCAATTTCAATATTATAGATATTATTGATTATTTACACGGATAGACAAATTCTGATAATTCTTGGTAATAAGTTTACAGATTTCGTGCAAAGACGACCGGGAACCATTTTTTTCATAGAGTTTGCGCGTTTTGAAGACTCGTATTCTGTACATTGTAGACTTAATGAGAACCCAATGTGTCGGGGAGTATATTAAGATTTATCGCTCGTTCTGTCGTTCGCCTTTGATCGCGCTGGAGCTTTGTAGACGGTATTGCAAAATACCAGGAAAATTAGATCACTGGTGATCCACAAAATGGGAATTGCCTTCCCCGAAACACGCCAATGGACAGTATATGTGCGAGGCCCCGTGACGAGTGATACAGATACAGATCGTTTTAAATGATTTACAGTAGGCAAGCCTAAACCGGACTATATATGGTAACACGACTTTTAAGCCGCTTTACTCCTAAAATTACTTAATACACAATATGTTTTCTCTATTAAGTTGTGTATACGTTCGACAACAGTGCGGGTTGCGTGGTTCAATTCATGACAAAGCAGCAGGGTTTTGTGCGCGTTCCTGGTGATCAATTCGACTTCAATGTGTTTTTTGGGATATCAGTTTACAAATTGTTCTACAGGTTTTTGTGACTTATATCAGATTATCACGAAATTGTTACGAATGGAGGAGATTTTTAATTCAAAGGCAGAAATTGGTGAGACATCCAGATTTTATTATTTTAAGAAACAAGATTTTACCTATATAATTCATAAAAAAATGTTTATATTTTCAACGAGGGAAACGAATATATTATCAAATGCAATTTTTATAAAAACAAATGCCGTTATTTTGCTGTATTGCAAGGAAATGGCATTTACAACTTGATGGCATTGTGTAAGACTGTTTCGTATCACTTTTACCGATTATTCAAGTTTTTTTTATGAAATACGTCTTCCATTAAAAAGAATGTGTTATACTTTATATATGTTAGCAGCGATATTCAGAGAATTTGACAACATTACAGATGTGAAAATAAATATTTTATTCGGAAGAAAGTTTAAATAACCATAAATGATGAGTAATATTATATATAGTTTCTATCACATACACTTCATGCTGTTGCTCCAACTACATTCTTAAGAGTGTTTTAAATGTATCACAGCGTAAAAGGGGAGACAGAAAACGTCTCTACCATTCACACTGCCATTATAGATGAACGATAGAATACAGTAATAACGCAGTTTTTGAGGATAGCCTTGTGCTTTACTTCAAGGGCAGAAGGACAATCGAGATTGCTATAGCAACACGCGCACGTGAATGTCTCGGCAACCAATAATCTGTGTTAGTAATTTCGGCATTGTGTACCTTTGATTTATATGCATGGGTCTGTCAATACAGTGACGGAGGTACACGTAGAGACTCGAAAAACACGTGCGCACGTGGATGTGACATGCATGTATTGACGGGGCCTGTCGTATTGATAAATAGGCGGCGACCAATCATCGACGACCGTGCGCTTCTGATGTAACTCTGATACTGTGCACCTGTGATTAATCTTACACGAACATATGCATGGGTATCAAGCTTGTCGGTTTCACGGACGGGGATGTAGCAGGCGACCAATCATCGTTGTATATGTTAGGGACACTCACAGACATGGACGAGGATATAGCAGACGACCAATCATCGTTGTATATGTTAGGGACACTCACAGACACGGATGTTCGAGTAGTATTGTAAAACTGAAGAAGGCGTTACCGGAGTCAACGCTGCCGACACGTGACGACAACAGAAATTCCGTCCTAATTTCATTTGTAGAAGAAAAATACTCTTCACATTTACATCGATGACGGTCACCGTTGATGTTCTTTATAGACTTTTGGTGGCTAAAAGATTAACTTTAACAGGAGACAGTCATTCGTGTTTAGCGCCGTATGGAATAAACTTGGCATAAAATACGACTTTGTTTACTCCGAAAACTGTCGAGCAAAGTATGACGGGCCACACGTTGTTGTTCTACATATTAGAGTTTACGACGGTGAAAATGCCGCGTACATTTTCTTGGTGAGGGTTTAGTTGTGTTTTCCTAGTTACCGTTAACATAGTTTTATGTTACGCTGATACATTCAACGGGTAATAACTGATTACTACCAGGAATTAGAGGATTTCATCATCGTCTTCATGCTTTGTTTATAATTCATTTGTGGTTATGAGATAGGACAAAGACATATTTAGAAATGTTATACTACTGCGTGTCGTAACCTTGGTACATGGAGTCGTAACGGCCTTAAAATGAGAATGCAGTGAGTATATTGCCCAGCGAACGTGAAGGTACATTTTAGTCCGTAGCAATTAGCTTGTCTTAACTGTTGAAGCTACTCAGAGAAGCGAGAATTGCCGTCAACAGGATTCTTACATCCACAAATCGTGTTTGTTTACAAAATGATATATAAGATTGTGTTAACGACACATATGATTTATTACATTGGGTTGTTGATATGTTCTGCCAATGGATACCAACACGCCAAAAATGATCTTCTATTTAATTTGCAGAAGACGCTGTTAACAAATTATAGTAAATCTATTATTCCAGGTGAGTTTAAGGACAGTAAAAGCACAATTCGAGTTAAATATTTCCTGCGGTCGGTGAATGACTTCAATGAGGTGTCTGGTCACCTTCAGACTACGGGTGTCATAGGCATTGTATGGCGGGACGAGCGCCTTATGTGGGACTACGACCACTACCCCGTGCGGTCAATCACGTTTTCTATTAACGATTTATGGGTTCCGAATGTTATCATAGCCAACCCTGTACAAGAGTTTATGTTGTTAAATTCCAAATCCAGCACGGAAATAATTCGACTGAAACGTAACGGAGTCATACAGCTTTTCACAGGGGGCGTCCTAGCAACGTCGTGTACTCCGGACGTACGGTATTTTCCATTCGATTCTCACCGCTGTGAAATTGTTTTCACTCTTTTGGAATTATTTCATTCTTTACATGTGCTTGACCTTACGTATTTGGAGGAAAATAAGGCCTCGGATATTGTAGAGGAAAACGCAAAATGGAGGATAACCCAGGGACGACCGTACGTATCACGTTTTGGCGATACGTCCGTTGGTTATGTTGCCTTTCCTTTAATTCTTGAGAGAAAACCTGCGTTTTTTCTCATCACAATCATCGCCCCTGTCGTCGTTCTCAGTATTCTAAATGTGTGTGTGTTTTTCATTCCTGCACAAGCTGGCGAGCGAATATCATTCGCCGTTAGTGCATTATTGTCGTTCGCAATCTACATGACTATTCTTTCATCTGAAATTCCGGATAATTCGGACCCCGTTCCTATTCTTAGTTATCTACTTATGTTAAAATTTGGTGTCAGCGCCGTGGTAGCTATATTGACAGTGTTTGTTGTACAAATATTCCATCGGGACAACGATAAACCGATTCCAAAAAAATACCGAAAACTGGTCAGGATTATGCGCGGTTGTCGCAAAAATAAATCAAGAAAAAGTAAATGGCCTACAAACCATGTAAGTGCCAGTCCGCTCGTGGGTAGGAATGGCGTTTCATCAGACGCCATGTTTACACAGGAAACGGCTTTCGCCGCAAAAGATGTGTCTCCGTCCGGTGACGTTACTATGCGTGACCATTTTACTACGTCAGGTCTCCAGGCAAATGGCGACTTCCGGGATACTGACAATTCTTGGGAAGTTCCCGAGGACGACATTACGTGGCAGCAGGTCTCTAGGGCTGTGGACAGAATGGTGTTTTGGATAGTGTTTTCGTTCATTATTGTTGAAATCATAGTATGGATAGCTGTTACAGGTATCAAATATTATATTGACCATTCTCAGTGACAAATTGAATATTTATTCCACTTGTTTCATCCTATATGATAAATAATTAGAATTTTGTTATTTGAAAAATTAATATTTTAGTAAATGCTGTTACAGTCCTATAACACACAATAGCAATGTGTATCATGGGACTATAAAACTATTTGCTAAAACAGTCATTACTTACATTTGCATTTTGATGGAATTATGCATTTAGTTATTTCGAACAGGGAAATCAAGAGTAGACAACAATTAAAAATGATGATATTACAAGAGTAAATGCTGATACAGTCATGTAGCAACATTTGCCTTTACAATGTATTCCAATGGAAGGATGCAGAGCAAATGTAAATAGTATATATCATCCTCCACTCTGCGATATTGCATCGCGATTAATGTTACATTATTACGTTTATAGTAATAGGATTCGTTTACTTGGTCGAACACGCGATTAGAAGTTGACAATATATATAGTTGTATGTACTTATGTTTGTCTGTTTCGTATACTTATGCCCAGCAGTGTAGTTCTATATTTGCAAATTTGATAATTTCTTATTTTACTTTCTCAAGATAATGATACACACATAATATAAGACTTTGATATGAAGTATGTAAATATATTTCCAGTTGAATTGTATCGCATGTCTCTATACGGGAGTAGAGAATAGCGCCGTAGTCAGAGAATGAAGCAGTATACAGTTCATTCATGCCCTTTCAGTCAATAGTCAAAACTGTTTTTCCGAGGTGTTGGGCCAACCTGGTGAACTATTTCCCAAGTCTGGAGGCCGCGGGAAATTGTTCACTAGGTTGGTCCCAACACCGAGGAAAAACCATTTTGACTATTGACTTAAAGGGCATAAATTAATTGTTTTGTTACCTTCTGTAACGAAACAATTCTTAAGCGTGTTCATCGCTCATGTCTAAGTCATCGTAAATCCCTTTGCGTCACTTTGATTCTGTTGAATTTAGCTAATCCTTGTATTACATGAATTTCTCTAAACAGCTATCTTCGCGTTATGACAGCTTGTCAGAAAAAGTCTAACGGCCAGAAATGTCTACAGTCAGACAATATCGTCTTCATGTAAACAAAACGCTTTAATCAAAACTACATAAACGTTGTGGCACACGAGTATGACTTCATGACGTCACCGGTCAAATAGATAAACTAATTCATGCCTGTAAATGAAATACATTGGATAGACCATGAAAATAGTCAATATCATTGAATATCTTGTTATATACAGAGCCATGTAACAAAAAAAAATATCAAAGAATCGCATGCGTTCTTCGCCGTATGATCAAGATACAAAGAAAACGCCTTTATCAAAAAATATCAGCCGTGTTTTCAACCTAATGTTTTTGGTCGTAACTTAAATGAGCAATCATTAGAAAACACTTGATAATCAAGTATTGGATTGACGTTTACGTAAGAAAAACTATGAAGTTCATAAATATTAGGTATTTCTGCACTATACATTTGTCCATGCACAACGACGCCGTTAATTCACAGTTAAAATTCTTCAAAAGATAAAACTCTGATTTTGGGAGCTTTAATGCTCCAGGTATAGATCACTACTATACAAAGAAAGAAAAAGTAAGATTTGAAACTCAATTCTCCTTAAGAGAAGACTCGTTTCTTGACAAATTCAGTTAAACGGCATATGGCATTATTTCATTATATCTTACGGTTTATAGGTTTCAGGAAATATATTGAAGTTATAAGATTCTGCATATTATAATCTGAATAGAATCGGCAATTTTCGGTTAAAGTCGGCACAGCGATCGGTATTTTTCGGGTAATGTCGGCATAGCGAGATTCCTGACTTATAGAATAGGATTTGGTTGAATTTGGTTTACTTTGTTTTACGTCACATTAAAAGCCATGGTCAGTTAAGGCCGTGTCAGGTTTTGGAGGTGGAAGAAACCTGGAGTACATGGAGAGAAACCACCGACCTACGGTCAGTGCCTGGCAACTGCCTCTCGTGGTTTCGAAACCGCAGGCCAGAGGTGGAGGGCTAGTGGTAGAATATCGAGACACCTTAACCACTCAGCCACCGCGGCCAAGATCTAGAGGTGGAGGGATAGTGGTAGAATGTCGGGACACCCTAACCATTCGGCCACCGCGGCCTAGAGGTGAAGGGCTAGTGGTAGAATGTCGGAACACCTTAACCAATCGGTCACCGCGGCCTAGAGGTGGAGGGCTAGTGGTAAAATGTCGGGACACCTTTACCACCCGACCACCGTGGCCCAGAGGTGGAGGGCTAGTGGTAGAATGTCGGGACACCTTAACCAACCGACCACCGTGGCCCAGAGGTGGAGGGCTAGTGGTAAAATGTCGGGACACCTTAACCACCGGCTACCGCGGCCCAGAGGTGGAGGGCTAGTGGTAGAGTGTCGGGACACCTTAACCATTCGGCCACCGCGGTCTAGAGGTGAAGGGCTAGTGGTAGAATGTCGGAACACCTTAACCACCGGCTACCGCGGCCCAGAGGTGGAGGGCTAGTGGTAGAGTGTCAGGACACCTTAACCATTCGGCCACCGCGGTCTAGAGGTGAAGGGCTAGTGGTAGAATGTCGGAACACCTTAACCACCGGCTACCGCGGCCTAGAGGTGGAGGGCTAGTGGTAGAGTGTCGGGACACCTTAACCATTCGGCCACCGCGGTCTAGAGGTGAAGGGCTAGTGGTAGAATGTCGGAACACCTTAACCACTCGACTAGCATGAAAAATATTGCAAACATGTACTGTCGCTAAGATAATGGAGGATATACTATTTGTTATTTGCAAAAACTTTTAATCAGATGTGTGGTTCGATATAAATTTTCATAAAATTGATTTTTATTCAAATTCTTATGATTGGCCGAGAGGAATGAAATCTTTGCGAATCTAAGTTTACTGTTTGTTTACTCTCTGCTTATTCACTTTGGCAAAGACATTCCTTAAATTTTGATAGGACTGCGTGGCTTTTTAGTAATCTTTTAAAGTTTTTGCTTCAACAACTTCTACAGCATACAGCAATAAATGGAGAAACCATTTAGTGTACGTTTTTTATTCTATTTTCATAGCACTAGATCATTTTAAGCTTATTTTGTGTTTTAAGAACATTCGCTTTTGATTGATATGAACTAGCAATCAAATCTATGTGTGCTTAAATATTAGGCTTTTATGCAAAGCAAAAATCCATGTGTTACATGAAAAGCGAAATTTTGTTGATGGTGTACTTTTGAAATGGCTTCTGGTTTTAAACGATTATGTTATATGCGAAGTAATTGACAGAAACAAATTTCATGTTGAATCGATCCATTTTCTTTGAATAAAAAGTATTTTTATAGCTCAAGCGAGCAGATTGTTAAGTGCTTTATCGCTATGTGCCGTCGTATTTAGCTATATTGTTAAATAATATTATATTTTCGTCTCAAAAGTGGTAAATGTGTCTAGATACCAAAAATAAACTCGCCGGTCTAAAGAATTAAGCACAAATGATATCTGAATCATTTTTTTACAAAAAGTGTTTGTCAGTGTTGACATACCTATACAAATATCAATAGTGTATGGTGGCTGATTACGACCATCTCGTGTTGTCGTGTTGTTACCTTGTCGTGTTGTCGTCTTGTCGCTTTGTCGCGTTCATTTACTGCGACAACCCAAGATTAAGTAGATAAAATGTCGTCTTGTTGCGTTTTCAAACCGCGACAAGGCGACAAAGCGACAAGGTAACAACACGACAACACGAGATGGCCGTAATCAGCCACCATAGGCAACACATTTTCAGTCACTCCTGCTATTACATATGATTTGCGCATGTGTAACAGGAAGACGACAACCCGACCCGTGTACAAAATGTCACGTTGTCGTGTTGTCGCCAAGGTGGCAACACGACAACACGAGATGCCCGTAATCAGCCACCATAAGAGTGTGCAGTATTTATAAAGGTGATGTTTGGTTTGTGAATTAGGGGGTGTAAGTTATACTACATTGTATCTACCTTACATATAGTTTGGTACCTGTACCAGTTATCTACCTTGTAACAACCTTGTGAGCTATTTCCCGGGAGATATTTCCCCTCCACTAGGTGGGAGGAAACTGTTTGGTTACCTGTAAGTAGTTTGTACCTTGTTCGTCGCTCATTTCTTAGTCATCGTAATTAAGTTTGCCACAGAATAATTCTGTTGAATTAAGCATCTTCTTTGTGCTAGATGGATTTCTTGAAACAGCTATCTTCACGTTCGGACACCTGGATAACAGTCAGGAAATGTCATCCGCGGGTAAACAAAACGCTTTAATCAAGATCACAAATACGCTTGGGCACAATTGTTTCTAAGGAAACGTGTATTAGTTCATCACCAGACAGATAGTAAAACTATGTCATGGCTATGTATTAAATGCATTTGATTGACCATGAAAATAGTAAAACTTATTTAATTTTTTTTATACGGAGAGCAATATAAATTGTTCAAATAAAGAAAGTCTTACAGTCACCAAACCAACATTCAGCAAAAGCATAATAATATCAATATGCATATAGAATTGAATACGTGCCGTCTGTAGAAAACATAAAATACAGACGCGAAAAGATGTGTCATTAAATTTATCTTAAAATTTGGTCAGAGCATCGGTTTCTAATGGTAAGCTATTCAACAACATGACCGAAAGACTCCCATAAGCCACAGTTACAGATTTTGGGACACACGACACTAGTTACACAGGATAACAAGCTTCCGTATGTACGGGGGCGGGGGGGGGGGGGGGGGGCACAAATAATGATGGAACAGGCACGCTGACTCAAATTTAGTTTTATGACTGTTTTCCTAATGATCTTAAAAATAAAATTAAAAAAGAGTTTGATATCAAGACTTTCTGTATAAAACGATAAATCTGCAAAAACAATAATGAAAAAAACTAGCATTTTCCTATCAAAATAATATGATAAGGGGTATCGTTAACTTAAATTTATGTTTTGAGTTAAAGGAATGATTTCAACGTCTTTATTAAAAAGAAATTTATATATATCTTTCCCTCTAAGATATCCAAGTCAAGGACAGTTACGTATATGCACGGATATCAGCTTGACATTGTTATTCCAATAATTTTTGCAAATTCAAAGTACTGAAATTTTTATTTCGCTAAAAGAGGATTTTTCTTTCAAAAACAAAATAGTCTTCAGAAAAAAATAACTTTTTAAAAGAGGAGAACCATAAAAAATCCCTTTACACATAGGGGAAGCTGTGCTCGTCGGAAATGTTCCAAACAAAACCAGTCCTAAAGATAAAAAGGCCGTTAAGTCAAAGGTCCAATATACGTAACTTCAGGAATTTTTTCGGGATTCTATAAAACTAAGAAAAAAATCCAGTTGATATCCATGCAAAAATAAGCCTAAAACGAAGTAAACCTGGGCGGTAACTAACAAGAAACTGTTGACAAAAAAATCCAAAGAATTGAAAATAATTCAGGTGGGGCCCACTTCAACAACAAAGCCGTAGGTAGAAGACAGCTAGAAATGGACGCGTGTTTACAAATACTGTGTTTTAACTGCTGCTGTACATTTAAACCCGCAAGATTTCATCTTGAATATTGCTGATATCAGTTAATCTGAACTAAATCTATAAATATAATAAGTTACTAGGCTTGATTTTCGCTTCAAGTTTTGCCAAAAGTTACGTATATTGGGCCTTTAATTATATCAAATGTTATAAGTGTAACTAAGGCGTATTACGTTCATCTACATCTTTTATAAAATCTACATGTCCTTTACCATACTGTAAAAGTGGAATTGTTCGCGGTGCAGATATTTTCGCTTGTTTCGCTCGCATTAGATATCCGCGAATATATCCACACGCGAACTTATAAACACCACCCAAACTCTACAGTGTATTAGAAGTACACAGTTCTAAACAGCGCGAGTGACAGCGTCAGACTTAAAGACCCAATATACGTAACTATCGGCAAAACTTGAAGCGAAAATCAAGCCTAATAACTTATCATATGTATATACTTAGTTAAGATTAACTGATATCAGCAATATTCAAGATGAATTCTTTCGCGGTTACCGGTACAGCAGCAGTTGAAACACGCTATTTGTAAACACGAGTCCATTTCGAACCGTCTTCTACCTTCGGTTTGTTGTTAAAGTGGGCCCCACCTGAATTATTTTCAATTCTTTGGATTTTTTTGTCAAGAGTTTCTTGTTAGTTACCGCTCAGGTTTACTTCGTTTTAGGCTTATTTTTGCATGGTTATCAACCGGATTTTTTCAGAATTTTTCAGAATCACGAAAATTTCCCTGAAGTTACGTGTATTGGGCCTTTAAGTATTTTGAATTTACGCTTACACCGTAATTGCACTACCTTTGACGTCGCGAAGATGTATAAAAAAAAAATAAGAAAAAAAAGAAAACATGATATTGCTTAAATCCGACTAAAATGTGTGTATTATTCGAACGATCGAGGTTATGACTTGCAGTGAAATGACGTCCAGGCCTTCGCACTTCTGGATTATAATCTGACATTTGGGCACTTCTGGATCAAGTGGCATAAGGAAGAATTTGTAAATGAAATAACGCCCGACATTTCCGTACATTATACTCACAGGAAACAGGAAACATGCTCTTCTAACGGTTTAGATGATTCATTTGTATGTATTAAATGTGGTGAGGACAGCGGAGTATATCACAGACGGATCAGTTTATATCTCATACACACAAAGAGCGTCAGATTGGTATCAACATTTTCTAGTTCATAATTCTATTGTGCAATCAAAGGTCTGTGTTCCGCGAGTTTTAATACATGTACATAACTAACATAGATTATGCTATGTTTTGAATGTATTATCTTTGCTGTCGCGAAATATGTATTTTTAACAAAGGGAAAACATCCCTTTGTTGAATAAAAATGTAAATTTCAGTAGTAAGGCTTATCGAAACAGCGTCCTCTGTCCATCCTGCCTCCGGACAACCGGCCATCTGGACTATGGAGGCTTCTGACTATGGGGTCTTCAGTCTGCTATGACTTATTTGGTCGTTTTGCTATTGGACCTTCAAACCAACAAGGTATGGGGTCACCTGCCCGACCAGATGGGTTTTCTCCGGGTTCTCCGGTTTCCTCCCACAATAAGACCCTCGCGCGCTAACATCCGGGCCAACAAGAGTGATTAATATAAGTTGGATAACTTGTTTCATAATTGTTGTAAAATAAATAAAGTTTATATGATAAGTCATTTGGGCACTTCTACATTTAAAACACAGGGAAGAATTTGTAAATAAAATCACACTCGACATTTCCGTTCATGCTACCCAGAAATCAGGAAAACGTGGGATAACTATAGTTTACCAAGTGATCTCTAATCAAGTACTACTTGATTGTTTTTATATTGATTGTTACCTCGGCACTTTCACAGGCAGCTAATCTGCCGTAGTATACCATTGGTGTATCATCCAGTTTTTTTTTTATATCTTTCACATCGTCTGGGGGCGAATCAGATATACTGCAAGATTCAGAAGCATATCTTTAACGGTTTAACCATGTTTTCTCAGACACACGAATAATTGAGGAAAATTTACATTTATTTTTATTTGACCATTGACCCCAAGGTCAAGACAGTTTCGTCATACCTTCTACGGTTTTATTATTAGTATATGTTTTGGGTTTTTTAGTTAAAAGAATAGTTTCCACCTGGTGATAGCAATGAAATTGATATGCAACATACCTTCAGAGAGATTCAAGCAGCGCAGCCTCCTATTTACAATATAATATACAATTCTGCTATATTGGATCAGTTTCCCCTTGCTGTTCATATACTTATATAACAGGGGCGAGAAATATAGTCCATCGTGTGTTAGGCATGAGGGATAAGTAGTTCTACTTCCATCGGGTGTAGAATCGGGGGTCAGAACCTCTGCAATTTTCGTCCCCTTGCCAAATTATTGTCATATCATATACGTTGTGTAATATTAGAGATTTGTATGCTGTGTATTTTGAAATTAACTTATCACAATACCAATGCCAACAATGAAAGTACATTAGGACGGTTTCTTATCCTTAGCCAGGCGTACTAAGTAACCATCCGGGCCATATCATGATAGATACTTGGTATTAGCTCAATCATCCGGGCCATATCATGAGCGATACTTTGTATTAGCTCAATCATCCGGGCCATATCATGAGAGATACTTTGTTTTAGCTCAATCATCCGGGCCATATCACGAGAGATACCCTGTATTAGCTCAATCATCCGGGCCATATCATGAGAGATACTTTGTTTTAGCTCAATCATTCGGGCCATATCATGAGAGATACTTTGTATTAGCTCAATCATCCGGGCCATATCATGAGAGATACTTTGTATTAGCTCAATCATCCGGGCCATATCATGAGCGATACTTTGTATTAGCTCAATCATCCGGGCAATATCATGAGCGATACTTTGTATTAGCTCAATCATCCGGGCCATATCATGAGCGATACTTTGTATTAGCTCAATCATCCGGGGCCATATCATGAGAGATACTTTGTATTAGCTCAATCATCCGGGCCATATCATGAGAGATACTTTGTATTAGCTCAATCATCCGGGCCATATCATGAGCGATACTTTGTATTAGCTCAGTCATACGGGCCATATCATGAGCGATACTTTGTATTAGCTCAATCATCCGGGCCATATCATGAGCGATACTTTGTATTAGCTCAATCATCCGGGCAATATCATGAAAGATACTTTGTATTAGCTCAATCATCCGGGCCATATCACGAGAGATACCCTGTATTAGCTCAATCATCCGGGCAATATCATGAAAGATACTTTGTATTAGCTCAATCATCCGGGCCATATCATGAGCGATACTTTGTATTAGCTCAATCATCCGGGCCATATCATGAGAGATAGTTTGTATTAGCTCAAATTGGAACCATTGGCACTTTCCGTAGATGAGAAATATTCTTTTTACTTTCAAAATCCTTCTTTTACAATTAATATCCATATCTGTTTGCAGCTGAGTTTCCTTATATCAGAAGGTGGAACTACCCTATCCCACATACCTTACACTAATGTACACACATTGATATGAAACAAAAAGGAACTACAAATGTATATGAAATGATATTCTTTAATGTATAACTGATAATGTTCATTATGATGAACAAGTAGTTTTGAATACAATTCTTATTGACAAATTAGTTTGTTTTTAAACTAAAATAAACAATAAACGTTTGTATTACAGTCTTCCTTGAAAAATATTTCTTTTATAAATATACATATATATATATATAAAATGAACAAAAAAAAGACTTTGCCGTAAGGCCTTTATGCCATCTCAGGCTTCTTCAGGCGGAGAAGGCAGAAAGGCCTTGCGGCAAAGTCTTTGTTTTTTTCTTTTTTATATTCAACTTTGCAAGGAAAACTAATAACTTGTCTTTACATATATATATATATATATATACCCATTGTTTGATGCCCATGCGGCATGCATACATAGATACACCGTAGCTTTCCTCTGTTTGGTTCTAGTTTTTTAGAGACATGTAGAGGTTACACAGCGAGTCGTTGTTGAATAGAGAATTTATTTCACTCGAGTTAACCATTCTTTAAACGTTACACAGCCACCTTGTGTCTTTTGTAATTTTTAAAAAACAATAATTACGAGAGTGAAGTAAATTCCATATCCAATAACCACGAATGGCGTGACCTTTTTCTGCCACAATAATATTAAGTTGGCCATGGCAGTGTTGTTTTCTGGAGTGAACTGCGGAAGATTTGCACGAAACACATAATCTCATATATATTCCCGCCAAGTTCTGACGAAGTCAACAATCTGAACGTCGCATTGCACCACGTGATTCCCGGTCAAGGTTAACCTTCTACCACTAGTGGTATATAACATATATTTATCCCGCAGTCACCACGTTTATACAATGGTCTGAGAGTGGAATAACAGAGGGTATTGTGGTAGAAACATATTTACACTACAGCTTTCTTCTGTTCGGTTACCATCTATCAGATCTCCATGAGATATATACATACATAGATACACCACAGCTTTCTTCTGTCCATTTACATGTATCGTCCATCAAATTTCTTCTAGACATAGATTCATCATGCTGGTCCTAGGGCCTATTCTATAAATACAACACCTCTCTGCTCTATCCAATCTCATACACTTCTCTGCTCTATCCAATCTCATACACTTCTCTGCTCTATCCAATCTCCTACACTTCTCTGCTCTATCCAATCTCATACACTTCTCTGCTCTATCCGATCTCATACACTTCTCTGCTCTATCCAATCTCCTACACTTCTCTGCTCTATCCAATCTCCTACACTTCTCTGCTCTATCCAATCTCCTACACTTCACTGCTCTATCCAATCTCGTACACTTCTCTGCTCTATCCAATCTCGTACACTTCTCTGCTCTATCCAATCTCCTACACTTCACTACTCTATCCAATCTCCTACACTTCACTGCTCTATCCGATCTCCTACACTTCACTACTCTATCCAATCTCCTACACTTCTCTGCTCTATCCGATCTCCTACACTTCACAGCTCTATCCAATCTCCTACACTTCACTGCTCTATCCAATCTCCTACACTTCACTGCTCTATCCGATCTCCTACACTTCTCTGCTCTATCCAATCTCCTACACTTCTCTGCTCTATCCAATCTCCTACACTTCACTGCTCTATCCGATCTCCTACACTTCACTACTCTATCCAATCTCCTACACTTCTCTGCTCTATCCGATCTCCTACACTTCTCTGCTCTATCCGATCTCCTACACTTCCCTGCTCTATCCAATCTCCTACACTTCTCTGCTCTATCCGATCTCCTACACTTCTCTGCTCTATCCAATCTCCTACACCTCACTGCTCTATCCGATCTCATACACGTCACTGCTCTATCAAATCTCCTATCACTGCTCTATCCGATCTCCTACACCTCTCTGCTCTATCCGATCTCCTACACTTCTCTGCTCTATCCAATCTCCTTTTGATATACAATTACAGTCATAAGTTAACAACTGCTGTCGCCTTTGAGACTTATGTGATATATACTTAGATACACCACATTTATCTTCTGTCAGACCTCTGTGGGACATACACATAGAAACACCACAGCTATCCTCTGTTATACCACTATGGGACATACACATAGATACACCACAGCTATCCTCTGTTATACCACTATGGGACATACACATAGATACACCACAGCTATCCTCTGTTATACCACTATGACGCATGCACAGATAAGCCATTGTTATCGTCTGCCAAACCTTTGCGAAGCATACATACATAGATACACTATAGCTAATCTCTGTATAGCCGGATTCTTCTCATGTAAAGTACTTGATTGTGCTGACTCCCAGAAAGCCCTGATGGCCATGTGATTATCCCCGAGCAGCTGGTAACAAATCCCTAGGAGATTGTAAAACACCCAGTGTTGGTACCCTTTTTGTATGTTATAGCCCTGGACGACCTGTCTCAGATGACGTAATGCTGCATCACGTCCTCTGGTGTCCCCAAGCTCATGACAACACAGGAAGGTAAGGAACACAGCATACGGCAGTGGCGGGACAGGATCGAACGCCTTTGCTTCGAGGCAAAGATGAGGGAGATACATTCCTTTCTTATAAAAACCCAAACTCCCTCTGTATAGTTTCCGTAGTCTATCCAACAGATGTCCAGTTTGAAGATCAGTTTCTAGTATCATGACACGCGATACTAGTTTCGTTACTTGCTTGCACATATCAAGACTTTTACCGAAATCCCCAAGAAGAAAGTAAAACGTTGCCAAATACAACAGTTCGGTGCCCATCATTGCCTTGGGTATCAACCAATGCTTACATTTCCTTAGAGTCCTGTACCTGGTCTTGTTGTCTGTCGCAGCCAAATGATCTGGATAAACCTGATCGGTTGCAAGATCATGAAGGTATCCCGTGACATGGTTATATGGGAAAACGTCATCAAGATCTGACCGAGATGTTGCCAGTGCATTGATTGCTTTCATCGTGCTATTTCGATCGGGTTTGAAATCAGTTATTAACAAGGATTTCACACATTCCATATCCTGTGCAAAAACAACTTCCTGTTCTGTTTTGGGACGTAGAAGATCAGCTTGAATTGAAGTGCTGTGTAGCTGCTCCCATAACGAGTTGACGGGGTATCCAACTGAAAGACACGTCGATTTCATCTGATAATAGTTTGTTAAAACGTTTAACAGGATTTGCTGATGTTGTCCGTGGATTTTCCTTTTGAATAAGTTGTTGGATGGGATGAAGTAATTTGGACAGTAGCCAGCCCTGACCCAAGCAATCAGTATGTTTACGCAAAACCAAAAGCAAACGAATAAGTTTGTTTCTTGCCAGAGCTTTTGGCTGGTGTTCTCTAACGCATGGAACATAACTGTTTTTAAAAAATAGGAACACAGGATGTCATCATCTCCAATGGTATTTGCTAAAGTATCTTTTATCTGTGTTAAGAAGTATTTCAGCAAAGCGTATACTTTGAATTGGATGTGGGTAAAGGAGTGAACTAAGGATCTCTCTACTTTTGCAAAGGAGATCCTCCATTGGAAAAAGGTATTCTCGGAGCATTTGTCGCCAACTGGTACGAGAGCGAATCCACTTTTAACGATAGAATCAATCAGGATTGGAGATGGCCATCCATGAAGACGCGGACGTGTCCTCCATTCGTCAGCCTCCTTTGCCCAACTGCAGCATTTGAAACTCATCACAATGTCCATAGTACTGGATTCCCTATGAATTCTTAAAGTAAAACTAGGCCCATTGGATTCATTCTTTACTCCGTACGCGTCACTCATCTTATTGACAAATAGCTTTCTGTAGATATCACTTGAAAGAAATTTTGCATTTCCCACTCTAAAAAGTGAATCCTTTAATATTTGACTGGCTCCCAGCCCAATCTGACCTAACTGTAAGTGGACATAGCCAGGGCGACAGTCTGCCTCTCTGATGTAAAGAATTGTTTTGCCAGCCATATTTCGGGGAACATACTGATTAGGATACATCACCGCAACCGTCTTGTCAGTAAGCATCCGGTCCTTATCGGAAGTTTTCAAACGGTGTCCTTCGCCAAGGCTACCGCATATCACCTTTCCCTGATCGAAATAGTCGCCTAAGACTATTGCCCTCTGTCTGATATATAACTGTTCCTTAGTTCCCGTAAACTCTTTCTCTAGAAGTAATGACAGATACATGGACATCCGCTCATTATCCATCGAATCCATTATTGCTATCGTCGTAAGATATTCTGAAATGAATGAAAGTTTCTGACTGAGTATTATGATTTAGTAGACTTACATACTGTAGAAGTAGAATTTTTCGCGGCGTGACATTTTTCGCTTTCAAATTTGCGAGAACATATCCACACGTTAATATGATTAACACTACTCAAACTGTACAGTGCCAAATCATATGCACAAATTATAAAAAAAAGCATGACTGACAAGCTTAATGTTTCATATCGCGACCAGTGTGAAGGCTGACTAAGCGAAAATTTCCACCCGCGAACATATTGGCTATTACAGTATATTTAAACGTTAATAAGTAAGCATTTTAGGTATTACATTTCAAATATAGTATTCCTACAGGAAATAGTGCCAAATATGGGCATCCGACAATAATAACTTGTACTGTTTTGAGGTTGGAATTATGTTAAAGTCTCGTTTAGATCTCTGTTTTTGTAAAACAAACAATTTTCATCAATGTGTCAATTATATTACATATTACAAATTAGCAAGCGTGTCTCCGATAAATGTGTTAAAAACCCGAATTATTCGTAGAAATGATTTTAAAAATTTGAACTATTCGTAGGAGATGTATCTGTATTGTCATTGTGTCGCCATTTTCAATTTTAACTAGTTTAGATTTTGCAATTCTTAAATATTCAATATGATAAAAATATAATGAAACAGTGTAAATTTATACATTATTCCTATTTTTCGCCGGTCTCTGCAAAACAAAAATCAGAGAATACCAAAGCATCAACAACACCATAATCGATTAAACTAGGGGCAAAATAGGAACAAATTGGAACTGTATACTATTAACACTCCCAACTGGAATATTTGGATAACTCGATGTTCCAGATGACATCGAAAGAAAGAAGTACGAATGTACATGAGGAAAAACTGTTATTTACTTCCAAAAAGAAAATATCTTCAACCGATGCAAGATAAGGAACATCTTTAACAGATGCGAGATAAGGAAAATAGACGTATCCCCAGATCATGAGTACAATGTACCTGTAGCAGGTGTCCTTAACTTTATTGTTATTAATAGGATGTATAATCAATCCAAACTATGAATCGGCAAAGAACATTAACAATAAACATGTTTAAAAAATCTGCTTACCTGGAATCTTTATGAAAACGTCGCTCAAAGATAATAAAGACCTAGTCGACTGTTTATATATTTGGTGTGCTGTGGATTATTCTCGGCTTCAAGGTGTTGGTATGATTGTAGATCCAACCTCAGTCGTGCTCGGAACACCCAGCTAATGAGGCCAGTATAACAACCAGGTTTACTTCACCTCTCAAATATTTCCTGATGGGTGGCGCCTGAAGTCACGTGGTCTGCCGTTCATTGTGTGGTGTTCTAGATCCAGACTCGGTCGTGTCAGTCCATCTACACCAACACTCTGAAACCACAATAACAATCTGGTTTGTTTTCACCTCTTATCAAATATTTCCTTGTTGATGACGATCCTTGGTGAAGTACCGATATAAAGTGCCTTAGCATGTAGTGTACAATAAACCGCCAGATATGTCACGTGATATAATGAAAAAGACGAAGCGTCAATTTCACGTGAAGTAGGACAATTCATGTATTTTAATTGTGAAAAAGTCCTGTTATCTGATTGGTCGAGGTAATTTGTTCATGTTTATTCGGTTCAACTTTTTATCACTGGAGCTTGTTTATAGTTTCTAAACGCTCTAGCAACAAGTGACAGTGTTTGTAACAGTATGCCACTGTAAGAAGATCCGTGTACGGTTCGTTTTAGCCGCCATATTGACTTCTGGTACTACCTTCATCAGGTGACCATTATACAATGTATCACTGCTACCACCGATTAGGTCCGCCTAGGCTGAGAGGGACTCTGGGTAACCTCTAGTCACAAGCATGTGAAAGTAATCACCACACCAAGGACTCCCTAAACGACAATAGCACATACGAAAAGGGATTATCTTCACCATTTGTGTGGGATTATCTACTTTATTTCATTGAAACATATTTTATAGACATAAAAAGTTAACATTTGACATTAGCTGTTGCCTGTATAGATTAGTATGTGATGAAGTACTTGATTTCATTTAATTTGACAAAAGGTGTTAACAGGGTTGGATTCCTTGCATTGCCTTTGTACATCAAAGACATAAACACTGAAGATACACAAAGGGGAAGTAACTCCTCTCAAACAGATGGTATGATAGTGATGTGAAATATAGTTACCCTTTAAGGACTAGTAATTAACGAGTTTGCAAAACAATTTTACGAATTTTAATTATTACAAAACATTACATGAATATCCAAAGCATAATTATTGTTTTTTTTCTCATTTGACTGTAGCTCCCCAAAGGATGTGTAGACCAAACAAATCATGGTCAGAGTTTAAAAGAAAATACATATTTAGTTGACTGATAGTATGTTCGACTTATCATTGGTGTATGCATTGAAAGTCTAGTAGTTCTCGACAATGTCCTGTCTTGTCCATGTTCCTGCCTATCAGACACAATATACAGACGGCGTCTGATTGGTCAATTAATGGCCAATTAAATACTGTCTTTTAAATGTGTGCTGGTATTGTATTCAATAGCAATTATTTCCCGACTTTTTCTAGACTCTTACGATAGTCAAATCATATTTCCTTCCTTTACGTCGAAAATCAAATTTCTTAATCGAACATATCAAAAAAAACATCATCAACCTTTCGATCGAAATGGCGTATAGGTCATTCGCATTTTTAATGAAAAAACGTCTTGTCGTCAGGGGCGTAGCTGCCATGTAAGCACATAAGCCCGTGCTTGCACATCATTTTCCAAAGTATGTGTATTAAAGTCGAGAAATTACATAATTCAACTTATATTCTTAAAAATCCACTGATATTGTTACTCCTTTTTTTCGACTCGTCAGATTAACATATTAGGCTGCAGACAATTTGTTGGCTATAAATACTTCAATTTCAATTTTAGTTCATTCCGAATGCAATAGCATATAGGATTACAATACACATACATATTAAATCATATATAATTGTGCAAGATGTCCGAGACCGCAGCCAACAAAATTCAAATAATATTTATAATACAGCTCATTACGACAATATAGGTATTGGCTTTATCGTGAGAAAATTCGTATACAAATGAATACCAAACAACATCCAAACATAAGCATCAGTTTGAAACTACCTTTACTAATAAATACTAATAAAATCATGTCATATTAGGTTTTAATGATAGAAATCAGCTGCTGACGAACATAATTATGGCACAGGGAAAGGAGAGGTGTAGGTTGATGAAGACTGGGCAAATTTATGGTCGCCATCTTGGTTTCATGGGACATGTTCTGTATCTTTAAGTGATATGAAGATGGACGTTTTTGAGGATGCTCATTAGTGTTCTCCCTTGTTTTTATTGACAATGGGGACTCGTTTCTCATTTTGAGAACCTGATGTTTACTTGAATGTGACCAATATTTACATGGCAGTTGTCGTCGATGAAGTAGAAGACGCTTACTCTTCCGGAACACCTGGTTTTACTATCTTGTACGTTTACAGAGGTCTCAATGTACATCTTTTTTTTTCATATTTTGCCTCTAGTTTAATCGATTTTGAGTTCGGATTATGGTTTTGTTGACGCTTTGGTACTCTGTTTTTTTTTAGTAAATCTGTATTTGATTTAATATAAAAAATGACTCTTTTATCATTCTAAGGGTAATAAAAGAAGGACCAATTTTTACTTCATTTCGGTTCAAACAAGTTCATTTTTTAATGCTTTTCTGTGGAGATTTTTAAGTTAAGGAACTTTCGTGAACGTAGGCCTGTTCGAATTATACAAAAAACGCATGTATATCAAAGATGGTTGTACATGTAAATATCTCTTGGATTACTTATTGACGAGTTTATGACATAAGAAAGGTATGGATAATGATTTTGTTTCCATACATCATTGAAATAAAACATATCGTATTCCATTTTCGGATTAATAATTTGTATAATGATATGCCAGACAATGATGATTTAAACAAGTCCAAAACAATGGCACCATTTGAAGTCCAAATGTGACCCCCCATCCCCCTCCGAAGTACCCCTCCCAAATTTGAAAACGTCGCGTGGCTTGCACATCAAAATACCTCCAGCTACGCCCCTGGTCGTGGATGATATAAGAAATGTCCGAGTTATTCGAAAACAAAAGTATGCATTTGATAAAAGCAGATTTGATTTCATCATGGCGTCGAGGACCTTACTCTAATGAACCATTAAGCATCCCTATTTTATCGGCTCTTTAAGCAAATCGAATCAGTGATAGGATCAAAAGCATCACTCACAGACGGACAGGGTTCGATCACCAGGGACGTGTGGTATTATGAGTGATAGGATCTCCTGTACCCTACAGACCTATTCGGTTCTCGTCACCATTAGTGGAACAAAATTCATAGGTCTCCTGTCTCGGTGTCACAGCCGTGATTTCAAAGGCTTAACCCCCATGTCTCGTTGTCAGTCCTGTGATCTGTACGGTACTTACAAATTACATCCATGCGTACTGTTTCGACGAGAGAGCGAAACATCAGCGCTTACTTCAGATAGGGAACCACCATTCCTTATCGCAGCATTGTCACGAACATACTGCGCCTCACATATTGATCGAAGGTGCCAACAGACCAAGGACTATACAAATTATGCTCTAAAAAGTTAATTTATCAAACACTTTTTCAAATTACCTTCTGTATGTGAAGTTATCTACGTGACCAAGATTTACATGGCGGGGGTCGTCGATGAAGCAGAAGACACTTACTCTTCCGGAACACCTGCTCTTATACTGCTGTGCTTTTACGAGAGTCTCCATGTTAATCTTTCCTTAGTTCCTATTTTGCCCCTAGTTTAATCGATTTTGAGTTCGGATTATGGTTTTGTTGACGCTATGGTATTCTCTGATTTCTTTTTTATACGAGAAAATGTAACCTTTGAAAAATTTGTGATAACAATATTAACCCATTCCACTGTGCGTATACATTCATGTACTGCAACGATTTAAATATTTCACCATTCAGTTTGATTCGGTGTATTAACTAACATTAGTATCCCTTGGTATTGTTTCAACCCTAACGTGACTTTTACATTGCTAGTTCGTTAAACTAACAATTTGATAACCGTTAAAAAATTTAATGTCGGCGCCAACTTCTGAATGCAAATGGGAAAGAGCAAACACGTCTCAAGGTTAAACAAAATGTTGTGTTTTTCTGTGACCCTTTTTTCTCGCTTGTTGGCTCAGGGACAAAGTCTTCGTAAACGTGACTTGTTCCACCATAAGTTTGTTCTCATCACACCCTCGGCAGACACCTATTGACCAGATTGGTTCTCAGTCTAGTGTTTTTGGCCAGAGGGTATCCCGGCTAAACTAGTTAGTGGTCTATCGTAGTCTGAGTCAGAGAAGATGGCAGTGTTCTCAATTACACGGTATCGCTACTTTATCAACTCTTTTTTTAGTTATTTCTATAAGGAAGATTAGGACATTCTACCAAAGGGCATTGCGTACTGAAGGAGAAATGTTCTCATCATATTTAAGGACACAATGGTCAAATCAATTTTCATTAACATCGATGTTAGTTTTTGAGGCAATATCCAAAACGTTGATAAATAAATACATATGACCTTTAATGGCGGCATGGGCTATGAAGGAAATATTTATAATATTGTACAACAAAAATATATGAGATGTAGCCGCTGTGATTGACGAGGTAGCCTATCACTCTTTTGCCCTTCCTCCAATCAAAGTTATTCATGACAGCTAATTACTCCGGTCGAGGAAGAAATTTTACTGAAGGGCAAGATTGTTTATTAGCTCCCGGCTTGATATCCGTAGTCACTGACAATATATGTTTTGGTTTTCTATTGCCTTTGCCTTTACTAGGAAGAGGTAAAAATAAATCGTGTTTTTTAATATAATAAAAATGTCTATCATCTATCAATTTTTAATTCAATTTCCGTAAATGTTTCTTATCAATCAGAAGCCATCCTACAACAACAATTATCATTGCCATTGTGCTAAGAGCTATTTTAAGATTTAATTTGATATCGTTGCTACATTATGTATAATGTACAATATGTAGAAAGTCTGCTTATTGGACATAACTGTCTGTGACGGACTGCCCCTGTGACAAAATAACAGCATAAATTAGGAATACAAGTAAACCATGCATGCCCTGCATGACAATGACAAAATATCATTTCAAGCTTTAATAAACATAACTAAGTTGCTTAAAGTTTGGTTAGCTTTCACCAGTGGCAAGTTGCCACGAAAACGACTTTCAAGGCGGAATAATACTCAAAATACGTCAATCATGTTTGTCTCAACCAGCTATAGTGGTATGCTAATAAATTCTTTACCCAAAACTTGCTTATACAAACTTTTAAGTAACCGGGACAAAATGGTCTCGGTATTATTTTGGACATGTTATGGGAAAGAGCAAAATTCATTCTGAGCGGCCATTGTATCATAAAATTCCCTTGACAAATTTGGAAATCGCAACAACTGGTTTAACCGTTGTCAGTATCGTGTACACAAGTGGAATGATGTGTTGGTTGTCATCGGCATAGTGTGCCAGTGAGGAAGCACTTTTAATCCAGCAGCAGGTCCGCGCTTTCAAAAAAGGCAAATGTACCAACATACCCTGCCTCTTCCAGTACACTTACACGATTTGAAATTATACAGAACTAGTTTAATTTTACTTCTAAATTCATATATTAAAGGGGTTTTACGCACCTGACCCTTCTGCTTCTACATTTGTTTAGAAATTTTGGATTCTTACCTTTTAGCCCCTAGCATCACTGAAGAGTCCTAGGAGGACGAAACAGCTCTATGATGCAGTTTAATTCCTTTTTTCGGCATACTGTATCTATTACTAAATTTAGGAGGTGCAGCATATGTGTGTGTTACGTGATCTTACATGAATGAACAGCCTGAACAGTTAATGACATTGGTTGTTAATAGAGTGAGAAAACAAATCAAGACCAAACCAAATCGGTTAATTTGAAAGACTCGATTTGTCCAATTGTTAAGTTTTCAAAGATGGAAGGCTACGCTTTGTGTGAATTTTTCAGGAATATCTTCGAATGTTTTTTTTTTTTTTGCAGTTCAATCAAAGTGACCTTATAGTCCAAGCAGAAACAGGACTGGATTTCTTTTATAAAAGTGGCAGACCTATTCTGATGTTCGTGATAATATACAGAACTATAATTGTTTAACGATTTGATGTGTTCTAGATGGAATAACTGTCAAACGAAACGACATGTGTAGGTGTTGAGAAATATTATAGCTCTTTTCCAAGCATTTTGGTTTAATTTACTCCTGGAATTGCTTCACAGATATTTTTATTAATGCTTCATACGGCGATTTCTCCATTGGCTTGTTTACGAACCGCACTTTGTCATTTCTTTTCCTGTGACTCTAAAGTTTCCTGTAATATATTTGCGCTTCGAATTTTACGAACGCATATGTCGATAAAAATACAAGTATACAATGCCGGCACATGATCTTGCGCACCTAAGGATTCAATCGCCGATACTAAATGAAAACGATATATATATGAAAGAATGATATCGTAAAAACAAAGAAAAAATATTTCTTTTTCATTAAATTCAACAAAAACATTGATTTTGTTTGGATATATATCGGTTGTTGGTCAAACATTGATCATACCCCCTGTTTCAGCCAAGTGTAAACATGGCACATGATCTTGCGCAGTACGTTGATGTTGCATGTATAGTCATCCCATGGTGGCCCAGAAGTGCAAATAAACAACCAATTATTAGGGACAGGTTGGGAACACATGTAATAGTTTATAATTATCACAGCCAATGTCAATAAATTTCAAAAGTTTTAACTTTGCACGAAATGATAACAGTAGACACATTGACAAGTGTGAAGGGATGTGGTATTTTAACTTTCTTTGGTGCACATAGAACAAAGAAAGTCGTAATTTTTCTACAAACGTGTGATTGCTGTGCAAAATTTCAAATGCGCCCATTTAGGTCAATCATGCTTATCAATATTTTGACAGATGATCAGGTATGCGCAAGATCATGTGCCGCGCAAGATCATGTTCATTTCCTGTATTTATAAATTTGAACAAACCTCGATGCTTGAATTGTTATCATGTCAGCTGTAGATTTATGTTTTTTTTAATAAAATCATGTTGGGGTTAATTTCTCTCGGATCGACGATTTTCGGAAGAGTATAGTTTTAAAGTAAAGCAGATCCGCTCTGATTTCTTTTAAAGCTAGCCCGGAAAATATAATTATTGTGTTGACCTTCGGTTCATTTGAATCTATAATCATGTTGGTATTGCGTAAACAAATTAGAATAAAATGTAACGTCAATCAGCTCATGAATTAATATCAAAATAGTATTGCTAAACTGTATGCACCTATAAAATAGAACTAATGGTCGTTCAGCTATTAAATAAGACTTCATGCATTATGCTTTCTGCATCCGCAAGCGTATTTGGTATGCAGTTGAAGGTATCATCTAACAAACGAATTCAAGTGTTCGCGGCAAGTTCTCTGAACATAATATCGGTATTGAACTTAATATTTTCATTGTTATTGCTTAGATATTTCTAAATAGTATCAGTCTGTCTTATAAGAGTATGCATGTTTCAATCCTCAACTTACCTAATGAGGGAAGATGTTGTTTTAGTATGCACATCAGCTCCATAGACGTAAGGATTTCTTTAATACGATAAAGACATTGTTTTAGTATTAATCTTAAACATAGACACACAACGGTTTCATCTGAATAGTAAAAGACACTGAATGAGATATATCTAGGTAAACAGGCCAAGGGCAAGGGGGGATATTTACGGGGGCCAGGAATTCTTCTTGGATGAAGCTAAAGGACATGCCAGGGTGATGAGAGGTCAATTGTCTACTGTGATTCAACTCCGTTAACAGCACATCCTCGACATCAAGGGGATACGATCATCTTCGCTCTCTCCACCCCTGGAATATGGCATAGCAAAACTGAAGGCACGATCAGGTACAAAGTCCTGACCAATCGCTAGGCTACACATCTGTCCTTTGAAGATTACAAAAGAATCGCTACCGATTTCAAAGTCCGTCATTTTTACCGTATGTGACCACAAGATTCGTTTTATTAACATCAAAGGGTCGAACTAGTTTTCTTGTCCCATCAACAGGGTGACGCTCATAGAGCCTTCAGTTTTGCCATGATACACCCCAGGGGGCGTAGACAGAGTAGGTGATCGTAACCCCTGGATATCGAGGGTGTACGCAGTAAGATGCCTTCGTTCGAGTCTTTGTAAAATAGCTTTTTAATACTGGTTCGTAAACATCACCAGCATAGGTTCTTTGCGTGCGTCATTTCACTGCTCTACATCTGCATGGACAGGCTGACTGAAATAAAGTTGACACAAGTTTTATAATGTTTTGTGACTAGATATTGTTTAGCTAGATATGTATAGCTACATGATGCAATGAAAACTGTATTTGTTGTTTTCTTGGCATATTTCAGAGTATGTTAGACATATACATTGTAAGTAATCATTTACGAGGGTGACACTTGGATTATTCCTGATAATAATTTGTAGTCTGTAAGCATACTTTTACATTGTTTTAAATTTTAATCCGATTACCTTATTGCACTTTTCGTTCTAAAAAACGAAAAACTAATGGCACAAATGGGACAAGTTGCTATTATTGACTCAGTATGGTAGTTAGCCTGTACAAAGGTCCGAACTCTCAGCTGACCCCATTTCATTATAAGAAAACCATTATTGTGCAAAGAACGATTTTCGTTCCAGGCATGATCTAAGGCGAGTTTCAGAATTGCTTGTAGCTTAGGACTTTTAGATTGTTCACGTGAAAGTTATCCAGGATTCAAGATCAATGGGACACATGTTATTTATATCTCTATGTCTACAGTAGTGTTTTCGCGATGGAATATTTCATTACAGAAATTCAGTTGTAAATAAAGAAAAATTCTAAAACTGGGATTCGACATGTGAAGAATATTGTAAACTTTTGCCGGCTGATTGAACCTGCATAACAAATTTGACACATGTGACTTGTTAAAAATTTATATTGGTTTTAAATAAATTTGAAATTCCATATTTTTGGCGTTCTGTGACTTTGAATTATGCCGTACATAGAACAGATCACATATAACATGATCATTGATTATATCAGGAAAGTTAAGGACCAATGAGGATTTAAACTTGGCTCTTTCGGAAAAGTCAGTATTTTGTCAGATCATGTGTTTTTAACTCTTTCGGCGCCAAAGTCGACTTTTGTCGACAGCGAGGACGAGCGCCAAAGTCGACTATAGTCGACATTTTGAAAACAATAATCTTAAGATTTTCATAAAATTTTGGAAACCCAAGATGGCTGCCAGGGTCGCATGACCTTGACTGAATGTGAACAATGTCCAAAAGATACAGCGCTAGCTTCATTTGAACTTAATATCCATCAAGTAGCATGTTCCTACACCAACTAAAACAATGCTATAAAGTGTTAAGCATAAATCTATATTTAGCAATAAATGTATATATTATGTCAGAATTACATGTTTTGGTAATTTGATTTCCTATTGTAATATATGCCTGCCACCACTTATATTCTTCATTATATCAGTAGATATATATACAGACACTCATAATATAGATTGAAACCTACAGAAACGTACGCCAAAAATAATATCCGAAAGAGCTTACAATGAAAAAGCTTGTGGCTGGAATTTCAAGAAAATACATTGACAAAAGATATCATATCAATTCAATGCAAATTTGTTAAAATGCATGAAAAGCATAGTCAAAATATAACTTGACTTAATACTTAGCCCACAATGAGTTTGTAAGCTGACAAATCTTCAACAGGTGTACTGTGGTATCACATTTTATACATTTATTTACTTGTCTATCGGTGTATTGTCACTTTGTTTCGTTGAATTGAATTACATTAATATTTGATGGGACCTTATTTTGGCTAGCATCGATCGTTCGACCACGAGTTCATCGACATCCGAAAAGTTTATTACTCTTGTCTCTGGGGCAATTAAGGTTTCATAATACCGCCAACACGAGGCGTATATTGTGCTTGTAGTCTTGGATTCTTTGTTAAAAAATGGCTTGCATGCGTCTGAAAATTCAAATATACCAATAAATTTATATAACAAACTACATGCGCTGGTGGGAATCACAGGATGAGACTGACGTTTTGACTTTTGATGGGTGGTGTTTAAAGGTTTATGATGGAGAATCAGCGTGCTAGGTAGAAGATTATGAAATTCGCAAACGAAATTGAGAAGAGTCTTAAAAGCTTTTTATTCCTTTTTACAGATATCTTACACACCACTTCATAGTCATAACTTTATTCATATTATACATGAGTGTTTCGAAATGCTCGACAATTATTTGGAGTGAATATGCAAGAATTGATAAAATTCGTTCATCAGCTCTTTAATGTTCTAACTAAATGAATAATTGAGTGCAAATGAGAACCGTAGGCATCCTCGCTTAGCAGTAGGCTGAATAACATTGATGACTCGGCTCTCATTTTGAAGACTTGATGTTTATTTGGATTTGATCAAAATTTACATGGCAAAAGGCGCTTAATCTTCCGGAACACCTGGTCTTATTCTCTTGTACTTTTACAAGTGTCTCCAAGTAAATCTTTTCCTTTTGTTCATATTTTGCCCCTTTTTTGAGTTCGGATTATAGTTGTGTTGACGCTTCGGTATTCTCTAAAACAATTTAGACAACCTTTGTCCAAAACCTTCCGGTGGACGGATCAGTGAGTTCATGAAATATGTTAGTGAGGGTTTCATTATTTCAACTTTATTTGAAATAATGGCTTTAAAGGCCCAGGTGAACATTGAAAGCAATACAAATTACCAGTCCTAAAAGAGTTCATTACTTTTCCTAATTACAATTACCGAGTTGCTGATCAACATACGTCTTCGTCCAAGCCTACC